>CM032228.1:234100000-234700000 GCA_019009955.1 Riptortus pedestris
TGGTAACGATCAAATAAAAATTGCGACCGCTAGAGCGTTTACAGACAAATATATATAAATATATACATACACAGAGACTGAACAGACATATAACTGCACATTACTTGACGGACCAAGAACAAAACTCATCAAGTATATTACTTTACAAAATTGAAATTGGCCGACTGACTAAACAAAAATTTACTCAAATTCAACAAGGGATTTAATACTAACGTACTTATTCTAATATTGCATTTTACTTCTTGAATATAATATTTGAATAGACAGTTGATAAACAAATATATATTGTAAAATAATGATGTATTTAAATATAAAAATACATGTAATATGTCATGTGGCAATGGATATGTATACGAATAAATAACTCCTCACAGGGTTACTATGAGGAGAAAAAAAGTCCGTCACGCAGGGGCTTCGTAAACTAAGCAGATTTCCCACGTGACGTTTTCCAGTAGATAAATCTTATCTCTAAACCTATTCACGAGGGACGAATAGTTATGGAAACGGCCGCCAGAGCTCTCGGCGGAAATTCCCGAACATAGCCGACTCCTGCCAATCACATACTGAATACAAATGCAAATATCTCGGTTGATATTCAAGATACAGGATAAATGTATAGAACAATATTTATAGTAAATTTAATTTGCAATAAGATTGATTCTATACAATGTTTCGATCCGACACATAATAACGGAGATTTTGAATTTTCAAAAATCCCCCCTCTAAGCCCCCCTCCCACTGGTCCGATTTCAGCCATTAACGAACTTGATCTTCTTTTTTACATAAAACGATTAAATTCCGAGTTTGGTAACGATCAAACAAAAATTGCGACCGCTAGAGGCAAATATATATATATATATATATATATATATATATATATATATATATATATATATATATATATATATATATATATATAATTTTGAACGGACCTCGTTTTCGTCATCTCCTGGGTAGGATCGATGGACATTTGAAAAAAATTTTCGAAACTCGCGTCATGAGTACGACCTCGATAGCTGATTTCCCTTAAGGGAAATCTGCTAAAAAGAAAGGATGATTTAATACATTTATTTAAAAGTTGGAGACCATTGGCAAGAAGGAATGAGGGTTTTTGGGGACTAAAATGTAAATTTGTAGATATCTCTCTTAAAGATTAAACGTCGGACCGAATAATGGTATATTACAAGGGATGCTGATTAAATAATGACCTTTAATTGCTGTTCTATCAATTTTATGAGCACTCGAGAAATGTCAGAGTCTTCGATGCACTCTTTCAGATGTTAGAAGTAAATATTTTTGAATATAGCCACGGAATTCCTTTGAACTATGGAATCTATGAAATGGCAAATCAATAATCAATGTTTTATATATATTCCTCGCTGTCCCCAAGCAGAACATTCTAGGGAAAAATTCTCCTCGATCCACTTGTTAACTTTGTCTTAAACCAAACATGTGCTGATGAAATAAATTAACATCACAATTATAGTACAATTTATTCCGGACATATATAATGCTTTGTGGGCTGGCCTTCTATTAATATGACAATAAAATTGAAACAACGTATAGCAATGTAAACCAGAACAAAATATAATATGTATAATATCGAAACTAATGATTGTAAAGTATATTGGGGAATGTTAGCAGTTGTTGAGGAAACTCTGTGTTTACATGTCTCTCTGTATAAAAGTATTCATGTTAATACCAAATTTAAATGTCCCTTTCTGTAAATATCATTTTGCCAACCATAAATTTGATTTTAAAATGTTCTTAGGAAAGTAACACGTCAAATAAAAAAAATAGGGAATATAGTTGAAAATAATGAAGTTATTAACTAGAAAAAAGAAATACGGAATTTAAATATAGCTATCAGGGAATAAAGTAAATATTTAATTAAACCTAAATTCATACAGTATTATCATTAAACCATATTACCATTTGCTAATTCAAGTTACAGAACTTTCCAGGGCGCTCCTATTAATATGAGAATAAAATTGAAAAAAAAAAAACATTAGTAAGGTTAAGTACAAACATAATAAAAACAGTTCAAAATATAATATTTAGAAGGTGGTAAGCAAAAATATTCAGATGTAATCTATTGGAAAGGTAATTAGCATTGCAATGCAAATAATGTATGTTAACTACTCATAATTTGTCTAATTTTATTGGTTTATGCAAGGATGAGGTGCTGAAGTTTATCGGCCAATCCATCTATTTTATTTTTAAGTATATAGGGGTATTGAGTGAAGTGTGAATATACGCAACTTATCTTGTGATAAAAGATAAATGCAAGAATACATTTTTTGTGAAATTTGAATTATTGATAAATGAATAGCAAATTATTTTAAGGTTCTAAAAGAAGATCATCGGGTCTCACCAACTACCTATATTCATTTAGAGGAAACGTTTTAGCTTCCTTATCATTTACAACATCATGAATTCAGAGAATTTTTAATTAATAATTATTGACAACTAATACCAGAGAGATTTATAATTTCCCTTGACACTAAGAGTGCAAAATATATTGAAATTATTCTCCTGTCTAAGAGCTGTGGAATGAGATAAAATAACGATTTTAAGCCTTAAGCAATGTGGTAATTTTTCAACAGTTTTGTTTGTTTTTATTATTTGATTATATAAAAATTATAAATGTCTGAGGGAGTTGATGATAATTATTTATTAAATCCCTGTATTTTTGTCATTGTTAATTCCCTGGTGAGCAACACGTTGCTGTGAAACAATAACTAAAAGGAGAATTTCTTTTTGTGCTTTAAAATACTTTTATTGGTTTCAGTGAATAGGAGGTAATAAGCAAAATATTAAGCTAACATATAATGGTCATTTTCTATAGATATCACCCTCAGAAGGAGTAATTTGTGTGAGCCCTTAAAAAATAATAAAATTCACTTATCTTGGACTTAAAGCCTGCAGATTTGTGTGTACGTGTTCGTTCGTAGTACGTGACTAAGTTGGTGGGTGAATGATAAAAGTGCTTCCTCCCATTTTCGATTTACAGCACAATGTTTAGAGTGCCGATTGCAGGAAACAACATGTTACAATAATTTCTCATTTTAATCAATTGTAATCATTTTTTTTATTTATTTATTGGGGTTAGGAGCTCCGCTAATTTGGCGATTTACTTTTGGGAATATTTTAAACGTAATATTGTTTCAAAAATAAATTATGTTTTCCTACATGTTAGAATCAAACTCACTAAATCAAACTCAAAAAGGGGAGAAGCTTAATTTTGTGAACCAAATTCAATTTTTTAAGATGTTTAAGTAGGTCACCATTTATATGGGTTCCTTTCTGTAAGAAATTCTTACAGTCTATATGGTGCCTCTAAGTATTCCTATAGTCCTTTCTGCTGCTGGTCAATGTTTCTTTCCTAAAGGTACTTGGCTTGTTCTGCAGGTCCTTCTGTTCTAGTCATAAGGTATGATTGTGTTAAAAACATGAATGCCCTAACCTAAGTCTCGTAAGTAAGATTTCGTCTCGTGACATACATTTTTTTTAGCAGATTTCCCTTAGGGAAAATCAGCTATTGGGGTTGTACTCATGATGGGATTTTCAAAAAATGTCTTCAAATGTACCTAGGAGATGATGAAAATGAGGCCCTTTCACAATATTATATATACATATATATATATATATATATATATATATATATATATATATATAATATATATAATATATACACATATTTGTCTGTTATCGTTCTCGCGGTCGCAATTTTTATCTGATCGATACCAAACTGGATCTTAAAACGTTTTATGTAAAATTAAAGATCAAGTTTGTTAACGGCTTAAGTCGGACCAGTGGTCTAATGTCCCTGTTATTATGCGTTGAATCGAAAATTTGTATAGGAATCAATAATATTGCAAATTTAATGTTCTATAAACGTTATTTACGGTTTTTCATTATCTTGATTATTAACCGAGCTATTTTTAGCTTTTTTTTAATTTTCGGCCTTTAGTAAACCCCCACTCCTACTCATGTAATATTAGCAATAAACTCTTATATTATGAAGCACTTTATTCTATGCTTAAATATCAAATATTGATTTCATTTAACTTTTACTTTGGGAAAAAAATGCAAATACAAGGCGCGCGTGGGAAATTTGCTTAGTTAATGCAGCCCCTTCGTGACAGACGTTTTTAAAATTATTTATTGCTTTAGGGCTCATTCACATTCAATAAATGCAAGCACAGATTTCATAGTAATATGAAACTAATAAATTAGTAAGTAAACGCCTTTTTTCTGTTACATAAATTCAATTTCTTAGCATAGTTTTTATTTCATTTATAAATGCATCCAGTTTAAAATAGACCTTGTACATTTTTTAATAGAAACTTTGTTATATAGTCATGAATGACGATTAAGTGAAATTCCTGGCCCCAAGAACTTTCTTCGCATATATATATGAGTGGATATTTGTGTAGATTTATGAATAATTTCTTGGGCTATTTTTAGCCTGTTGAATCGATGAGTTAATAACCATGGACAATATTGCGTGATTAGAGTTCTGTGCGTGTTTGATTGATAGTTTCAGGAGATACGCCACGCCTCGTCACGACGCCCCCCCCCCCAGTCTCATATTTTTTATTCTTCTTCGCCCTACTTATTCAACCTTAATTCGGCTAAACGGTCCTAAGGAAACCTCGCGTGACTCTTCTAGCCCCATTAATTATTTCATATCGCCAAACGGGTTTTCTGTCAACGTTTGAAACTTTCATTTAGTGTGCTTGACGTGATAAGATTAAGGATTCATTTATTAATACTTGAGGGTTTAACATTGTTAAATATTTAATCCGGCGATTACAATAGTAAGTTAATTAATAGATGAATCACAGTACATTAGTATCATTGTTACCCTTAGAGTATAAATGTCATTGTTATATAATTATCAGTTTAGGCTTGAGCAATGAATTATAAATTGCGATGAAATATATATATCGAAAATTGTACTGTTCTTATTCATTTAGTAGTTTTCAAACAATTAATCCAAACATTAGTTATAAAAATAAGGTTGTTAAAACTAAAGATTTAATGCAGAAAAGCTATATCTTTCTTTTCCTCAAGTTATTAAATGCCCCGAGGTTCCGTTAAGATTTTGTACAACAAAGAGCGCATTTAATTATTTGAGAGTTAAGTGCCCGCGATGACAAATACTGGATGAATTTATTTAGTTACGTACTAACAAAATAAAATCCTCTCTCCTTGGTCAGAATGGGGTGGCAACCCCATTAGTCTCAGATCAAAATATTATATTATTTTACGCATTATACCATTTATGAAATTTTATTGCGCCCACTTTATACTACTATAACTGATTTGGATAAGGTATCTACAGGTTCCATGCTTTTCTAGGTATTGGAAATTAAGAATTTTATTCATGGAGTTCAACTTCTTGAGCAATTCCCAATTTCCCACTCGGGAATTGGAATCAAGGTTTTTATTTGGCCAAGAATACTAACGCATTGCTATTCTGATCATTATATAAGGTGTATGTAATATCCCGTAGTAAACTGTGGTGAACCATTTCATTTGAAACCAAAACCATTGTTCGACCAAAAATCATGTTATGTGGGTTCATGAGTTCTTCTTTGGTTTTTTCTGGACTTGGTGCAAAATTGATTGCACCCCTTCCTTTTGATGTTATTGACATAAACCTAGGCTGGTAAAATGTTTACACCTCAACTGTCAGCCTGTCATATGGTATATTTCCCCTACTTGTCTAAATTCTCACTTAAGCATGTGAGTCGTTTGTCAGTTATGGCGTTGCTCTTATTCTCACCTAGCAAACCTACAGTTATGAGTTACTAGGGCAATAGGTATTATTAGTAACGAACTCATTAAATAAAATCCTTCGTTCCACCCTGGGTAAAAGATTATGGTAGCCTGTAGATAATCCGACAATCATAAATTGCTGGCCAAAATTCTCATAAAATAACCTGAATAATCACAGAATTTTCTTCTCAATATCAATATTTTTAAAATATACTCCTCCATAATAATTTTACTGTTCAGTTCTATATATATATATATATATATATATATATATATATATATATATATAGATATATATATAAAACTAAAGCCAATACTGTAGGCTCCGTGAATTAAAGTTGTACTAATGACTGTTTATGGTCCAAGAATGAACGGTTCTCTAACAACTCTAGTCTAAAGTGACAATTTCTTAGCTGATGAATTTATTGACACGAATGGAATTTTCTTCAAGATGCCTCTGTTTTTGGACGGTCTGGTACAGAATGCAACAGGAAACCACTGCATATCCTTGTGGCCCCTATTATTCAGTGGAATCCAGGGGCAGCTGTTGACGGGAAAAATGACCAGGATTAACCAGTTGACGAATCAATAACAAACATATGGCATTATCCTTTATGGATGTTAAATGCCTGTA
The DNA here is from genome assembly GCA_019009955.1 of Riptortus pedestris. Taxonomy (NCBI): domain Eukaryota; kingdom Metazoa; phylum Arthropoda; class Insecta; order Hemiptera; family Alydidae; genus Riptortus; species Riptortus pedestris. Next base: position 234,106,422 of record CM032228.1, read on the forward strand.
AAAGGTAATTCTCTCAGGAGTGGAGGACCTAATTCCATAGGTAAGCAAATATTGGCCTCTTCACAAATCTTAGATATATTTCTGGAACATATGTATAACTATCCCAGATATCGGGAAGTTTTTGGCCTGTATTATTTTCTTGATCTTCTCATTGTTTCCGCTCGTCGGAGGAATAAACGTTAAATACAATTTAGGTAAGTCCTCCTTGGATAACATCAGCTTCTAATCAGTCAAGTTCCTTTTCTAGGTTATCTTTAATGGTGCATAGGATTAGTCTAGACTAGAAAATCGCCTTAGTCTCTTCTTTAATCTGCAGACATCCTTTTAGGCTAGACTTTGCCACCTTAAAAAAGGCTTCTATTTTCCAGAAGTAACTTCTCCATTTCAGTAGAAATGTTGAGCTTCTTAATTTTAGTCCAAACCAATTTAATTTCTCTCTAAAGTTCTAGCAGCGGTGGTATATTTTTTTTCCTATTTACTTGTATCCTCTCTTCTCCTAAAAGTGTTCTTTTCGTCTTCAATATAGACGTGCAGAAAAATGGAAATATCCACCATTAAAATAAAGCAAATTTATAATTAAGATATAAAAATTAATTAGTTGAAAACGCGCTGAATTGGTTTTCACTTTCCTGGGATTTTTTTCTTCAAGAACCCTTTTTTTCGAAACCCCACTAATCCACGTCCGGTTTCTGTTAATAACAAATACAATCAATAGATTTGAATGAGACGGTAAAATATCGAGTAAGGTATAAATTAAATGTACATCATCGAGTAAAGAATGAAAAATCCTAACTGATGACGTCGTCACTTGACGTTTTAGCAGATTTCCCTCAAGGGAAATCAGCTATTGAGGTCGTACTCATGACGCGAGTATCGATAAATTTCTTCAAATGTCCATCGATCCTATCCAGGAGATGACGAAAATGAGGTCCGTTCAAAATTTATATTTTCGTATGATCATTCAATTTGCAATATGATATATATATATATATATATATATAACATATATAGATATATATACATATATAGTTTTGAACTGTCCTCAATTTCGTTATCTACTGGATAGGATCGATGGACATTTAAGAAAGTATTTCGAAAATCACGTCATGACTAAGATGTCAATAACAGACTCCCCTGTAAGGGAATTTTCTAATAATGAATAAATAAAAAAGACAGCCTCGAAATCATCTATATATAATTACCAGAGAAATAAACCATACACATAATTTTGTCAATGCCTTCTTTGGTACTCCTTCGATTTCATCTATGTTCCTGACAATTCCAGAGGTCTGGGAACGTGGAAGTACTTTTTTATGTGATCCCAGAATATTATGCAATGAGAGAAAAAATGTTCAAACATCGTAAAGACTTCTGTCCACGTGAATTATGTTGGGGGAGAGTAAATCTTGCATGCCCCAGCCTCACCCTAGGACCCATGGCCTAATTTCAGGGGCCTAATTTCGCGGAGGGCGAAATGCAAGGAACCTGAATACGAAGTAAGGCAGATAACTGAGAAGAATAGAAAGGGAGTACTTTTATACAGGTTTCCCTACTTGCCTGTCATTTATAAGCGCCGAGTTAAGTCTTTTGACACCTTTCATCTTGACAGTTTATCTTTTTATGGGTTAAAGCCTACCTGCTGGAATTTGGGTTTTCATGCAAAGGTGTTGGTTTTACATATCTCATGTACTCGATTATGCATGCAGTCTTTGCTCCTGTCCTTACTTACTCATTCAGTCTCAACAAGCTACAAATATCAAAATATTTACTTCAGTAACTGGTGTTCATTGATAAATATTTATCTCCAGAGTCTTAAAAGTATAAAATCCTACAATAGTATTAAAATTTGTAATTTATTATTGATTACATAAGTAGGTAAATTGAATAGGATTAATTGCATTTATTTAAGTAATTAACCCATAAATGAATGCAACTAATTTTCCTTACAGAAATAGATGTGGATTAATCCCTTTTCAATCTGGAGTCATATTATGTAGCAATAAATTTTATTTGATAATGAATTACAAGGCTGTTAGAAGACTTTTAAAAGAACTAAATAATATAAGATTATCACTATAAACCAGAAAGACAGGGGATTTTGTTGTTTTTGTAGAGTACACCTATTATTTTTTGGTATCTTTTTTACTCATCTGGAAACAAGGAGAAATAACATTGAGGTGACATAAAAGTGAAAATGGCCAGATTGATAAGAGGTTACTGTGCTGTGCTGAATGCTCTACAATTCAGAAATATTCCCACAAAGTAAGTCTAATGAAAAAAAAAAAAAAGTTTTAGACCTATGGACATAGCACTAAAAATATGATAAGGACATGCGAGAACTAATAAACATAACAATACGAGAACTAATTGGAGTCGATAAGGAGGAGTCATTTGACACATCACATGCAATGGCAAACTTAGTAATATTATTTCGTCTATGCTATTAAATAGCCCGTCACGCGTAGACTAAGCAGATTTCCCAAATGCTGGTATGACACTCTTGTGATCTCATTTCACCTCGTTTGTGTGGGAAAAACTAATGAGTAGAAAGTGGGGGAGGGGATTAATGAAGGAAGAAAACAAGAAAGTACGAATAACTCCCTTAGTACATGACTTTTCAAAAAATGCATAGAGCAACAATTGTAGAAACTCAAACGTTTAACAAGATTAGTTCTATAACATTTTATTATCCAACTTATAATAACGCCATTTTGAATTTTCTAATTCCCCTCTCAAGTTCCACTATTCTATGTCCCATTCCAGCCAATAACACGTACGATCTTTAGTTTTGGCTGAAACGGCTAAACATCGAGTATGGTATAGATCGAAACTTTTCGAAAAAGGAGCTAAAACCTAAAGTATGACGTCATCACGACGTATTTGTATGTTTCTCACAAAGTAATAGTTCAAAGAAACCACGTCTCCTATTTCTAATCATCGATTGAAGTGGTTCATGGTATAACAGCTTATTGTTAAAATGACAAGAGTTGAAGTGGAGGTTTACTGGTAGGCGAAAACTAAAATATGTTCATGATAGAGAACAAGTATATAAAACAACATTTGTAGAACATTAAATTTTCATAAGATTAGTTATATGCACTTATTCAATCCGACGCATCACAACGGAAATAATTCTAATTTTCGAAATCTCCCCTCTAAACCGCCCCCCCTCTAACTGTTCCTATTTTAGCCCTTAACGAACTTAATCTTTACTTTTAGATAATACATTTAAATGTCGTGTTTGGTATCGATCAAACGAAAATTGCGACCGCTAGAGCGTTATGTATATAGTTTTGAACGGCCCTCATTTTCGTCATCGTCTGGGTAGGATCCATGGATATTTGAAGAAATATTTCGAAAATCCCGTCAAGAGTTCAACTCTATAGATGATTTCCCTTGAGGGAAATCTGCTGAAACGGACTCTGCTACTTGTTTAGGATATGTTCAAAAAAGTGTATCAGGTCAGACTGACCAAGAAGGTGCTATCTGGAACATCAAGCAGAAGGATGAAAGGCAAATTCATAGGCACAGCAGGCTTGGATTATTCGTGTAGGTTGGCATCTGTAATTGGAGAAGCCTAGTTTACAAAAGGAATGTTTAACGATGGTGCTGACAAAGGCTCAGGGCATACAAAAATGTAGCGCCCAAATTCCAGTGCACCAAAACTTTAAAAGACAGATTGGAGATAAATAATTTCGTTGGAATATTGAAGAAAATATTAAAATTATGCATTTTGCTAAATGAACTTAACTTGTGTTAAACCCTCCACTGTCACATATATTGAATTTAAATTTAAGTTGTTTTTTAATAGATATACTGCACTTTAAGCATCCAGGAATAAGAAAATATGAACACTTTTTAAATTGAAATTTTGCTAATCCTCATATTTTTCCTTCCTTTGTGGTTTTAATCTTTGGAAATTCGTATTAAAAACGAAATCTCTCTTTTCCTTTTCATTCTCTCTAACCCTCCTAATTACTACGGCTGAAGAAGGATTAAGGAGCTTTATAAATTGCCCACATGTGCTATGACGTCAGCTAACAAGGGGAAGGAATATGAATGTTAATGAATGCCTGTATGAAAAAGGACACGAGAACCTTTATGGAGCTAAGGGGATATACATTCATCTAGCCTATTAATAGAGTTCAGATGATGGGGTCTTATATTCATCACTTTATACCTCGCTGGTACAGCTATCATAACCTGCTCTCTCATTTCATATTTACTGCTAATGAACTCAATCAATAATTCAAAACTACTGCTTCTATTCATATATTAATATTACTTTTATTTGTTTTCTTCTTATGTTTTACTTTAAGTTTCATGAATCACTTCGTAATATTCAAGAATTTAGTAATCAACTAAAATGGTTTTCCTTCTTATTAAAATGTGGTAATAGGTTACTCCCAATAGAAACCCTATCACAAATAAATATACCATAGTTATTTCCTTAGTGCGTTAACCTATGGCATTATGCCTTGTAATAACTCAGAAAATTATAAATACCCTAACTGCTGAAGGGAGCATTAAGGTTTTTGTTCAATGTAACCCCAGGAGAGCCTCCTGTTGGCCACTCTTTAAGATGCAAGGAATAATGGCCTTTCCCCAAAATATACAATGTAACCAACAACTCTATTTATGATACAAAACGTAATCTTGATTTACAAAAAAAAGCATAACACGTGATCGTAAAACAAGATATGCGTTAATCCCCCCCCCTTACCACAGGCATAAATATTTCGAGGATGGTGTGCCATTTTCGGGAATGGAACTTTAGCACACAGCACGAATGCGTTAAAGTATTTATTAATGCTAATATGCGTTATTAAAATAATTCTTGTTCAATAATAAATTGAAGAAGGTCATGTTTAAAGAATGTTTTAGCAGATTTCCCTTAAGGGAAGTCAGCTATATCAGCTATTGAGATTGAACTCATGACGGAATTTTCGAAATTTTTCTTTAAATGTCCATCGATCCTACCTAGTAGATGACGAAAATAAGGTCCGTTCAAAACTGTATAATTTGTTTGACACTTTTTGTTTGATTGTTACCAAACTCGATATTTCGTCGTTTTATGTAAAAGAAAGATCAAATTCGTTAACGGCTGAAATCGGATCAGTGAGAGAGGGGGTTTAGAGGGGAGGATATTCGAAATATCTCCGTTACTATACGCCGGATCGAAAGGTTGTACAGAATCAATCTTATTGCAAATTAATTTTACTGTAAATATTGTTTATACATTTATTCTCTATCTTGAATATTAACCGGGAATTAACCGAGATATTTGCATTTTTACTAAATCTGGGTGGCTAACGGACGAGTGACTTTCCCGCCAAAAGCTAGTTCGGCCGTTTCCTTAACTGCTCGGCTCTCGTGAAATTTCTCTCTTGTAAAACATCATGTGGAAAATCTGCTTAGTTTACGCAGCTCCTGCGTCTATACACTTTCTCGATCCGACGCATAATAACGGAGATATTAAGACTTTTCGAAATTCTCCCCCTCTAACCGTCACGCAGGGGCTGCGTAAACTAAGCAGATTTCCCTCGTGAAGTTTAGTAATAGATAAATCTACATTCTGCTAACACAACACCACTGTGAATATTAAGTGAATAAATACAAACGGAAATAAGAAATGTTTCAGTCAATTTCAATAACTTGCCGACAGGAAGCGTTTGAAATGTAAACAAACAGATCTGCCTGCCTCACAATGGAAAGAAAAATAGCTATTGTAGTCCAAGAAATAAAGAAGGGGGGGGGCATCAACAAAACGTATTTGCATATATCTCACAAGGTAAAAGGTTAAAAGACAAGAAAGGTTAGGTTACACGAGCACCGACCTACGGAAACAGCCGAACTAATCACACAATAACTTCCGACAAGCAAACTTAATAAAAATGCAAATATCTCGGTTAATATTCAAGATAGAGAATAAACTTTTATAACAATATTTATAGTACAATAAATTTAATTTGCAATAAGATTGATTCTATACAATTTTTCGATCCATAGTATAGTAACGGAAATATATCGAATTTTAGAAAATCCTCCCCCCTAACCCCCCCCCCCTACCACTGGTCCGATTTTAGCCGTTAACGAACTTGATCTTTCTTTTTACATAAAACTACTAAATATCGAGTTTGGTAACGATCAAACAAAAATTGCGACCGCTAGAGCGGTAACAGACAAATACATATATATATATATATATATATATATATATATATATATATATAAATTTCGAAAATTCCGTCATGAGTACAACCTCGATAGGTGATTTCTCTTAAGGGAAATCTGCTAAAAAAGTAATTATATCTTTTCAGCTGCACAAATAAATAAATTCATCTGGAATGAAAACATAGTCTAAGCAAGTATCCTATATCCAAATGATTCTGTTTAACAACACGATTTTGTTTTAAAAAACTTGAGGTAAGTAATATTAATATATGAATAGAAACAGTAATTTTGAATTATTGATTGAGTTCATTATCAGTAAATATGTAATAAGAGAGCAGTTTACGATAGCTGTACCAGCGAGGTATAAAGTGATGAATATAAGACCCCCTCATCACAGCTCTATTAATAGGCTAGATGAATGTATATCCCCTTAGCTCCATAAAGGTTCTCGTGTCCTTTTTCATACAGGCATTCATTAACATTCATATTCCTTCCCCTTGTTAGCTGACGTCATAGCACATGTGGGCAATTTATAAAGCTCCTTAATCCTTCTTCCTCCGTAGTAATTATGCGTGGTAGAGAGAATGAAAAGGAAAAGAAAGATCTCCTTTTTAATACGAATTTTTAATAAGATTAAAACCACAAAAGAAGGAAAAATATGAAGATTAGCAAAATTTCAATGTATAAGGTCTTCATATATGACTATTCCTGAATCCTTAAAGTGCTATATTTCTATTAATAAAACTAATTACATTTTAAATCAGTTTATGAGATAGTGGTAGGTTTCACAACAGTTCAGTTCATAAGCAAAAAGGACAACGTTATTGCTTTTGACAATACCCCAGCAAAAGTATTTAATCACCAATCTGTCTTGGGTTCACTAACATGTGCGGCGTTATATTCCTGAACATTTAAAGTGCAGTAATAATATTAATAAAATTACTTAAACTTTATATCAATTTTTATTACCAGTCATCCAACAAAATTGTTATTATACTGTTTTCTGATTTTTGGTTTTGTAAGAATGCAAATATATCTTGCTATGTATACTATTTTATACTTACTTATTCTGACTAGGCGCTATAGTCCTTGTGGGGCTTAATTTGGCCATTAGAGCTAAAGCGTGGCCTTTGATCTCACGTGTTAAACCTAGATTGCGAATTCGTTCGTAGAGGCGAATTCGTTTCCCGCCTGAGGAAAGTCATTTATTTAGTGACGGAATTCATTTAATAAAATCCTTAGTTCCACCCTGGCTAGAAAAGGGTGGTGACCTGTAGAAAACCCGTCCCAATTAGCCTTGGTTCCAAAAAGTGGACGTTAATAAATAATTTTAATTTTATAGTCCTTGGGTGACCAGCCATCTATTACAATCCATTTTACTAGAATATCAGCAAGGCCTCATTAGATACAGATGCCCAACCAGCGGTAGTTTTCTTCCGGGTCATTAAACCACATCTACCTGGGACTACCTTCTTAGAAGATTTCTCTTAGGGTAAACAGAAGCTTAACTAAGCTTGAATTCGAACAATTTATTCAAATGTCCATCGATCCTGAACAGATATATTTTTTATGGCATATTGCATGGGGCCGCGTATCTATATTTATTTTTATGATGGGACCTTAGGCCAATAATTTGAACTCATATAATGGAGCTCGTCATCTAAGCTTACAGCTGGTAGTTCTCTCTAGCACTTGATAGGTGCATTGTAATTGTTTAACCAATGTGGCTCGGTTGTTGTTGACGTTTGTATGTGGCAAATCGTAACCCATCTTCTTAATAATGTTTTATTCTCCAGTTGTTGTTCTGTTTATTTTTTCTAATTAAAAATTGATTGATACTTTATAGCATTTGCTCCTACTTCTACTTGAATGTCCTGGCTGGGGGAGGGGGGGGGGTCAATGTATTCATTCAAGGTAGATAAACGGTCGACACCTTCTCTAGATTTTAAATACTAATTCAAGAGCAAGTTTTCGAGAGGACAGCCTCATCATCAGTGCTCCATTAAAATCATAATACACAAAATAGAAAAATATATACAGTCCATACATACAAATATATGCATAGAAATCAAATTAGATACCCTTACATCTCTGAGCAAGCTGACCACTTTATAGAACAAGGGGGTGCTGGCCAAATCTTTCTTTTAGCAGATTTCCCTTAAGGGAAATCAGCTATTGAGGTCGTACTCATGACGCGAGTTTCGAAAAATTTCTTCAAGTGTCCATCGATCCTACCCAGGAGATGACGAAAATGAGATCCGTTCAATATTATATATATATATATATATATATATATATATATATATATATATAGAGAGAGAGAGAGAGAGAGAGATATTTGTCTGTTAACGCTCTAGCGGTCGTAATTTTCGTTTGATCGTTACCAAACTCGATATTTAAACGTTTTATGCAAAAAAGACAGATCAAGTTCGTTAATGGCTGAAATCGGGCCAGTGGAAGGGGGGGGGGTTAGAAGTTAGGAGTTTCGAAATATCTCCGTTACTATACGTCGGATCGAAACATTATATAGAATCAATCTTATTGCAAATTTAATTTCTATAAATAGTGTTATTCCGTATCTTGAATATTAACCGAGATATTTGCATTTTTCTGTTTTCAACTTCTGAGATGAGGCCGATAACTTCGGGTCTAGTCGTGAGTTTCCGTCAAGAGCTAGTTCGGGCCGTTTCCATAACTGTTTGACTCTCTATTCCGAAATTTCTCTATTGTATAACTTCACTTGGGAAATCTGCTTCGTTTACGCAGCCCCTGCGTGACGGACTTTTTTTCATTTGAATATTGATTTGTATTACATTTTTTGTTGGAGAAAATAGTAGGTAATCATTTATGTATACATATTGTATCTTTTTAGGATTTAAACTATATAAGAGTAATAGTATTTATTTATAAGTAGAAACAGTAATCCTGGGTTATTGAGCGTAAATAAATACTTAGAATTAGGTGAAAGATATGTAAAAAAAAAGGACAATACAATACATAACCCAATATTATTGAGTTTACATGCATTCGGTTAAAGTAATAAATATGCTAACAAAAGTAATTATTTCCTTTCGGCTGAACAAATAAATAAATTCATCTGGAATGAAAATATAGTCTAAGCAAGTAACTTATATCCAAATGATTCTGTTTAACAGCACGATATTTTTTTTTTTTTTTTAAACTCGAGGAAAGTAATATTAATACATAAGTAGAAACAGTAATTTTGAATTATTGATTGAGTTCATTATCAGTAAATATGTAATAAGAGTGCAGGTTATGATAGCTGTACCAGCGAGGTATAAAGTGATGAATATAAGACCCCCTCATCTGAGCTCTATTAATAGGCTTGATGAATGTATATCCCCCTAGCTACAGTTTAGTTCTTCTTAAATGGTTTAAGTTGTTATGACTAGTTTTGTAAAAATTGTTTTAATTGATATGACGTATGATGTTCTTTTTAAAAATAATGGACGGTATATATTTTTCTATTTTGTGTTATTAACTTAAACGATCACTGACGCTGAGGTTGGGCCCTCAAAACCTAGCTCAGAAACAAACTTTGTCAGTTCTGACCTTTTTCCAACCATACAAATCCCTACATCTATTTTTGCATTATAGTAACCTCAATATGAAATGCTCGTTCCTAGCACAAACTCCATGTTTTATTTCCTCAGAGCTTTACTAAGTAAGTTAGATAAATGTAGAATCTGGCCTCATGAATTCACATCCATTGTCTTTGCCTAAAGTTTCTTGAGCTCAATTTATACAATGTATGTGTTAAACAGGTTCATGTAAAACTAAACCATGTTAATGTTCCAAGTTGGACCGAGGCAAACTGTATTCGTCTCCATTCTGCAACTATGGCTAATTGGGATAGTTTTCTACAGGTTACCACCATTTTATAGCCAGTGTGGAACTAAGAATTGTATTTCATGTGTTCGTCACTAAATAATTCCTATTTGACCAGGACTCTAGGTTCACCATGTGAGATTAAAATCTCCCCCTTAACTCACATGCCTAACCTGAGGACCGTTTACTAAGTAAATAGCTGATAAAACGTTTTTCTTTAGCTAGGGTTTTCACTTTAAGTTATACTTAATATCTTCTTACCAGTCTAAATTTCAATTACGATTCACATATGGTTCTTACTATAAGGGGAAACGAATGAGAGATGGCATCATTAGCAAGACAATCCAGAAAGCGAGGTGTCTTCTTTGTTAGGAACTCATTCTGCCAATAAAATGGTTGTTCCAACAATAACATGAATACCATGAAGGCCCGTTGTTATGAAAAATGCTGATCCATAATTTGAGTCTTCAATACACAGTCTTGCTTCTAATTATTCATATGCTTGTAAAATTGTGAAGAATAATTCTTTTAAAACTGTAAATGTTAACCCCTTTGTTGTTTCTAGTGGCAAATATGCTCTTGAATGTTTTAATAATTGGATTAGTAGACCAAAGAAACTAGGTTTCAAGGGAAATAGCTATTGATGGCATAGTGAGTTTCACAAACACCTGTTGAAATGAGATTCCTGATTATTGGTTGTGGACATGAAAATAACGGCTTCCAAAGACTGAATACGCCAGAAAACTGAGTTAATTGTATGCTACATAATTATACTTTTTTTTTAATGAACCTTCTTATATGAAATGTACCTGGAAATAATGACCAAGCTCGATTCTTGGTCCCATTCCAGAACGGCCTGGGGAAAATTCTTTCCTTTATCAACTTTTTTCCCCCTCCTCTAGAGTAATTCCAACTGGCTTAGTCTTTTTGTGTTTTATCGTCCTCCCTTACGGCTCATCATCACACTTAGTTAAAGACTCCTTTGTTCCCCATCCAATGCCCCTTTTTATAAATGGCCCTAAACATGGCAATTCTTCCTGAATGTTTGTTCCGCTTGTACCATTCTAATCTCTCTCTCTCTCTCTCTCTCTCTCTCTCTCTCTCTCTCTCTCTCTCTCTCTCTCTCTCTCTCTCTCTCTCTCTCTCTCTCCCCCCCCCCTCTCTCTCTCCCTCTCCCTCTCTCCCTCTCTCCCTCTCTCCCTCTCTCTCCCTCTCTCCATCTCTCCCTCTCTCCCTCTCTCTCCTCCTCTCCCCCTCCCCCTCCCCCTCTCCCCTCCCTTCAATCCCTCTCCCTCTCCCCTCCCCTCTCCCTCACACTGGAAAGTAAATTAAAAGTAATAATAATAAAAAAAAAAAAGGTTCGTTGAAGAACACAAGAACAAAAAAATGTTCGTTTCGAAGGCAAACAGCGATGGTTGGCTTTCGATGCTCTTCCCTACTTCTTTACCGACAAATTCCGACTCAAGTCAGCGCATCCTGATCCCCCTCCTCCTGCTCGCCCCAAGAAATGTTGGCGAAGCTTATTATGATGGATACTAATTCCCATAACGATTTTTGTTTAGTTCGGTTCAGTCTTTTGCGCCCAATACACTTCTTGCAATTTAGAATTAGGACAATTAGAATTTTTCTAAATAACAAAAAGAAGTACCTTTATTATGTGCATGTTCATTTAAAAACCAATAGGAAACGAAATATTACAACTTTTCATTTCAGGCCTCCCTTATAACCCATTCTCCTGTTCCTCTTGAAAAATATTTGTATAGCCTAAAATCTAAGTTGGGTAAGCAGTAATACGTATCTGTACCAAGGTCACGGAGTATTGATTCACAAGTGGAGCGGTTTTTGAAGGTCATGTTAAATCCTTTCCATTCAAAAGATGCAAAATGAGGTGAAAAATGTCAAAAAAGCTACTCTTCAACAATGCTAAGAATTTCTTGCTTTAATCACATTATTAACCTGGTAAAATCAGGACGTATTTGCTGCAAATGGTTCTTAAGTAGACAGCTTTTGTATTGATGTACAAAAATAAATGTAAAATTATAATAAAATAGATATATCATCTTTATTATATATATATATATATATATATATATATATATATATATATATATATATATATATATATATATATATATATATATATATATATATTTATCCCTATATCCCTATTAATCCTCTATAACGATCATTTTTTTCTATGTACGTAGTACACGTATTTACAGGCTACACTTGGTAATTGATCTCATGATCACAGGACCTATCAAGGGAATAAGAGGGTCACAATGACATGCAGTGGTTTCCCATTGCCTTCTGCATCAGACCATCCAGCAATAAAGGTATCATGAGGAAACTACCATTCACACTTGTAAAGGCATGATTGGAAAAAATCCCATTCAAGTCCAGAGTTGTTAGATAGCCATCCCTCGGTAGCCTGTGGCCTGCATAAGCTGACTAATGATAGGCATTACTCACAGTATGAGTATGTAGACTACAACTTTAATCTACCCTCCAGTTCTACCAGTCTACCACAGTAAGTGATAATTTAGACAGGGAGGGGAATAATGATCATTACCTTATTAAACCGATATTTAATCGTTGAAGTTAAATACTGCACATTAAAGGTGAAATTTGGACTAAAAGGGAGTACGGATTCATGAAAGAGGTAACATTTCTAATTGCAGATAACCCAGTCATTTTTAATTGTATTGAAGAATGTTGTAAATCCAATTTTAGTCATAAAGAAATGCTCTATAACTGTTGTACTACCTTTTCTTCTGTAATTCGAAAATAAACGAAATTAGTTTTATATTTGTGTGTGCCAGTCGAGAGTATGGTTAATTTTTACAGTTCCTTCGGGACGGGACGGACCCACTCTGTCCAAACATTGGTTTCAAAGAAATCATGGCATTCAGAATGACAGTGTTTCCCGCCTTACGCCCTATTTCATTGACCGTTGCCAAAAAAAAGAACGCATTTTCTCAACCTCCGCGAAACTATTACTTCACTTTTCACTGAAGCGAATCGTCAGAGTTATATTGAATTTCTCCCTCCGAGAGGTGGTAAATACACAAATTACGTTAATCCCTCAGAGTGCAATCCCATTGTCTTTAGTAAATACAAAGAACAGACATGGAAACAAAACACTTGCCAGAGTAAACCCCCCGGCTTTGAACTTAGTTTCAGCTTTGTCTCTCGAGAGACGGAAGCCATAATTACTTCTTTCAAGTAAGTTAGTAAGTCAGGACTTCATTCGTTCCGGTCACCTATCACGGCAACTTTCTTCCAACTCCTAGTTTGGTTAGTCTGAGCAAATTGTCTTGAGAAGCCACTAGAGAGGAAATTTGGAAGTATGAAACTGTTCCTTCTTAGCAAAGCCTCTGGGGATTAGGAGAGATTTGTAGTTGTCTATTGGTTATGCTAATATTTCAGTTTCATGGACGAGTTTAATTTGTCCGCGAAGGCCATAAGTGTTTTGCTTCAGTTTGAAAAAAAATTTGCCATTAATCAAACATATTAAGTCGAAGCCATTTTACATATTCTATACAATTCATAAATGTCATACTATTAGCTTCTTTTAACAGAGGAATCAACCAGCCAATGACAGGAACTTAGCGTATCATATTTCGCCACGATATCGGTTCCATTTCTGTGGTATTTTGCGATATATACTACCCATTTTCCAATCGGCTACTTCCGTCATCTTTAGTCGCTGCCATGAGCTGAAAATTTGCCGAAATATCCTGGAATATCACAGAAATGGCACGTTGATTTAAATGTTATTAAATACAATTTTTTTCTATCTTGAATATTAACGGAGATATTTGCATATTACTTCTAGGCCGTCAGTAAACCCTCACTCCTACTCATGTCATAATAACAATAACCTGTTATATCATGACCTCTTTCAATCCTTTTGTCAAGGACCACTTCATTCCAAGGTTAAATGCCAAATATTGTTTTCCAGTCTTGCTAAACTATTGATGCCCTAACGTTGTTGGTTTATACGTTATTTAACCCCCATTTCTACTCATCGGATTTTAACTTAGAAGTGTAAAATATATGGTGACTTGAGATCAGGAGTGTTAACAACACAACTGGGAAATCTGCTTAGTTTAAGTAGACTCTAAATAACGGATTTTTAGCAGATTTCCCTTAAGGGAAATCAGCTATTGAGGTCGTACTCATGACGCGAGTTTCGAAAAATTTCTTCAAATGTCCATCGATCCTACCCAGGAGATGACGAAAATGAGGTCCGTTCAAAATTATATATATATATATATATATATATATATATATATATATATATATATATATATATATATATATATATTTGTCTGTTAACGCTCTAGCGGTCGCAATTTTCGTTTGATCGTTACCAAACTCAATATTTAAGCGTTTTATGCAAAAATAAAGATCAAGTTCGTTAATGGCTGAAATCGGACCAGTGGGAGGGGGGGTTTAGAGGGGAGGATTTTCTAAAATTTGAAATATTTCCGTTACTATACGTCGGATCGAAAAATTGTATAAAATCAATCTTATTGCAAATTAAATTTACTATAAATAATATTATATACATGTATTCTGTATCTTGAATATTAACCGAGATATTTGCATTTTTCTGTTTTCAACTTCTGAGATGAGATCGGCCAACTTCGGGTCTAGTCGTGAGTTTCCGTCAAGAGCTAGTTCTGGCCGTTCCCGTAACTGTTTAACTCTATTCTGAAATTTCTCTATTGTAAAACTTCACGTGGGAAATCTGCTTAGTTTACGCAGCCCCTGCGTGATGGACTTTTTTTTTATATCACTGTATCGGAATAAATTTAAGTTGAAAAGTCCCAAGTATTTTATACTAGCACAGGTTAGCTGGGATTGTCACGTGAGTTTACTCAATCCCAACCTGGCTAGAAAAAAAGTCCGTCACGCAGGGGCTGCGTAAACTAAGCAGATTTCCCCCGTGAAGTTTTACAATAGAGAAATCTGCACACTGGTAACACAATACCACCGTGATTAGATAATGAGAAATCTTTCAGTTAATTAAAATAAATTCCCAGCTGAAACGGCTTCTGAATTGTAAGAATAATTTATATTTTAATAACTCAAATTTTAGTAGTCCAAGAACTAAAGAAGGGGGGGGGGCGGATGAACAGAACGTATTTGCATAAATCTCACAAAGTAAGGAAGGTAAGGTAAGGTTAAAAACGACAGGTTAGAAGAAGCTTCCGCCTGAGCCGAGAAATGACGAAGATGGCCGACGTAATCCGAACTATAGCCGACCACAGACATAATAAAAATGCAAATATCTCGGTTAATATTCAAGATAGAGAATAAATTTATATAACAATATTTATAGTAAATTTAATTTACAATACGATTGGTTCTATACAACTTTTTAATCCGACGTATGGTAACGGAGATATTTTGAATTTTCAAAAATCCCCCCTCTAAACCCCCCCTCCCACTGGTCCGATTTCAGCCATTAACGAACTTGATCTGTCTTTTTACATAAAACGGTTAAATATCGAGTTTCGTAACGATCAAACAAAAATTGCTACCACTAGAGCTTTAACAGAGAAATATATATATAATTTTGAATGGACCTCATTTTCGTCATCTCCTGGGTAGGATCGATGGACATTTGAAGAAAATTTTCGAAAATCGCGTCATGAGTACGACCTCAATAGCTGATTTCCCCTAAAGGAAATCTGCTAAAAGTAGGATCCTACAGATGGCCCGTACTAATTTTTATAGTACAAAGTGGACGCTAATAAATAACATTTTTAACTTGCGTATCCAAATACGATTAGACTAATCCATAATTAGGCTTTTCCTCTGGGAGATATTTATGCAATTTGTAGAACGGGTGACCTGGATAGGAAGGAGGAAGGAATAAGATTGCTGATAAGGGAATAAGATGGGTGATAAGGAATGGGAGGGCCTACCTGGAGATATGTGACACATCAAAAGAGCCGAGGTGAACAGGAAGCCGGTGGCTGTGTCAACTCAACCATGATACTGATAACAACCTACAGCATGGCTCATCCTTATCTACAACAGATTCCTCTATGAATAGAACCCATTTAGCTCACAATATTGTTTAAATTAAAGCGAATTTCATTCTCATCTATCACTAGGCGAAGTTTCGACCCGTTAGACGTAAGTAGCTCTAGAACATTTATCTCGTTTCCTTGATTCATTTCAACCAATTAAAAATTTCTTCTTTCAGTTCAAAGAATCAAACCATTTAACAAAAGTAACTCCAGTTTTGCGTCAGCGAAAAGTATATATCCCTGTGTATTTCCGCAAAAAATACATCGAATATCAAGGAGGGGGTAGACTTTGCCAATATATATATATATATATATATATATATATATATATATATATATATAATATGGAGTTTAGTAACAATAATCCAAAATGCGGCCTAGTGGCGATCTAGTGAGCGTCAACTGTGTTGGTGTTTGTGATGATTTTACTTAATAGAAAAAAAAGTCCGTCACGCAGGAGCTGCGTAAACTAAGCAGATTTCCCACGTGAAGTTTTACAATAGAGAAATCTGCCTAATAACAACTGTAGTAGTAAGAAACCTCTAAACCTAAAAAACATTATTTAGGGCGTAATAACCCAGTAATTTCTAGCCCAAAAAACAGTTAACCTAACCTCTAAACCTATTCACGAGGGACGATAGTTATGGAAACGGCCGCCAGAGCTCTCGTCGGAAACTCCGAACATAGCCTATTGGTGACCACACGCAGAATACAAATGCAAATATCTCGGTTAATATTTAAGATAGAGAATATATGTATAGAACATTATTTATAGTACATTTAATTTGCAATAAGATTGCTTCTATACAATCTTTTGATCCGACGTATAGTAACGGAGATATTTCGAATTTTCGAAAATCCTCCCCTCTAAACCCCCCCTCGCACTGGTCCGATTTCAGCCGTTAACGAACTTGATCTTTCTTTTTACATAAAACGCTTAAATATAAAGTTTGGTAAGGATCAAACAAAAATTGCGACCGCTAGAGCGGTAACAGACAAATATATATATATATATATATATATATATATATATATATATATATATATATAGATATATATATACAGTTTTGAACGGACCTCATTTTCGTCATCTACTAGGTAGGATCGATGGACATTTGAAGAAAAATGTCGAAAATTCCGTCATGAGTACAACCTCAATAGCTGATTTCCCTTAAGTGAAATCTGCTAAAAGCTAACATTATTTATATTAATAAAATAGATGCTATAAAATATGTTTCATTATAGAATAAGTAGTAACAAATATAAGCTAAGATACGGAACACTTTAGTTAGGGCGGTCTTACTGGGTAAATCTAGAGCAGGGCTTCTTAAACTTTTGTAATCTACGACCCCATTTATGATTGCTAGTTTCTTGACGACCCCATACAAATATAAAAGAAAAATAAATAAATATTTTTTGATGATTTATTTATTAGGTAACAATATACATATACATATGAAAATATATAAGTTTAGAATTCGTTTTGAAACATACAAAAATCTAAAATTAAAAATTGCACAAAAAATTATAAAATTGTATTTATTATAGTTTCAAAAATAAAAGTGGATTCTGACCGTCTTAATTCTCTCGAATGTATTCAAGTAGTTGCGTGGTAAGTATTAAATTAAAGTATAAGTTAAAAATTTAATGACATGGATGTGGCTGTTTTTTATTGCATAACAAATCAAATCAATTGTTTGAAACTGCTGGACGTAAGACCTCTTCAACATTGTTTAACGCTGAACGATATTGGGATTTAATATGTGTTAAAGCTGAGAAAGAACTTCACATAAATATGTGGTGTTGAATGGCAGAAGTACATTTAACGCCATATCAGCGATTGTCTGATCGACGAATAAGTTGTGACTGAAGATAAAACATAAATTGTATTTTTATCTCTCGAGACCCCGGAATTTTGCTACGCGACCCAAAATTGGGTCGCGACTCATAGTTTAAGAAGCCCTGATCTAAGAGTCCTGAGCTCCATTCTCACCTGGGAATTCAAATAGTGGGAAAGTTAAATGAAATCTAAGTCCCACCTGGATACAAAACCGTGGTTACCTATAAATAACCCGTTAACGCACGTTTGATCTATTTTTTGCGTGGTTGTCTGTCACGTTGGGTGAAATCAAACTATATCAGCTCTGTCGACATTTCAGTATAATATATATCCTTTAACAAGGCAAACTAAATACCGCTGTTTACAAAACAAATACTGCAAATTAATCAACATGCTAAATGAAAAGATGTAATAAACTATTTGAGGCAGGAGAGTAGAAGACAATACAGCAACGAAACCTGACTGTACTCTGTTTCTGCTTCTAAAATAATTTTTTCTTAGCATTTTTTGATTTAGACGTAAGCAACTCCATAACATTTCTCTCGTTTATTTTATTATTCCATCCAATTGAAATGTTCTTTATAGCAAATTTCCCGTAAGGGAAATCAGCTATTGAGGTTGTACTCATAACGGAATTTTCGAAATTTTTCTTCAAATGTCCATCGATCCTACATAGTAGATGACGAAAATGAGGTCCGTTCAAAACTGTACATATAGATATATATATATATATATATATATATATATATATATATATATATATATATTTGTCTGTTACCGCTCTAGCGGTCGCAATTTTTGTTTAATCGTTACCAAACTCGATATTTAGTCGTTTTATGTAAAAAGAAAGATCAAGTTCGTTAACGGCTGAAATCGGACCAGTGGGAGGGGGTTTTAGAGGGGAGGATTTTTGAATATTCGAAATATCTCCGTTACAATACGTCGGATCGAAAAATTTTACAGAATCAATCTTATCGCAAATTACATTTACTATAAATATTGGTATATACATTTATTCTCTATCTTGAATATTAACTGAGATATTTGCATGTTTATTAAATTGACAGCTAACGGACGAGAGTGACTTTCCCGCCAAAAGCTCGTTCGGCCGTTTCCTTGATTGCTCGCCTCTCGTGAAATTTCTCTATTGTAAACCTTCACGTGGGAAATCTGCTTAGTTTACGCAGCCCTTGCGTGACGGACTTTTTCAGTTCAGAGAACCAAACTACTTGTCACAAGTAACTCCGGTTTTCCGTAAACATAAAGTATATTTCTTTGTTAGATCTATATATACCTCGCATAACAATAAGAGTGTAAGTTCTGCCGGTATATATATATCTATATATATATATATATATATATATATATATATATATATATATATATATATTCTAATACCTGTGTTACCCGTCAATGACAGGTGGAAATAGAAATGATGTCCCATCGAAATATAAAGATTGGACTAAGCTCTTCAACGATGATCAAAAGATTTTCACGACAAGACACAAATGCCCTGTCTAATATACAGTAAATGTACAGCTGTTATATCTGGTGAATAAAAGCTTCTAGTTAGACTAACCTACGTTTTGAAGAGCTGACATCTGTAGAATAATTGTGATATAATGGTTTCACGTCGAAATATAAAGATTGGATAAACGTAAGCACTAAATAATATCTTTATTGTCTTCCAAATACAATTTTAAGCAATGGAATGGGCTATTGGACGAAAATTGACGATTTTATTATCGCACATGTAATTAAACAAATCTAGTTTTCAGTCAGAATATAATAATATAACAACTACTTTTAAACCATATATGTATGCATGGCAATGATTTGAATTGCTTTTAATCTTTATTTAGCAGATTGGCTAAATGGTATTTAATGCATTATTTTATGTAATACTCTATCCTTCTTTCAGAATGTAGAGGGCCCGTTTCACAGTCATTCTGAAATTTACAGTAATAAAATACACGGAGAAATGTGAATATGTGAAATATAGATTTATATATGTATAGTCATTTGAATCTGCAAATGCAACAAGTGAAATTGTGTTATTTGTTAACCAGTTTATACGCGTGAATGGTTTGTAACTGACAGAAATAATTTATAACGTTATCCTTTTATAATTGGATATCGGCGAATAAAGAGCTCCATGTCTACAATTCATAAATCATATTGTTTGGGAATAATTCTCATTTTTCTGACGTTTGTTATTGTTCTTATTATTTTAGTACAAAGTCAAGGTTTTATATATATATATATATATATATATATATATATATATATATATATATATATATATATATATATAATTGTAACCTCTGTCTGTACATTGATTTTTTTCGCGAAATTTCACGATAACTTTTCGTTTCACATGTCATACACACCATAACTGCATTTTGTTTCTTCGGTGTATGCTTGTTTGTTTGTTTGTTACCTTTTCACGCATAAACGACTGAACCGAATTTTATGAAACTTGGTATGTATATTACTACTAGCCCAACTTAGACTTTAGGCTATATTAATATTCTCTAAGACAAACAGGAGTGGGGTTTATAAGGGAGGACTGAAATTAAAAATAGCGATATTTCGTTTCCTATTGGTTTTTCGGTAAATATGCACATAGCAAAAGTTGTTTATTTTGTTATTTAGAGTAACTTTTGTTATATAAACTTTTTTCGTATACTGAATTATAAACGAGATATACGCTATAACCTATAGCGGAAGTGAACAATTTTATTTGGGACAAGACCCAACCGAAATAAATAAAACTCGGCATGTGTATTAGGACTAACGCTTTCATTATAATAAGCCATACCAACATTTCTAGGGACGGGCAGGAGTGGGAGTTGTAAGGTAGGCCTGAATTTAAAATAGCGGTTTTTCGTTTTCTCTTCGTTTTTCGGCAAATATGAACACAACAAAAGTTGTTTATTTTGTTATTTGGAGTAACTTTTGTGATATTCATTTTTGTCTTTTAACAATGTATAATCGAGATGTACACTATAAACTAAAGCGGGAGTCAACTATTTCATTAAATAGGGGCGTTAACGATTAAACCGAACTTAAAAAAACTCGGTATGTCAATTAGCATTAATTCTTACATGATTATAAGCTATATTAAAATTTTTAGGTTAGAACGGGAGTAGGGGTTATAAGGGAGGCCTGAAATAAAAATTCGCGATATATCATTGTCTATTTGTTTTTCGACAAACATGCGCATAACAAAAGTTGTTTACTTTGTTATTTAGATTAACTTTTGTTTTATACGTTTGTCCAGAAACAATGTGTGGAGCAAGTAATTTGCGTAGAAATATTGATATGCTCAAAAATTCATTCCATTTTGAACTATCAGGTACCTCACCTGGAAAAATTAATTCAAATCTACGTTAATATTTTGTCTTTAATAACTGAAATCTATAAATAATGCAAAGGAGACGGGAAATATGACAATATGGAGGACAGTGAAGTCTTACATAAAAAATTAATTTTATTATTAACAAATGCCAACAACGGGTATAAACCCTAAACACTGGTACAGGGAAACGTCAAAATATTGTGCAAAGTAAACCCTTGCCTCAAATGAATTCCCGGGCGAAGCCGGGTATCTGAGCTAGTGTATATATATATATATATATTTATATGTGTGTGTGTGTGTGTCTTTGATTGTTTCTTCTTTCTTTCAGTATATTATATTTTTTCCTATTTCTTTTCTTTTTTAATTTCAACAACAAATTTATAACTAATTTCTTGTATACAAAATCATGATGTATTATGAACATACATGCTATATGCTATAGCAGTATGGTATATGTAGTAAATAAACACCCTTTGCGCCTAGTATTTGGTAATTTGCAAAGGAAAATATAAAAAAAGGTATATATATATATATATATATATATATATATATATATATATATATACATACACACACACTTGTTTCCACCCTGGCTAGGAAAGATTGGTAAACTGTATATAACCCGTCCCAATTAGCCATAGTAGAAAAAAGTCCGTCTCGTAAGGGCTGCGTAAATAAAGCAGATTTCCCACATGCTTGCATAACACATATATGATCTCTTCTCACCACCTATTGTCCATTTCTATTTTTAAAAAACGGTCAGTGGAAGGTAGGGTGGGGTGGCGGATTAATCAATTCTGAAAAAAAGAATGCGCGAATAACTCGCTTAATTCTTGGGTTACGAAAAAATGCATAGAACAATAATTGCAGAACATCATTAGCATAACAAGATTGGTTAAACAACATTTTACGTCTTATAATATCGGAAATATTTTGAATTTCTGGATTCCATCTCTCTAAAACCTCACTATTCCACCCCGAATTTCAGTCAATAGCAAATACGATCTTTAGTGTTGAATGAAATGGCTAAATATGAGCCAATAGATGATGATGATAATGAAATAATATAATCATTTATGAGTAAAGAACGTAAACTACTAACTGATGATATCATCACAATATTTTGAAAACAATATTTGGTATTTAACCTTGGATTGAAGTGCTTTATAATATAACAGCTTATGGTCAGTGTGACTTGAGTAGGAGTTGAGGTTTACTCGATGCCGAAAACTAAAAAAAATCCATATATCTCGGTTAATATTCATAATTCAGGAAATATTTATAAAACCACTTTTGAAGAACATTAAATTTGCAATAAGATTAGTTACATAAACATTTTCGATCAGACCTGTAATAACGGAGATATTACGAATTTTCGGAATCCCTCCCCCTCTAAACTTCCCTCCTACTGAACCGATTTCACCAGTTAACGAACTTGATCTTTCTTTTTTAAATAAAACGATTATAATCAGAGTTCAGTAATTATAAGACAAATATTACGACAGCTAGAGATGCAACAGAAGTCATCTGCTAAAAGTAGCCGTCCACAAATAATCATATTCTTTTTTTTAAATATGAGGTTGTGTTTCCATAATTGAGCTTTTGTACATTGTTGGCAAAGGATCAAAATAAGTACTAAAAAACCTAATTCAATTTAACTACATTTAATAATTTATTTGCTAAATTTCTAATTTCAATTTGTTTTAATTATAAGCAAATGAACCTAATATTAGAAAATGAAAATAAATTCCATTCTATGTGGTATATTTCTATTCTGAACCCAATGAATGGACGCCAGAAGGAAATGCTTTCCCGAAGCGAAATATTTAGACACAAGGTCTAGTTCGTTGGTTCTTGTTATAATTCTAGGTTTGATGTGGTCTGGAGTTGCGCCAAACAAGGTTTATTCACTCGACTCCTATTTCTTCGAGTTAAATTATATAGCAGAAAAAAGAGGAAATATTGGAATTACCTTATTTACTTCAGTAATTTCGATTTTTCTTCGAAATTCTATGACCTCCAATGTTGAGAGATACGAACCTTTTAATATATAAAACGTAAAAAGTATAAAACATTATTCTCAGAAGGTTGAATTATTTTATCACTATTAGTATTTATAAACAAATTCTGATCGCCCATTATGGAACTCTGGTTAACTATCAACTTGATAAACTTAGAGTCATAGGTTCGATTCCCCTCTTGGCAATAGGAATTAATTTAGTCATGAACTCAGTTAATAAAACCCTTGGTCTCAGCCTTACTAGAAACCAGCATAAATAAAACACCTTTTATTTTGCCTAATGAGTTTTTATTTCAATTTTAACCATTTTGAAAAGAATGATCTGTATATTGCTCATTTAATTCTTGGGACTAAAAATACCCTTAGGACTTTACTCCATATTTCTTTAATTTATTTATATCACAGCCCACTTCGTCAGATGATCATTAATTATTACAGAGCGAAATCAAGATAATTAATGTTTTCTATAAAATAATGTTTGCTCTTCTTCTGAGAGGTCAAACCTCTTTCTCTTTTTTAAGTAATTATTAACAGTAATAGAGAATAGGGCAGAATTGCTCTGGACAAAATATGTATTGGTTGATATGAAATTTTATCTCCTAGCGACACAAGATTTAAAAATCAACTCTTCGATTTATTAAAGTCAGAATTGTATAATAACTAAAAATAATTGTATTTAATAATAAAACATCTATTATTTACTCCTGAAAACCAACAAACATAGAGAAGCCTTTGTTTATTTATTTCAACTCTAGTTGCAAGTAAAAAAATAATAATAGGAAAAGCTACAAATAATTTAATTGCCATACTTATTCTTTTTCCCACCTCTGCCCCCCACTGTACCTTTGGTTTTCCCCATACCAGTCGTCTCCATTTAATAAGAGATATAAAATTTTGAAAGATAAATTGGGCCAGGTAACATTGCCTAACTCACCGAGCACGGCTATGCATAAATTGCAACATTTGGGGGATTTAGTTTAATTCCGAAAAGTCCTAGGGGAACCCGCAGCTGCGACTCCTTTGTCTCTGCTCAAAGAAGTGGCAGCAAGAGCCTAACTAACTAACTAGCCTACATACAGCCTAATTGCCATACACATTTATCTTAATTAAAAATTCAACCTATAAGCTTTTCTGTTATTTTCGCGTCCCGAATGATAAAATTATCTCACTTCCAACACTAGCATTCAAAAGTAAAGAATTATAAGTCATTTGAAACTCTAGTTATGAGTATCTATAAATATACCACGACGACACATGTATTAGATCAGAGGAAATATGGAAGTGGCGAAAAATATACATTATGCTTCAAGGTATCTAAAGAATTAATAATCTACTCTGCAAACTCACAAGCAACAATAGGTACAATCACATATGGTTGAAAAAAAGGAAGACCTTTCCACAGAATGTATTCTAAATACTTGCAACTTTGATAAGTTAAATAATATATATTTCATTTTTTTATGGAATTTAGAATTCGCATTCAATTTAATTTCTGTTCAATAGACTGTCTCTCATATTTTTTTTTGTTTCATCTACCTTTATTTATAATCATCTTGATTTTACACATATTATATGTTTTACGGTAGGCTGCAGGACTACAAAATCTAACAACAAATATATAAACAAATTATTTTCACCCTATCTTTATAGATTTACTTATTTTATGTAATTCCCGTACTTAATTTTTTTTGTGTGTTATAAGAGCCACAAATAACATTGTACTTGATTTTCTGTCTGTAAAGCTGAGATTACATGTTTTAGTACTT
This sequence comes from Riptortus pedestris, assembly GCA_019009955.1. Taxonomy (NCBI): domain Eukaryota; kingdom Metazoa; phylum Arthropoda; class Insecta; order Hemiptera; family Alydidae; genus Riptortus; species Riptortus pedestris. The sequence continues at coordinate 234,131,479 of CM032228.1, forward strand.
TTTGTTATTTCATTCACAAATCAGAAGTATTGCAAATAGCATGGGTACTAAATCAGAATATTTTTTTTTCTGCGTTATTATATTTTTACTGATAATTAAGTGTATAATTATAATAAAGTAAAAACAATATAATATAAACAAATTATATAAAAATATTTTCAATGATGATAAATTATTGTTTATACTTCATTCTTGAGTTTCCTCAAGTCAATTACTCACAATGGAGGGAGTGTAACTCTTTTGAGGCCTAATTATTTAATAGCACATCATGTAATGTTTATGTACACTATCATTCGCCACAAAATCTTTCTCCAATTAGTAGTGGAATATATTTTACATATTCACCACACAACGGCACAACGTTTGTTTATTATTATTAATGTCCACTTTATTCTACTGTGGCTAATCGGGACGGGTTATTTACAGGATTCCACCCCCTCTAGCCAGGGTGGGGAGTTTATTTAATAAGTCCGTCACCAAATAAATTACCACCGCCCAGGGCTGGAATCGAACGCACCGCTCTATCCACGCGAGATTAAGACCAACGCCCTAACTCGCACGGGTAACGTGAGCCCCTGGCACAACGTTTGCCAACCGACACACACTAAAAGACAACACATTTTTATTTATTTTGGTTATGTTTAAAGTAATTAATGGTAAATCCTAAGAATAACAAAGCCGTATGTTAGGTATATGATTTTTCTGACGTAAGCCCCGTACACTACGGTGTAATAGATCCAGATGATAGAGCAAAACATACCTTATAGACAATGAAAGCCTCTATCCAAACACTGTCGGACATATGATCCTGCTCTTCTCCTTAAATTACCCTTTGTTAACATAATAATGTCCACCTTTCAGCCATCAACACCAACCCCCCCCCCCTCACTGCTATCTCTCTTCTCTTTGTCCTCCTCGTTCTCCAGTCCTCCAATATCAAATGTGATTTCAAAATGAGAATATCTCTAATTCTAACGTTTTCCAGTACATACATACATATATAAAGTCAAACATGTGCTAACATAGTATCTAACACATTTCAGAAAGAATGCGAATTATATTTCCGCTGTTTAAGGAAAACTACGATTTTCTTTTCATCTTTCCTCTAGGAATTGTTTTCTCCGGACATTTTATGATTATATTCACTGTGCTAATTAATCTGATGTGAACATAACATGTCTTCCATATACTTCAAATAAATTACTAACCTATAGAAAATGTTTTGATGCACCTCATTTAAATTTATTTAATTTGGAAATGATCTAAGGAGGTCAGAATGGCCATGCATATTAAATCGTCATCCTTAACCTCACCAGGTAAACCTTGAGAGACGAGTTCGATTCCCGCCTGGATAATAGAAATTTATTTAGTGAAGAACTAATTAAATAAAATCCTTATTCCCACTCTGGCTAGAAAAGTGTGGTACCCTATAAATAGTCCTTCCCAATTAGCCGTTGTAGCTTAAAATAGACGTTCATAAATGATTTAAATTTAATCTGCGGTACATCCGTTCGTACGCGTAGATTAAAAATCCCGTCACGCAGGGGCTGCGTAAACTAAGCAGATTTCCCACGGGAAGTTATACAATAGGAAAATCTCCATACGAGAGCCGAACAGTTGCGGCAAAGGGCCGAACTAGCTTTTGGCGGGAAACAGTCATCCTTTATCGGCCCAAATTTAATAAAAATGCAAATATCTCGGTTAATATTCAAGATAGAGAATAAATGTATAGAACAATATTTATAGTAAATTTAATTTGCAATAAGATTGGTTCTATATAATTATTTGATCCGACGTATGGTAACGGAGATATTTCGAATTTTCGAAAATCCCCCATCTAAACCCCACCCCCTCCCACTGGTCCGATTTCAGCCATTAAAGAACTTGATCTGTCTTTTTGCGTAAAACTTTTAAATATAAAGTTTGGTAACGATCAAACAAAAATTGCGACCTCTAGAGCGTTAACAGACAAATATATATATATATATATATATATATATATATATATATATATATATATATATATATATATTTGTCTGTTAACCAATATATATATATATATATATATATATATATATATATAATTTTGAACGGACCTCATTTTCGTCATCTCCTGGGTAGGTTCGATGGACATTTGAAGAAAATTTTCAAAACTCGCGTCATGAGTGCGAGTATGGGTACCTCAATAGCTGATTTCCCTTAAAGGAAATCTGCTAAAATTCCGTCACACAGGGTCTGCGTAAACTGGTAAGATTTCCTACGCACTGGATAACAGCGTTGTTTATTTCTAAGTGAGAGTCCAATGAACACAAGCGAAGGTTTACTTAAGGCTGGAGACAAGAAAGTAAGAACCGCTTAATATTTGAGTTTCGAGAAAATGTATATAGAAACAATTGAAGAGTAGTTTAACAAGGTTGATTTCATATCATCTCTAGATTTCACTCATAATGACGCTCATATTTCGAATTTTTCCCCACCCCCTTTAAAACCCTCTTTCCTCCTGCCTGATTTCGGCAATCTTGATCTTCAGTTTTACAAGGAAAGCTTATATATCGAATCGGTGGATATTTGAGGAAATTTTCGAAAATCGCATCATGACTACAACCTCAATAGCTCCTCACGGAAAATCTGACACATACATTAAATCTGTAGATCGTTATAAGAAAAAAAAAACAGTTCCTATACAGTTCTGTACTGGAACAGGTAGGAGAAATATTTAATATTTACCATCCCCCAAATTCGTACTCCTCCATATTCCCGGATTCTGTCAAAAGGAAAGGTGCACAACTAGTCGTTACAACAGTCCTAAATATAAAATGCCAACATTCCAAGGTTCGTCATTTTAGCAGATTTCCCTTAAGGGAAATCAGCTATTGAGGTTGTACTCATGACGGAATTTTCGACATTTTTCTTCAAATGTCCATCGATCCTACCTAGTAGATGACGAAAATGAGGTCCGTTCAAAACTGTATATATATATCTATATATATATATATATATATATATATATATATATATATATATATATATATATATTTGTCTGTTACCGCTCTAGCGGTCGCAATTTTTTTTTAATCCTTACCAAACTTCATATTTAAGCGTTTTATGTAAAAGGAAAGATCAAGTTCGTTAACGGCTGAAATCGGACCAGTGGGAGGGGGGGTTTAGAGGGGAGGATTTTCGAAAATTCGTAATATCTCCGTTACTATACGTCGGATCGAACAATTATACAGAATCAATTTTATTACAAATTAAATTTACTATAAATATTGTTATATACATTTATTCTCTATCTTGAATATTAACCGAGATATTTGCATTTTTCAGTTTTCACCAAACCGCCACTTCTACTCATGTTACGTAAACAATACTCTGATACATAATAAATAACATTATTGGAAGTTTAAATACCAAAAATTGTATTCAAGAGACCTTTATTATACGAGATACATGCAAATATGCACTGGTGACTCCCCCCCCCATCTTAAAGTTTTGGACTACTAAAATTTTATTGATTGAGATAACAATTATTCTGACTCATTATTAATTACAGTACTAGATATAGTAAATAGTTCTCAATAAAATTAATGTGTTATATTCTGATATATTTCAGTAATAGTTTTTCTTTCCGGTGTGAGGCGGGACCCGTTTGTTTACATTTCTAACCTAACGCTTCCTGTCGGCAGGCTATTGAAATTGGATGAAACAGTTCTTATTTCCATTTGTATTTATTCACGGTGTTGTGTTAGCAGTATGTATATTTATCTATTACTAAACTTCACGAGGGAAATCTGCTTAGTTTACGCAGCCCCTGCGTGACGGACTTTTTATTTTATTCCAGAAATGTAGAGCAAACCTACGGACGTCATACTGAACCTAGTCCTAGCTCAACTAAAATTCTAAAACCTATATTTTCATGGATTGCAATAATTCCTTTACTTCCTGCAAGTGGATATAAATTATTCCAATAAATAAAACTATTGAAGCAGTCATCGGTTTTTTAAAGATAGTTAATCAGTTATAATTAGCTATTTTATTGACGAGGGAGGATTTGATATTCCGTTAAATAATTTCATCTAATATATCCCGTTCAGTGTTTGTATTACAACCTAATTAGCACAATTATAGTTTTTAATGAAGTTAAAAATATTTCAACTACAATGACATTATTATGCAAACGTTATGCAGGTGAATTTAATTGTCTGGGTTATCTACAGGTTGGGAGTATCTTCTAGTGATCTGAGAATTATATCATTAGTATAAAAATAGAGGTCTTATTTTAGTTCCTATCACCAAATAATTTTACTGTCTCACGTTGGAATCGGACCCTCGACTCAAATGTGAGTAAACCATGTTTTGAAATGAGGAAAAAATACCTGCTATTCCTGGCATGTATGCTTCTTGTTAAATGCACAGATTCTCAGTAATTACTAATAGTAGCGACGTATTTAGGTTCGTGTAAAGGTTGGTAGTTGATCGCATGCAGCACGCATCATATAATTTATATTCTTTCTTGGAGTAATTGCTTTGTCAATAATTACTCATGCGGATATGTCATATATGTGAGTTGCATGCTGCAGTTATTCCAGCGGAAAATTTCCTTTCCCGCCTAAGCACGAGATATTTATGAAAGAGCTATTTAAAACCGCGGGGCTCACTATTTTTCCATTCTATCTGTTTTATAACTCCCGTTTATTGTGATGTATTCCTAATATAATTAGCTTCCTATTGCTATAATCTGTATTATATTTTAATAATATAATCTGGTATTGATGTTGTACTCATGATGTCCACCGATCCTTTACAGGAGATAACGAAAGGTCCGTCTCGAGGGGGTTGCATAAACTAAGCAGATTTCCCACGTGCTGTTGTGACAAACTAAACATTCTGGAGGGAAATCAGCTATTGAGGTTGTACTCATGACGCGATTTTCGAAATTTTTCTTCAAATGTCCATCGATCCTACCCAGGAGATGACGAAAATGAGGTCCGTTCAAAACTGTATATATTTGTCTGTTACCGCTCTAGCGGTCGCAATTATTGTTTAATCGTTACCAAACTCGATATTTAGTCGTTTTATGTAAAAAGAAAGATCAAGTTCGTTAACGGCTGAAATCGGACCAGGGAGAGGGGGGGTTTAGAGGGGAGGATTTTTGAAAAATCTAAATATCTCCGTTATTAAGCGTCGGATCGAAAAATTGTATAAAATCAATCTTATTGCAAATTAAATGTACTATAAACATTGTTATATGCATATATTCATTATCTTGAATATTATCCGAGATATTTGCATTTTTCAGTTTTCAGGTATCAGTAAACCGCCACTTGTACACATGTTACATAAACATTACTCTGTTACATAATAAATCACATTTTTCGAAGTTTAAATACCAAAAATTGTTTTCAAAAGACCTTTATTATACGAGATAGATGCAAATATCTCCCGGTGACCCCCCCCCACCCGTCTTAAGGTTTTGGACTACTAAAATTTGATTGAGATAACAATTATTCTGACTCATTATTAATTACAGTACTAGATATAGTAAATAGTTCTCAATGAAATTAATATGTTATATTCTGATATATTTCAGTAATGTTTTTCTTTCCGGTGTGAGGCGGGCAGACCTGTTTGTTTACATTTCTAACCTAACGCTTCCTGTCGGCAGGTTATTGAAATTGGATGAAACATTTCTTATTTCCGTTTGTATTTATTCACGGTGGTGTTGTGTTATCAGTATATATATATATATATATATATATATATATATATATATATATATATATCTTTTACTTAACTTCACGAGGGAAATCTGCTTAGTTTACGCAGCCCCTGCGTGACGGACTTTTTTGTTTTCACATTTCTGAATTATGAAACGAATTTTTCCAAGGTTAAACATTAAATATTGTTTTCATTAGATCTTTTCTCTTGATGATACATATGCAAATACATTGAACAATGGCACCATTAATCAAGATTATACGTTCTAGACTACAACATTATTCAAACGAGTGAAAAATTCAATATATCTCATTTACTATGAGTAGGATGAAATAAGGTTATAAAACTAATTTTTGTAAGAAAATGGATTCTTTACAATTATTATACTCAAGAGAAGTGTGGGGTACAGCACAACCTTCGAACATCAGACGCATCCAGACTTTCCAATCCAAAGTCCTGCGCACGTAGATGCTCCATATTATGTTACAAATCACACCCACCATAAAGATCTTAATATACCATTTGTATAGGACTTAATTCCCTTAAGATTCGGAAAATTCCACAGCAGGCTATCCAATCATCCTAATCAAGAAGTCCTAGCCCTTTCCAGGACCACTCATCCATATTCTCCTCCACAGTGCCTCAAGAGACAATGGCCCAGAGATCTCCTATAGAAGTGAAGTGATAGCAGTGGCTATTTTCTTAATCTAAGTGCCATTCCTCGTTAGCTCTCGACTTCCTTGCCATGCAGGGAGAGGCTGCTCCTCTCATTGTGGTGAAGGGGTGAGTGTACCTTCTGTCGAGAGCGATGGAGGACGATATTATTGTACATGTCACACATTACCAAATGCATTTAAATGCAGACTGTAATATTCTTAATAATATAAAATAATGTTAAAGCTCTACAATTAGTGTTCTATACAACTTTTCGTAGTTCGATGTTAATCGAGTTATTTGTACTTTCTTGTTTCCAGTCTGAAGGAAAGCCGTCAGCCCTTGAACTTTTATTTAGAAAGAGACAATAAATTAGATATTCAGTGAGACATTCCAGCACGTAGAAAATCTGCTTACCTCAGTGAGCTCCTGTGTATCTGCTTTTTATTGATTGTAATTGAGAATGTACTAGTTCTTTCAGGGCATTTTACAGCTGATAGACTTGAAGCCATGATTTTTATGCAGCTCTTTTTACTGTCATTGTACTGAAGAAGGCACTTTAGGGGAACACTTGATTGATCCCTTAAGAGTGGACATAAAAAGGGGAAGCGGTAAGAAAAATTGAAAGAAAGGTCAAGGGGTTGTTAGGATGTCTGAAATTGAACGAGATGAAGGTAGGGGATAGGATATAAAAGCCAGAACGAGAGGGGGAGAGAAAGAGAGAGGGGGAAGAGAGGGAAAGAAGAAAGAGAGAGAGAGTGTGTGTGTGAGAGAGAGAGAGGGGGAGAGAGAGAGAGAGAGAGAGAGAGTGAGTGAGAGAGAGAGAGAGACCTCTCGGTTGGGGAGGTGTCTGAGTCAGCTTTTTGCCAGACGAACGAGGGGTTAGCCTGTAAGGAGGCCGAGATAAGAACCCTAGTCCAGGACCAGGTGAAAAACGTCAGTTCCCTATTCCCCCACTACCTCATCCCATTCTCCAATCAGCACTTTCTCACGCTTTCTTATTCATGACCAGCTCATGGGCGTACCTCACTCCAGTTATGGAGGAATTTTTCCTTCGCTGCTTCAGGTAGAAAAGCAGAGCCTTGTGGCCATTGCCCTCAGACTTTGCAAGATGCTCAAATGCCCATCAGTAGGAAACCATCTGGAACGTGGTGGATGGAAATTTGCGGAAGTTGCCAACACGTAAATAGAACAGCCTTTCATGAACCCCATGCTGCATTAACAACAAAAAGTCCGTCACGCAGGGGCTGCGTAAACTAAGCAGATTTCCCACGAGAAGTTTTACAATAGAGAAATCTGCCTAATGACAACTGTAGTAGTAAGAAACCTCTAAACCTAAAACATTATTTAAGGCGTAATAACCCAGTAGTTTCTAGCCCCAAAAAACAGTTAACCTAACCTCTAAACCTATTCACGAGGGACCAATAGTTATAGAAACGGCCGCCAGAGCTCTCGGCGGAAAGTCCGAACATAGCCTACTGGTGACCACACGCAGAATACAAATGCAAATATCTCGGTTAATATTCAAGATACAGAATAAATGTATAGAACAATATTTATAGTAAATTTAATTTGCAATAAGATTTATTCTATTCTACTTTTTCGATCCGACGCATAATAACGGAGATATTTTGAATTTTCAAAAACCCCCCCTCTAAACCCCCCCCCTCCCACTGGTCCGATTTCAGCCATTAACGAACTTGATCTTCCTTTTTACATAAAACGATCAAATTCCGAGTTTGGTAAAGAACAACAAAAAATATATATATATATATATATATATATATATATATATATATATAATTTTGAACGGACCTCATTTTCGTTATCTCCTGGGTAGGATCGATGGACATTTGAAGAAATTTTTCGAAACTCGCATCACGAGTACGACCTCAATAGCTGATTCCCCTTAAGGGAAATCTGCTAAAACAATATTTGGTACTTAGGCTCCAAATAAAGTGATTCATAACATAACAGCTTATTCCTTATATGAATGAGCAGGAGTGCAGTTTTACTGAAGACTAAAAGAATACAAATATCTCGTTTAACAATCAAGATATTGAAAAACCATACAAAACAACATTTAATGAACTTTATATTTGGCATAAGATTGGTTCTTTACAACGTTTCGATCGGAAGAATAATAACGGAGATAATAAGCCTTTCGAAATTCCCCCCACTAAACTCCCCCTTCCACTGGTCTGCTTTCTGCCATTAACAAACTTGATCATTAGTTTTACATAAAACGTTTAAATATCGAGTTTGGTAACGATCAAACAAAAATTGCGACCACTAGAGCGTTAAAAGACACACACACACACACACACACACACACACACACACACACACACATATATATATATATATATATATATATATATATATATATATATAATTTTGAACTCACTTTTTTTTTCGTCATCTCCTGGGTAGGGTCGTTGAACATTTGAGCACATTTATCAAAAATCGCGTCATGAGCACAACCTCAATAGATGTTTTCCCTTATGGGAAATCTGCTAAAATGGTATAGATAATAATATCCTTTAGTAATTAATCGCCTTGTGCGTGTGCGATCGTAGCCCTTAAGGACTTAACTCACGTACATATTGAACTTTCATCGTAACTATAAGTCATAAGAAATATTTTCACAAAAATACTGCATTGAAAATAAATATTTCAAGTTCTAGAAATAAAATAATGACATTTTTACAAAAAAAAAGTCCGTCGCGCCTGGGCTACGTAAAGTAAGCAGAGTTCCCAAGTGGTGGTATAGCATAAATGAAATCTTAATTTAAGATGTCATCACTAATTTGCATGTATCTCACATAATAAAGGTATGTGGAAAACAATATTTGGTATATAAGATCAGAATAAAGTAGTTCCTGGTATAACTGCTTATACTTCATATGACATGAGTAGGAATAGGCGGTTTACTTAAGATGGAAACGAAAATATCCAAATATCTACGACAACATTCATGATGAAGAGGATATGAATATAACAACATTTACACACAACATTTAGTTATTTAATTTGCAGTTATATTAGTAATGTACAATTTTTTGATCCGGCCTATAGTAACGGAGATATACCAAATTTTCGAAATTCCCCCACTAACCCGCCCCTTCCCTCTGGACTGATTTTTCTTAAGGAAATTATGGTAAAAACGTAAAAACATGTCACCATTTTTGGAGATCACCTTAAAACGGTTATTTCGACTTATGGATTTACTCCTATATATGAAATAGAAATTCTTTTTGTTTTTTTCTTGTACGAAGCAAAGGAAATATTTCTCTTCTTCCCGATATTCAAGAAGTTGATTCGTTGTAGCACATTGTAGCATCAACGTTTTGAGTTCAGGGAAGTATTCAATTCAATAAGAGTACAAGGAAGTCATGTGGTGCCCACGTAAGAATATTATTAGTTTCCTCTCAAAATGTTTCTCATTTCATTCAGCCGAATATGCACTGAGAAGATAGATTATGTTTTTTATTGTCATAAAACTTCATTTATTCATAATCGGCGTTTTGAACCCGTTCAAAACAAATATTGTGTAACATGTATTTTATCATTATATCTATTGAGTCCATGGTTATTCTGAAATAAACACTATATCTTCAGAGCATACCTAGACAGGTTGGTTGAATTGCCTTATAGGGGTTTACCCTTAGTTGTGGTAATAAATAGTTAATTGTGAGTGTTTGTTGCAAATACTGCAACAAACTCCTTACGATAACGTAATGACAGACTGCATCCAACGAAAAAACCTTCACATAACCTACGATATGACAGAACTATTAACTGACAGCAGCCAATATATTCCACAAATACTGACATATCTAAAACACATAAACATTTACTAAAACATATAGTATAAAATAGAATAGGTCTACATCATACTTAAAAATTTTTAAAAGGGATAAATTTTATTATATTTATTTAGACAAAGAACGGACATGAGAAACAATCAGATATTTAAGAAATGTTTTCCGTAATATCAAAATAAAGTACAACAAAGATAAAAGTACATGAAGGTATAAGATATTATTCTAATTACCCCCTTAACAATTAGTGATTGCCAATCACCATCGATGTGGGGCACAAACCAAATAAAATAAAATAAAATTGTTATATTAAGCCTAATGTTCAACATTGGAAGAAAAACCAAGATTGTTACGATTTTTCTTTGAATATGTGGTAAATTAATGAATTTTTAAAATTTTAATATTACATTGTCCATTAAAATTTTATATATTGGTACGACTTAAATGAAAGGACATATGACACTTTTCTTTATCTTAAAAGAAATATTTATTTTATTATAAGGAAAGCAATCTGAAAATTACGGCACGAAGTATTTTGAGTTTAATTACTTTAAGCTAATGTGAGTGTATGATATCAATACTCTACGTTTGAAAGAATTGGATCCATTAAAAAATTCTAAATTAAAATTAAATTCCATTGAACTCGGCAACACTGGGTATAGAATCGATTACTTAACTCTCTAAAAAATAAATAAAAAAATTATATTCCTCCAATTTAATTAATGTTTAGGTGCTTATCGATTAACGGGAGGCCAATCATTTAAAGGGTACCATCTGAGACTGGTGTCAGTCTGCACCCCACGTTGGAGGACTTAATCGAAAATTTCATGCATTGGCTGCCTTCTGCTGCAGCTTGATGGTCAAGACAGCTTCGAGTACTGCTTCCCTCCCTTCTTTCTTTATTATTGTCGAATTTAACTAAAAGTTTTTTTGGGGGGTCTGAGGTTAGCCATGTGTTTTAAAGCGTTGATCTATATCTCACATGATAAAACTAGAGTGGCGAATTCGATTCTCGCCTGGGCAAAGGAAATTATTTAGTGACGAAATTCATTAAATAACATTCTAATTCCCACCATAGCTAGAAAAGGGTTGTAACCTGTAGATAACCCGTCCCAATTAGCCTTAGTTGCAAAAAGTGGACGTTAATAAATAATAATAATAATTAAATGTTTAATGTTCTACATTTACCAAACAATATGTGATGTACATTTATTAATGATAGAAATTATTTTCTTGTGTATATATATATATATATATATAATTTTTTTTGTTTGATCGTTACCAAACTCGATATTTAAACGTTTAACGTTTAATGTTAAAAGTTAGTTAACGGCTGAAATCGGACCAGGGGATGGGGAGTTTAGAGAGGGGGATTTTTGAAAAAACCGTAATATCTCCCTTACCATACGTCGGATCAAACAATTGTATAGAACAAATCATATTGCAAATTAAATGTACTATAAATATTGTTATATACATTTATTCTCTATATTCAATATTAACCGAGATATTTGCATTTTTCAGTTTTCAGTCTTCAGCAAACCCCCACTTCTACTCATGGTATATAAACGATACTCATTATGCAATAAACCACGTTATTTAAAGCTTAAATACCATAAATTGTTTTCAAGAGACCTTTATTATACGAGATAAATTCAAATATGTTATCGTAACCTCCCCCCACCCCTTTCGGTTCTTTGACTACTGAAATTTGATAGATTGAGATAAAAATTATGCTGATACATTATAAATTGCAGTACTAGATATAGTAAATAGTTTTAATTAAAATTAGTATTTTATATTCTGACATATTTCCGTAATTGTTTTTCTTTCCGGTAAGAAGTTGGCAGAACTGTTTCTTTACATTTCAGAAGCTTTCCGTTGGGAGATTTCTTATTATCGTTAGTATTTATTCACTTGATGTTGACGGTGCTATTGTGTTACCAATATGTAGGTTTATCTATTGTTAAACACCAGGTGGGAAATCTGCTTAGTTTACGCAGCCCCTGCGTGACGGACTTTATTTCACTTTCACTTCACTTTATGGTCTACCTAACCGTTAACTGAGGGAGGGAAAATCGCACATTACACATACAGAATTATAATGGAGTAAACATTAACTATTCAACGAATATACATTCAAATAGGGTGAATTGCAAGAAGATGACAATATCCTTGGGATATAAACTCCGTCTGAAATAAAAGTAACCGTATTTATATAAATAACTAGCTCAGATACCCGGCTTCGCCCGGGAATTCATTTGAGGCTGAATGGCGATGGTCTTTTTAGCAGGCTTTACATTGCACAATATTTTGACATTTACCCGTCCCAGTGTTTAGGATTGATACCCATCTTTGCCGTGGATTTGCTAATAATAGAATTATTTGTTCGATAAGGCTTCACAGTCTTCGATATTTTTATATTTCCCGTCTCTTATACATGTAAATATGGTGAATTTTTATTTAAGGCCTCCCTTTTAACCCCCCTCCCGTTCGAACCTAAAAATTTTAATATAACTTATAATCATGGAAGAATTAATACTAATTGACATACCGAGTTTTGTTAAGTTCGGTTCAGCCGTTAGTGCCCGCTAAAGTTTTAACGTATAACTTATTTATACATAGGTATACGACAAAAGTGTATATAACAAAAGTTACTCCAAATAACAAAATAAACAACTTTTGTTATGTTTATATTTGAGTAAAAACCAATAGGAAACGAAATATCGCTATTTTTAATTTCAGGCTTCCCTTATAACCCCCACTCCTGCCCGTCCATAGAAATGTTGGTATGGCTTATTATAATGAAGGCCTCACTGCTAATACACATACCGAGTTTTATTTAGTTCGGTTGAGCATTTTTTGGCAAATAATATTGTTGACTCCCGCTATAATTTTTAGCGTATAACGCATTTAAACTTCGGTATACGACAAAAGTGTATAAAACAAAAGTTACTCTAAATAACAAAATAAACAACTTTTGTTATATGCATATTTACCGAAAAACCAATAGAAAACGAAATATCGCTATTTTTAATTTCAGGCTTCCCTTATAACCCCCACTCCTGTTAGTCTCAGAGAAAATTAATATAGCCTAAAGTCTAAGTTGGGTTAGTAGTAATATACATACCAAGTTTCATAAAATTCGGTTCAGCCGTTTATGCGTGAAAAGGTAACAAACAAACAAACAAACAAACATACACGAAAGAAACAAAATGCAGATATGGTGTCTATGACATGTGAAAGAAAAGTCATCGTGAAATTTCGCGAAAAAAATCAGTGTACAGACAGAGGTTACAATTTTATATATATATATAGATACGAATTATTTTTTATTCGCAAACCGGAAGATTTGGTCTTTTCACAACACAAGTAAAATATATTGTGAAATCTGTTTACATTGCCGTTTTCTACATTAATTTTCCTATACTATAACTTCATAAGACGCGAAAATGAAAATCTTTGAAAAAAGAAATATGTCTTTCAAGAAAATTATTATAGTGAGATAAAACATAAAAATACCAATTAATCGGGACGTATAGAATAAATTTAGTAGCGTATAACTTTGATAACGAATCTTTTTTCGATGATACGATATTTAGGATTTTATAAGTCACATTTTTTTTCAATCGGTTTGGCTATCGCTGTTCGATCAATGAAGTAATCCAATTAACGAATCTTACAAGGCTATTTCTTGTAAGACCTATCAATGTAGCTTGGATAACGTCAAGTCTTTGTCTATTATTGTACTCAGGAGCAAAACGAATCCTGTTATAAAAATGTTTAGGCATTGGATTCAGTCTTTGGATTTTTTTTTGGTTGCGAAATCAGTTCAATTTGGAATCTTATTTTGCCGCAGAATGTAAATCCAACTTTTATCCAAAACACTAGTCGCCACCACCTAAGACTTTATTCATGAGACACGCCTAACCCCAAGCACTTAGGTGTCATTAAGAATGTTCGAACTCAAGTTATAGTTGCATAAAGCCACGAGTACAAAGTCCCTTTGCTGCTTGGCCTAATGGTGGTATTGAAATGCTAAAAAGCATCCTGCATTTATAAAAGGCATTTAAGGCCGTTTAAAACCTTTAAATTTTCACTCGCCCCCCCCCCTTCCACCATCTCTCCCCATCTGAGTTGAATTTCAATTCGCTAAATACTAACCTTCTTTTGAAACTTAATACCTTCGTGCTCCTTACAAATTAATTATTTTAATAAACTTGTGGATGCACGTAAAATTATTGAATTCTTCTAATCCAGCGACATTCTAATTCTTCTGAAGATGTGAGTATAATAGACACATGTAGATGAATTTATTGGCGAATATCGGTCTGCTTGGTATGTTTTGTGAAAACTGAAGTTTTGTGGAGGTTTCGGAAAATTGTCTTCCTTCACCAAAACGAACTGGCTAAAATTTTAAATATTACATAATTTTTCTGTGTGTGTGTGTGTGTGTGTGTGTGTGTGTGTGTGTGTGTGTATGTGTGTTTAAAGGCGGTAGATACAAAGAATATCGCTTATATTATTAGGGAAAATGCCGTAATTGTGAAATTAGAAAAGAAGTCATATTTGCCAAAAAAAATTGTATTAATCAGAAGAACTTAAGTTTTACTGATATTTTGCTCGGAAAGATCCTCTTTCAAACAATCTTTAAAATATTCAATTTATGCAACATTAATATCATTTTAGCAGATTTCCCTTAAGGGAAATCAGCTATTGAGGTCGTACTCATGAGGTGAGTTTCGAAAAATTTCCTCAAATGTCCATCGATCCTACCCAGGAGATGACGAAAATGAGGTCCGTTCAAAATTATATATATATATATATATATATATATATATATATATATATATATATATATATATATATATGTCTGTTAACGCTCTAGCGGTCGCAATTTTGGTTTGATCGGAACCAAACTCGGAATTTAATCGCTTTATGTAAAAAGGATGATCAAGTTCGTAATGGCTGAAATCGGACCAGTGGGAGGGGGGGGATTAAGAGGGGGAATTTTGCAAATTCAAAATATCTCCGTTATTATGAGTCGGATCGAAAAATTGTATAGGATCAATCTTATTGCAAATTAAATTTACTATAAATATTGTTCTATACATTTATTCTGTATCTTGAATATTAACCGAAATATTTGCATTTGTATTCTGTATGTGGTCGGCAGGAGTCGGCTATGTTCGGGAATTTCCGGCGAGAGCTCTGGCGGCCATTTCCATAACTATTCGTCCCTCTTGAATAGGTTTAGAGATACCTCACTACTACTGGTGTTATTGTGCAGATTTATCTACTGGGAAACGTCACGTGGGAAATCTGCTTAGTTTACGCCCCTGCGTGACGGACTTTTTTTTTTTTCCAATTCAGTTTTAATCCGCTGCTTCGTAAAAACTAATTATATTAAATAAGTAATTTATAAAATAGATAGCAGGAGACCACATGGGCAGAAGTTGTTATTCAAAAATATTGCACTAAAAATATCCATATATTGCTTTTAATCACTTTTACGTTTTATGGGAGGGCATAGCTCACAGTCTGGAAGTCCCAGAGATATGGGTTTAAATTTTCGAATGGGCAAGAGAATGTTGAAAATATAATCATATGTTAAATTTCTATGGACTATTTCAACATATGTCATACAAATATTTGGAATGCGACAATTAATTTTCGATTCTATCGAAGTAGTATAGATTGTATATAGATTTTTTGTAGGGTACAGGAGATTATGTTTTTTTTTTTTTTTAAATGTTTCATTACCATTATAGATTAAGAATTGTTTCATAGAAATAGTTAGTACAAAAACCTTTTTAGACAGGAGCTATTCTTTGAGAAGTTTTAGCAGTTCGGTATAATGTTTATCAACTTATTTAAATTAAATAATTGATTATATATTTGAGATTACAGAAGTCACGTCTTTCCCAGTGGCGTACAAAACACATAAATAATGTTAAATAGAATTAATCTGTTCTACGAATGAGCGTTAGTGGAATATGGAGCAACCCTCGAGAGAGGGAGAGAGCACGTGCAATCAGATAGTAACTCACAAACAGATATTGGAGAAGCGTTGGTTGGTAGAGGAAAACCTGCACGGCCTATTCATGGGCTTGGAGCAACAACATATGGTTGAGTTGACAGAAGCCCCTCTTTAGAAAATAGTAATGGAACATGGCTTTCCGGGAAAACTTCTTCCATTGATAAAGGCGAGTATGAATGGATTCCATCTGCCCGGTGTTGGTCGGAAAGGGATGTGACTTTGCCGTTAACATTTTAAGTCAGGATTGAGACAACTTGATTGCTTGGATCTCATTCTGTTCAGGCTAAAATTTATATGGGAAACATGTAAAATGAAAGGAGTGTTCTTGTAAACAAGAATGAGTTTCGCCTTTTTGGCTGGAATGAAATCGCTCAGAATAGTCAGATTAGGAGAATTTTAAGTGAAAGGTAGAATATTGAAATTTCACATTTAGCACGGTTGCAACCCCTAGATGTCCACTTCCCTATTTCTGATCGAAATCAAAATCGGGGGTATAGACAGGATCGAAAATAAAAAACTGTATATTTCTCCGTACTAATTGGAAATTCAGAAAATGTGTACAGTGCATTTTTTTCCGTTTACCATGAAGATCTCAATAAATTATGGTCTATGGAACTTTTAATCCAATGCGTTCAAAGATATCGTATGTCACTCTCAAATGAGATAATTTAAATGAAATACATAGGCCAACACATTTTATATAAGTATTAATTAAATAGGTGTACAAATAATTTATATTGTGCCCATGTCATACTTTTACTTTATTTTAATATATTCAAGTATAGATGAATGAGTCCGTAAAAATTAGTTTTCCCACCTTCTCCAGCAATCCTGGAAAAGGTTAGTTTATTTACTGTAGTACTTCCCCATATTCATTACCTTGCTATTCTTCTATTTCATTATAACTTTTTAAAGTATGGTGAAAAGAATGGGCTGAGAAATTGTAGAGTAAATTAAATAAAAATATATAATAAAGAGATTAAATAAATAAATGGAGTAATCGAATAATGGAAATAAATAAATAAAAAAACTAAATTATTATACTAAAATAAATAAAATAGCATAGCAAATGGAAATTAGATAAAGTCTGAAAAGTTAATTGTCTGAGCATAATATACATATGCTGTAAAGCATATTTAAAACATTTAGAGAACAAAATGTGTTCCTCTAGAGTATTGTGTATTCGTAATAAATAAGCAGTCATAAATGAGGCGTCTGTAAGTTCGTTTAAGATAGTAGTTAGTTAGTCACATAGGTAATAGTCATATTATGTCGGCAAAAATCTATTTTAGTAGTATTGAGTCCCTACATGTTCAGTCAGTAAATTGGTCTGTTTCATGTTTAGTTTAAATACTTTGTTTGTCAGTGCAATGTTAGCATAAAGGCTTTTAAAAGTCGGTGCTTTTCGATATCCATCACTTTGCTATTTTGTCAGCATATCTTTGTGTAACAGATTTTTTTTTTTTTATAAAACTTGTGAAAGAGTAGCAGAGTGTAATTTGACTTGCTGCTTTGGAGTTGACGTCGGCCATTTCGTTCCCTTCAACGCTAGTATGATCATTCATTTTTCCAATTTTCATATAGTTTCCTACTTTTAATAAATTAGTATTATTTTTGACAATAAAAGTGCAAAAATGAGTTTTTATCAACACAAAATGTACCAATAATTATATTCTGCATACAAAGAGTACCCCATTCTTCTCTAAGTTTTCACAAGGACGGAGGATAGATTGGTGTTAGAGTCTATATTCACATACAGGCTTATGTCAGGGAGCTTATGCAGGCTACTGGGTAAACAAGGGTGGCTGTCTAACGGTTCTGGTCTTGAGTGGAATTTTCAACACTCATGCTTATATTGGTGTGAATAGAATTTTCCTAATGATGCCTATATTGTTGGATAGTCTGATACAGGAAGAAACGGGAATGCCCCGATTATTATCTTGTTCATACCCGGCAAAATTAGTTTTACCTGTACACAGGATCAATTATCATGTAGCTTCTGCATTTACACACAAAGGATAAAGTAGTTAAAATTTGTTTACAAAGACTGCCCCCATCATTTATCCCAGTTGTTTATGACTATCCGTTGCATTGCTCATAGCTTCCTGGCTTTTATTGTTCGGCTTTGAAACAGCGCATAATAGAGGAATGAACGTGCATAACACTCAACGGAGGACTTAAAAAGGAGTTTGAGCCGTAATAATTCGTAAGTAGTGAAGTACTCTCCGAATGAAGTGCCTCCAGCTATGTTAACTCTGTAATAAAGTCCTCCCTCCTTTTTTTTTTTCGTTAGCCAACTTAATTTTCCGCTCTAAACCCATCTATTCATTCGTCTGCCTCTCTCCCTGTGTCACACTCCTCCCTCCTTTTAAGTAGCTCCAGAGAATATATATCAAAAGCCGACAGCTGATTTCAATTAAGCCCGCGTCTCATTAACATGAATTATTCCTCCTCTCGACCATTCATTTTTTATAAATTCATAGAATGAGAATAAATATTCATGAGGCTGTTCAAAGGCCATAGCTAACTCTAGAATTATTAGACGCAATTTTAATTCTTGTAAAAGTTGAGTTGTTGGATATTTCTGAATGAAACATTATGAATGTTGAATTCTGTATCTTCTTCTTATTTTTTTATAAATACAAATAATCAACAAACAAGTCCAGAGAAAATCAAATCAAACTAGAACACAAAAGAGTAAAATAAAGATGCAATATATTAGAATATTTATTAAGAAATAAATATGTAAAATTACAATTATCCTGGAAAAATTGAGGTTGGCAAATTTAAACAACAATTTTCTCAATCTGTTACGGACGTTTTTACCTTGTTTATATTTCTTATAACTTGGAAAAATTGTGAAATAAATTTTAAACCTTGGCATTACTCCATCGGAGATTTTTTTAGAATGGAATCAACGATTGTAAACGTATATTTTTGTAATATCGATCTTTTATCGGTAACACCAAGTGGTATTAAGGTATATCTTCTTATAAGTATTGGCGATCCCAGCCTTCTATCTATCCATCTATATATATATATATATATATATATATATATATATATATATATATATATATATATATATATATACATATTACGACAGACCCGCATACTTCTTGAATACATCCTATTTATCTTCCTCAGTTTTGAACATTGGTGGTCCTTATCATGTAATTATCAGGGCAATGATTAAGTAAATTCTTCTTAACCATTTACCTGATGATATACAACCAACATAGTTATGTTACGTAAATGTTAGTGAGACAGGGTGGACTGAATTTTACAATGCTGGTTTAGCGTACAGATATTCATCATAAAAGATAAAGAAAATAAGGAGCGACAATGGTTATTGATGTACGTTAAATACCGGGAACTTAACTTATGAGTATTAAGTGTGATTCTGTAGGGTTATTGATGATGTTAGTTATGGAGAACGTAACTGTTGGTAGGGTTATTGATGTATGTTAGTTATGGAGAACTTAACTGTTGGTAATGTATCTGTTGGTAAGGTTTTTGATGGATGATAACGTAGTTGTGAAGAACGTAACTGTTGGTAGGGTTATTAATGTATGTTAGTTATGAAGAACGTAACTGTTGGTAGGGTTATTGATGTATGTTAGTTATGGAGAACGTAACTGTTGGTGAAGTAACTGTTGTTAGAGTTATTGATGATGTTAGTTATGGAGAACTTAACTGTTGGTAGGGTTATTGATGTATGTTAGTTATGGAGAACGTAACTGTTGGTGAAGTAACTGTTGTTAGGGTTATTGATGATGTTAGTTATGGAGAACTTAACTGTTGGTGAAGTAACTGTTGTTAGGGTTATTGATGTATGTTAGTTATGGAGAACGTAACTGTTGGTGAAGTAACTGTTGTGAGGGTTATTGATGATGTTAGTTATGGAGAACTTAACTGTCGGTAGGGTTATTGATGATGTTAGTTATGGAGAACTTAACTGTTGGTAGGGTTATTGATGTATGTTAGTTATGGAGAACGTAACTGTTGGTGAAGTAACTGTTGGTAGGGTTTTTGATGATGTTAGTTATGGAGAACGTAACTGTTGGTGAAGTAACTGTTGTTAGGGTTATTGATGATGTTAGTTATGGAGAACGTAACTGTTGGTGAAGTAACTGTTGTTAGGGTTATTGGTGATGTTAGTTATGGAGAACTTAACTGTTGGTAGGGTTATTGATGTATGTTAGTTATGAAGAACGTAACTGTTGGTGAAGTAACTGTTGTTAGGGTTATTGGTGATGTTAGTTATGGAGAACTTAACTGTTGGTAGGGTTATTGATGTATGTTAGTTATGAAGAACGTAACTGTTGGTGAAGTAACTGTTGTTGGGGTTATTGATGATGTTAGTTATGGAGAACGTAACTGTTGGTGAAGTAACTGTTGTTAGGGTTATTGATGATGTTAGTTATGGAGATGTATTGTTGGATGTTAGTTATGGAGTTATGGAGAACGTAACTGTTGGTGAAGTAACTGTTGTTAGGGTTATTGATGATCTTAGTTATGGAGAACTTAACTGTCGGTAGGGTTATTGATGTATGTTAGTTATGGAGAACGTAACTGTTGGTGAAGTAACTGTTGTTAGGGTTATTGATGATGTTAGTTATGTAGAACTTAACTTCTGAGCACTAATTGTAATTTTGTAGGATTCATGATGTATCTTAGTTATGAAGAACTTAACTGTTGGTAGGGTTTTGATGGTCTGAACATATGAGTAGTGAAGAAATATTTGAGTTTGCGTTATTGGTGAGATCACAATTATTTTTGAACATCAATGTTTACTGCCCTTGATCAGTCTTAGAAAGTAAGATTGTCTATACTGCCAATAGAAACACAATTTAATGATGTTTTGATATTTCGTTGTAGATTATTTACTGAGAGTTGTTGACATTTCCCAAAATTGTTCTGCATACTCCCATCTGGAACTTTCTTGCTCCAAACACCGAAATAGCAAAGTACACAGTATTGAGTATTTAAGCCCTCTTGGTTGAGAGCATCGTAGAGGAGGAAAGTGGTTCGGTCTGAATAATTGGAAGTTCCATTTTGCATTCTGTTTGACAGAGCCATGCATTATCCCTACAGCCATTAATACCTAATGCATTTCCATTCTCCAGCCACTCTGCCTCTCAACTGTTTCAATAGAAATATAACCAAATTATGTTCATTTCATTATCTGAATATAACTTAGAAAATAATAATAAATACAATTTTTAATAACTTCGCTAGGTAGTCGATAACTAAAAGGTCCGTCACTCTCTGGCTCCGTAAACAAAACAGATTTCCCAAGTTCTATGGTAAAACGTCCCTCCTGAAGTTTAACAATAGATTAATCTACATACTGGTAACACAACACCACCGGGAATATCAAGTGATTAAATGCAAACGATGATAAGAATTCTATCAGTAAGTTTAATAATTTCAGAAGCGTCTGAAATGCAAACACACATGTCTAACCTCTCAACGGGAAGAAAAACAATTACTGTAATATCTCGGAATATAACGTATTCATTTTATTGGAAACTATTAGCAGATTTCCCTTAAGGGAAATCAAGTTCGTTAATGGCTGAAATCGGACCAGTGGGAGGGGGGGTTTAGAGGGGGGATTTTCGAAAATTCGAAATATCTCCGTTACCATACGTCGGATCAAAAATTTGTATAGAACCAATCTTATTGCAAATTAAATTTACTATAAATATTGTTCTATACATTTATTCTGTATCTTTCATATTAACCGAGATATTTGCATTTGTATTGTGAGTGTGGTCGGCTATGTTCGGGAGTTTCCGCCGAGCGCTAGTGTGGCCGTTTCACTAACTATTCGTCCTCGTGAGGTTACTACTACTGTTATTATTAGGCAGATTTCTCTATTGCAAAACTTCACGTGGGAAATCTGCTTAGTTTACGCAGCCCCTGCGTGACGGACTTTTTACTATATATATATATATATATATATATATATATATATATATATATATATATATATATATATATATATATTATATATATATATTATATATATATATATATATATATATATATATATATATATATTAATGTCTTTTATAATGGATCAGAATAAGTTTTATCTCAATCAACCAAATTTCAGTAGTCCAAGAACTTAAGATAGGGGGAGGAGGGGCTCACCGGAACATGTAGTACATTTAATTTGCAATGAGATTGATTCTATACCGGCCTTCAATCAGACGTATATCAACGGAAATATTTCGAATTTTCAAAATTCTCCGCTCTAAACCCCCCCCCCTCCCCTTGTCCGAACTTGGTCTTTGTTTTTAAATAAAACGGCTAAATATCGAGTTTGGTAACGATCAAACATTGCGACCACTGGAGCGGTAACAGACAAATATATATATATATATCAGAGAGAGAGGGAGAGGGAGAGGGAGAGGGAGAGAGAGAGGGGGGAGGGGGAGGGGGAGGGGAGGGGAGGGGGAGGGGAGAGGGGGAGGGAGAGAGAGAGAGGGAGAGGGGGAGGGAGAGGGAGAGGGAGAGGGAGAGGGAGAGGGAGAGGGAGAGGGAGAGAGAGAGAGAGAGAGAAAGAGAGAGAGAGGAGAGAGAGAGAGAGAGAGAGAGAGAGAGAGAGAGAGAGAGAGAGAGAGAGAGAGAGAGAGAGAGAGAGAGAGAGAGAGAGAGAGAGAGAGAGACAGACAGTCAGACAGACAGACAGACAGACAGACAGACAGACAGACAGACTAGATTTATCTATACTATTTTAAACGGACCTCATTTTCGTTATCCCCTAGGTAGGATCAATGGACATTTGAAGAAAACATTCGAAAATCGCGTTTAATACGACTTTGATAGCTAAATTTCTCTTAAAGGAAATCTGCTAAAAGATGTCCCTCGACTGAATGTAAGCGGTTTTTAAGATTGAAAAACGCAACGTTTCGTGTTTTTTTAAAAGGATTTTTCCCCATCCTAGCCCGATGTTTTCCGTAAAGGCATTTTTTCAATGAAAAACGTTTCATGAAAACGTTTAAATGCCACTTTAACAATTACAAAAATTGTGGCCAATAGAGTGTGCAAAGATGTATATATTACTACGGGCCTCATTTTCATTATTAATTCCAATATAGGAGTGATTGGCTTATGAAATGTTTCCGAAATCGCATACTGAGTACAGCACAAAAATGCCGGATTTCCGTCGGAGAAATCTTATACAAAAATAAATTCTTGAAGCTAAGAAATGAACACCTTATGAATTGTGGAGGAGTTCTTTCGGTGTGCATTCCAAATTTAAAGAAATTCTGTGGGCGTCATATGTTATCAATCACAATCATTTTTTTTTTTTTAAGAAATTACTTTTAATTGGTTTTCTTGCATTGCTATTTGTGAAATTTTACGTGGCTATTTCTGATTGACCGTGATAACAGCGACATTACTTTTAATTCTACTATTCCCATTTCTTCTCAGAACGAGGTCAACGAAATCCTCTTATTTTTCCAAACCTAACCCTAATGGAATTATTTCTATCTGTAATATAAGATAGAGTGCAATATTACTTTTACCATCTCCTGCTATCAATGTGATATAAAACGTATTTGCTATCTCTTCTATGAAATACAGCTGCTATTGTGACTGTTATTATCTAAGACTTAATTAAATATCTCCGCGAGGAAATACTTAACCTAGTTCTGTTAATTAATGAATATCCACATTACGAGGATTATACATTACATACGAGGAGTATTGTAGATGCTTTCACTCACCTTTATTTCATATAGCTCTTTTGTTAAACAGCACAAACTGAACATTTTGGAAACTCCGAAAAAAACTGTTGAGGATGCGAAGGACCATTTCTAGTTTGAGCGGCCTGGTTTATCCTGGACTCCCTTAACTAGCATATATTTATGGTAAATCTGATGCCAATGCTAATAAGGAGTTTGGACAGCAAAGGTTTACCCATCTTTAAAGGGTGAGAGGTATGTTAAGATATACGTGGCTGGATAAGGGGACCTGCTGAAGTGAAAGAGAAAGAGAGGGGGGGGGGATAGAGAGTGTAGAGAGAGAGAGAGAGAGAGAGAGAGTGAAAGAGAGGGGGGGGAAGGATAGAGATGGAGAAAGGAGAGAGGGAGAGAGAGAGAGAGAGAGAGAGAGAGAGAGAGAGAGAGAGAGAGAGAGGGAGAGAGATTAACTTTTTTCTTTAATTAGTTGTACGAACTAAAAGAAATTATAGTAACCCCGAAAGTTTTTGGTACTCACATTTAAACAATATACTTACACTCTGGTAGTGAAACCGTGGCTAACTCAGCGGCCTCCCATTCAAGCATTGACAATGCTTCTTGTTGCTGCACTTAGAAAATCTAAAGTTGAACGCTCTACCACTGATCTGAGGTACACAAAATCGTAAATACTTCCGTTTCTTTGCTTTAAGACGAAACTCAATATAAAAAGTTCGTCACGCAGGGGCCGCGTAAACTAAGCAGATTTCCCACGTGAAGTTTTACAATAGAGAAATTTCAGGAGAGTCGAGCAAGGAACCGGCCGAACTAGCTTTTGGCGGGAAAGTCACTTTCATCCGTTAGCCGCCCAGATTTAATAAAAATTCAAATATCTCGGTTAAAATTCAAGATAGAGAACAAATGTATATAACAATACTTATAGTACATTTAATTTGCAATAAGATTGATTCTGTACAATTTTTCGATCCGACGTATAGTAACAGAGATATTTTGAATTTCCGAAAATCCTCCCCTCTAAACCCCCCTCCCACTTGTCCGATTTCAGCCGTTATCGAACTTGATTTTTCTTTTTACATAAAACGACTTAATATCGAGTTTGGTAACGATCAAACAAAACTTGCGACCCCTAGAGCGGTAACAGACTTATACATATATATATATATATATATATATATATATATATATTTATAGTCTTGATCGGACTTCATTTTCGTCATCTACTAGGTAGGATCGATGGACATTTGAAAAAAAAAATCGAAAATTCCGTCATGAGTACAACCTCAATAGGTTGTACTCCTTAAGGGAAGTCTGCTAAAACGACACTGTGTAGTGTCTTTACAGGTTGAGGTTTTACATCCCTTATGAAGGGCAAGAAATTGGACTAGTTTGAGGAGGCAGACATTAAACTGGACCCCAATTACAATCAAATATAAATGTCAAGGAAGATGGTACCCGCTCAAGTTGGTGCCAGCAGCCTTCTTATCTCAGCTAGCCGCTATGGCGAACCAGGCTGGTCCCTAGGTTAACACCCACTATAATGTCCATCGATCCTACCTAGTAGATGACGAAAATGAGGTCCGTTCAAAACTGTATATATATATATATATATATAAATATATATATATATATATATATATATATATATATATATATATATATAAATATATGTCTGTTACCACTCTAGCGGTCGAAATTTTTGTTTGATCGTTACCAAACTCGATATTTATTCGTTTTATGTAAAAAGAAAGATCCAGTTCGTTAACGGCTGAAATCGGACCAGTGGGAGGGGGGGTGGGTTTAGAGGGGAGGATTTTCGAAAATTCGAAATATCTCCGTTACTATACGTCGGGTCGAAAAATTGTACAGAATCAATCTTACTGCAAATTAAATGTACTATAAATATTGGTATATACATTTATTCTCTATCTTGAATATTAACCGAGATATTTGCATTTTTATTACATCTGGGCGGCTAACGGACGAGTGACTTTCCCGCCAAAAGAGAGTTCGGCCGTTTCCTTTACTGCTCGGCTCTCGTAAAATTTCTCTATTGTAAAACATCCCATGGGAAATCTGCTTAGTGTGTGCAGCCCATGCGTGACAGGCTTTTATTTTGGCCTTAAGAAGAGTAATAATTGTTTTTTTTTTTAAATATTGTAATTCAGTTTGTAGATAAAATATATAAATATTAGACATGATTGTTTATTTATTAATTTGCGTTAATGTGGAATTTTGTCCCTTTCATTCAATGAACATGAAATCAAACATTTTAATT
This sequence comes from Riptortus pedestris, assembly GCA_019009955.1. NCBI lineage: Eukaryota > Metazoa > Arthropoda > Insecta > Hemiptera > Alydidae > Riptortus > Riptortus pedestris. The sequence goes on from CM032228.1 coordinate 234,157,705, forward strand.
AATACTCGTTAATATAAATTGATCTATATCGTAGGAACAGGGGGGTTCTGGACTTATAAGCTGTGCATATGACCTAACTTGCTCAGATAATTTCAATAGAAGGCAAGGAGTATAATACTTAAAGAATAATGGGTGAGGATATGAGAACGAATTTCACGATAGGCTTTGGGTAGGAGGGGCTTAGCGGGACTATAGAAACAGGCTAAGCCCAAGCAAAGCAGTCGTGCCACGGGCACAAGTAATAAAAGAGGAAATCAACTTTAAGATTTATGGAACAGTTCGATATAAGTTCCCTCTGCTTCATATAGCTCCTGCTATAAATTTCCCTTTTTGGGGGAAAAAAATCATTCTTAACTGCTTTGCAATATACATTTACATGCTAAAGATATTGAGTTCAGGATAATGGTATATTTGATATTATATCGTACAAAATCATGTACAAGGGTCATACATAATTACTGTATTGAACTTCTCCTTCAATATTTTACCAAATTTCCATAAAAAGAAACCGGCAATAAAGATTATACTCTTGACGCGAATTTCTTCAAATGTCCATCACTCCAACTACGAGATGACGACAACGCTTTGATGTATAAATGTTGGTTTGCATGTTACCTCTCCAGCGGTCGTATTAGCAGATTTCCCTTAAAGAAAATTTTAAATCAGCTATTGAGGTCGTACTCATGATGGAATTTTCGAAAAAGTTTCTTCAAATGACCATTGATCCAACCTAGAAGATGAAGAAAATGAGGTCCGTTCAAAACTGTATATATATATATATATATATATATATATATATATATATGTGTGTGTGTGTGTGTGTGTGTGTGTGTGTGTTACCGCTCTAGCGGTCGCAATTATGGTTTAATCGTTACGAAACTCGATATTTAGTCGTTTTATGTAAAAAGAAAGATCAAGTTCGTTAACGGCTGAAATCTGACCAGGGGGGGGTTTAGAGGGGAGGATTTTCGAAAATTCGAAATATCCCCGTTACTATACGTTGGATCGAAACATTTTATAGAATCAATCAAATTGCATTTACTATAAATATTGTTATGTACATTTATTCTCTATTTTGACTATTACCCGAGATATTTGCAGTTTTCAGTCTTCAGCGAACCCCCACTTCTACTCATGTTACATGAACAATACTCTATTATATAATAAATCACATTATTCGAAGTTTAAATATCAATTATTGTATTCAAGAGACCTTTATTATACGAGATATATGCAAATATGTCCTGGTGCCCCCCCGTCTTATGGTCTTGGATTAATAAACTTTGATTGATTGAGATAACAATTATTCTGGCTCATTATTAATTACAGTACTAGATAAAGTAAATAGTTAGTCATATATTTCAGTAATTATTTGTCTTTCCTGTGTGAGGCTGGGAGATCTGTTTGTTTACATTTCAAACGCTTTCTGTCGGCAGGTTATTGAAATTGACTGAAACATATCTTATTTCAGTTTGTATTTATTCACTTAATATTTATGGTGGTGTTATGTAACTAGTATGTAGATTTATGTATTACTATTTTCACGAGGGAAATCTGCTTAGTTTACGCAGCACTTGCGTGCCGGCCTTTTTTTGGTTTGACCGTTAACAAATCAGACATTTAAGGGAATCATGTAAAGATAAGATTAAGTTCACTAATGATTGAAACCAGGCTGGTATGATAGTGGGATTTGTTTAAAAAAATTGTTCAGAACCAAATCTCTTTCGAATGAAATATTCTATAAATATTTTTATATAACCTTTTCTCTTTGTTGAATGTCAACCAAGATATTATTATAGCGCTTTATATATTTCACTCACCAGTAAATTACCACTTCATCTCGTGCCATATTAACAATAAGCCATTAAATCTTGAACAACCTTTTTCGAAGCTTAAATGCTGAATATCGATTTCATTGAACTTTTACTTCGTGAAGGTAAATGCAAATAAGATTTTGTTTAAATCGTTAACATTTTAATTTCTTAACACGAAAACGTTCACTCGATGTATGCAACATTCGATATTTAACCATATCCTTCTACAACAAAGTTATATTGGTTAATGAATTCGGACCGGAAATATGTGGGTTTAGAGGGGGATTCGAAAATTAGAAGATAGAAATATTTCATTTATTGTGAGTCTTATCGACAAATTTTAAAAAACAAATCTTGTTAATGTATTGATGCTCTAAAATGCTTGTTCTTTACATTAATCCGTAGCCAGAACATAGTTCGTACGTTTCTGTTTCAACCTTCAGTAAACCTCCATTTCTACTCTTCGGATTTTTATGGTGGGAAAGATCAATAGTGTGTCACACCATAAAGTCAGAAATCTGCTTAATTCACGCAGCCTCTTCTTTTTTATCTGTTGAGCTAAAGGCTTCTAAAAAACAAGCTTCACAATTAATGATATAGGAAAATCGCCTCTTCTATGGCTGTACACTGCTCTCTCTGATAACTAATTCATGATGATATGAATTTATTTACTGTTTTATAAATTGACTCAAAATATATAAAACAAATAAATACATTTTCAATACAATATTTATTATAGGTCAGCTCCATTACTGCGTAATATTTTGAATTAATAAGATAATATAGGGTAAAGATGGATAGCTTTAAAATGTTTTTGCTAATCGGACTCCATAACATCAGCTCCCAATCATTTATTATTAAAACAAGAATAACAAATAGCACTAACATACAAGATTATTGTCAAGTGTTAAATCCACAAATATTTACTTCGGTATACTCATTTGTAGAAATAGTAGAGGTATTCTCTTAGATAAATTGAGTTATTAATATAAAATATTTATTTACGCAGGGTCGCAACAAGAAAGTGATTTGTCTAATTTACCAGTAAGATGTCGTTATTTAAAAATCTGCCTTAAGGAGCTGCGTAAACTAAATGTATTTTCCACATGCCTGTTTGGGGCACTATTTATCTCTTCTCCACATACATTTTCTATTTCTTAGTAAAAATCCGATAAGTAAAAGTAGGGATTTATTGAAAGCAAAAAGAAGAAAGTGCGATCATTTTGATTGATGGACATTTGAAGGAATTATTAGAAAATCGAATCATTAATCGTTATCTTATTTCACTTAAAAGACATCCACTAAATTTAAAGATAAAACTTCAATTGGATTCTAAATACGGTACTGAATTTTAGAGTAACTGAGTTCTTCTTTAGCTTGCTGATACTTGTGTCGGCTCCCACCATGTTAGTAGAGCCTGCAAGTTCTTTTTGTTTGAGGTCAGTTAATATATCATCTGTTAGAAAGAGAATATGAATAAGTCAATTCATTCTAATTGGCATAACTTTCTCAATGTGAATGGTGTTTATATACTTAAATTGAAGACAGAAACAATTGTATGACAGAAGAAATTGTAAGTCTTCCACCAAGATATAAAAAGGCAGACAAAAAAAAAAAAAAAATCATTTTCCTTAGAAGGAAAACTGAGTGGACTTGGACAAGCTCTGGCATTTAATTAGAGTTGTATTAATAATACAAATTGCTCGTGGCAATCAAGTTTCAGAAATTCTGAACCTCAAAAGCAGAATTACACTTAGGATACGCCACACCAAATTAACGCTAGCGTACTTGATTACTAGGTCATACGCTCCGTCATAAACTGATAGTTAAACCTTAAATTACTGCCTTATAAATTCCAAATAAGGTAACTGAATAGATGCTAGCTAATACATATCACACATCTATAATGTATAAAAATATACAACAATATCTAATAAACAATTATGCAATGAGTAATACAGTATTTCCAAAGTATACATAACAAAAAAAAATCAATATACAATTTTGGAGCGTTCTTATTTTTACTTCCTTGTTCGAAGCAAAGGTAATGTTGCAATTGCAAGTACTTTCTGTTTTCGGATTACGACTAATTAACCTTTCTTTGGCCAATTTCGACAACTTTTGGTGTCACATCAGTACGTATCTCGCATAACACAAGATCAACTAGCATTAGAAATTTAAAATTTCGTATTTAGGACTGCTGTACTATCCTGTTGTCCACATAATATTTTTTAATCCAACTCAATTTAGAGGTAAGGAAGATGAGAGGGGAGGGCGGGTAGTGGGTAAGGACATAGAAAAATTAAAAATATCTCCTTATGTATTAGAGGAAATATTTCCTTTTTTTTTACCATAAAGAGAACAATAAATTATTTTCTGTGTCATTTTTCAAGCATTTCCGATGCATTGGAATGGGGATATGGTATACACCTTCGTTTAATGAAATAATTTTAATTGAATTGCAGGCAAAAATTTTCTCATTTAATTCCATAGGAGTACAACAAAATCATGTGGTGCCCACACCTTAGATTTTATAGTTTTTTTTTGTTATACTTCTTCAGATTATAGTAATAAGTGATTCTTAAGAAGTAAAGAATCATTAATACAAAATTATTATTCAACTAATTTCATTGGCTGGCAGTTTCCCCCTCGTTGGGCTTCCAACCCTGATTTGAAATGAATTTTAAAAGCGAATTTATTTGGTTAGGAGTGGGGGGGGGTGAGAAGAAGCCTCAGCCAATGAGAAAGGCCCATTGTGACATAGGTAACGCCCCTTTATTCTTCCTAAGCCTTATTTAAAAGTTATTATAGGTTTCCAGTCGAATGATACTGTCCACAATAAATTAATGGACGAACTCTACCAGAAATCCCCTCCATAAATCTCTCTTCATTTTGATTGATTACTGGAGGGGAAGACGATATTGGTTTCCACCATGTTATTTCTCGGCCTCAATTTTTAAATATTATCTTTTCAAATGGACTCACTCTTCCAAACGTTATTTTATCCTATCCGTCATTGTTTCAAACTTATTCTGTAATGCTTTCCTTAATTACTTTTTCTGTGGATTTTAGAAAATGTTGAAAAATTCTTTTTCAGAAATTGGCTCGATTTATTTTTCAATAAAATAATTTTATTTTTGATGGCATAAGTTAGCGATGTGAGTTGAAGTATTGCGTTTAATCTCACATTGTAAGCCTAGATTCGCGATTTTGATTCCCGCCTAGGCTAAAGGAATTTATTTAGTGGCGAACCCATTAAATAAAATTGATAGTCCCACTCTTGCTAGAAAAAGGTGGTAACCTGTAGATAACCGTCCCAATTAGAATTAGTAGCAAAAAGGTGACGTTAATAAATAATAAGAATAATGATTTTCAATGTATTTCCATTAAAATAACATGTGTTTTTTTATGAGTTAAAAATAAAAATAAGATCAGCATTTTTTAATATCTAGTGTTGCCGTGTGAGTTAAGGCGTTGGTCTCAATCTCACGTGGTAAACCTAGAGTGTGTGGCGAGTTCGATTCCCGCCCTGGGTAATAAGAATTTATTTGGTGACGGACTCATTAAATAAATTCCTTAGTTCCACCCTGGCTAGAAAAGGGTGGGACCTGTAGATAATCCGTCCCAATTAGCCATAGTAGCATAAAGTGGACGTAAATAAATTAAAAAATGTTTAACAGTCATAATTTATTCTTAATATTATTGTTCTGTGTTTCTACATGCCCTTTGAGGCGTTGAGTATTATCAACACTAGGTAGACGGTCAAGTGATATTGATTGTGATAATGCAAAGTTAAATATTTTAGTTTAAGCAGATATTTTAGTCTGAATGATTTCGAAATATTTCTTCTCATTCTATCGATTCTATCAAGAAGTTGAGTAAAATGAAGCCCCTTCAAATTTATTTATCGATTTATATTGTTCGGCATTGGTAGAGACCGTCGTGTATGAGATACGTGGATAAAATGCAATCTGACGTCATCAATGAACTAATATGTTGTAGAGGTCTTACTTTTTATTTCATATACGCCATAATCGTTATTTAACTGTGGCGTGTAAAGCTGAACAGACACTAATAGCCGACATAGAATAAGTGAGGACTAAAATGTAAAAGTACATTTTTAGCTACTATGGCTAATTGGGACTGGTTATCTACAGTCTTCCTTATGCCCAAGCGAGTTCGATTCCCGCCTGGGCAAAAGGAATTTATTTAGTGACGAACTCATTAAATAGAATCCTTAGTCCCACCCTGGCTAGAAAAGAGTGGTAACGCGTAGATAAACTGTCGCAATTAGCTATAGTAGCGAAAAGTGGATGTTAATTAATAATTTTGTTATTTATTTAATAACGTCCACTTTATGCAACTGTGGTTCATTGGGACGGGTTATCTACAGGTTACTACCCTGTTGTAGCCAGGGTGAGACTAAGGATTTTATTTAGTGAGTTTGTCACTAAATAAATTCCTATTTGCCCAGGGGAGAATCGAACTCGTCACTCTGGGTTTACCATGTGAGATTAAAGCCAATGCTTTAACTCACATGGCTCACCTGAGCCCCTGTTAATTAATAACAAACATTTCTTTTCTGTGCCTTACATACTCGTTCATAGGAATAATTAAAAATTAAAAAGAAAAAACAGAGTGATTTTTACATTTCATACTTAGTGGTATATATGAACACCGTTAGACATTATTTAGTAATCAGATGCAAGAAAAATTTCAACCACTGTTGTAGATCAGATGTTTAGTTGTTCAGATGTTTCGAGAGATCAGATGTGAAAAGTATGAGAAAACAGGTTTGTTGTTAAATGTAGACAAATCTTAAATCACTTAAAGACAATTAACATTTACAACATACTTTAAACCACACCTACTTCACTCATCTCTCTACGTTTTTATTTTAGCAGATTTCCCTTGAGGGAAATCAGCTATTGAGGTCGTACTCATGACGCGATCTTTGAAAAATTTCCTCAAATGTCCATCGATCCTACCCAGGAGATGACGAAAATGAGGTCCGTTCAAAATTATATATATATATCTATATATATATATATATATATATATATATATATATATATATATTTGCCTGTTAACGCTCTAGCGGTCGCAATTTTCGTTTGATCGTTATTAAACTTCATATTTAAGCGTTTTACGTAAAAAGAAAGATCAAGTTCGTTAATGGCAGAAATCGGACCAATGGGAGGGGTGTTTAGAGGGGGGATTTTTGAACATTCGAAATATCTGCGTTATTATACGTCGCATCGAAAAATTGTATAGAAACAATCTTATTGCAAATTAACCGAGAGATTTGCATTTGTATGCATGCGTGTGGTCGGCAGGAGATACCCGACTGCTGTAAAATCTGCTTATTTTACGCAGCCCCTGCGTGACGGACTTTTATACTGTTTCAATAATTTTGAAAACATTTTTCTTTATTTTAACTTAAGGAAATAAAAATAAATGATGACGCCCAGCTGCGGAGCTCACCAAATAAATAAATAAATGTAGAAAGCGTCTATTCTATTATCAATAAGTTATTTGTAAATATAACATCCACATTATCTAATATTCCCACAAATGACAATTAAACAGAAAGAAAGATAACTGTAAATAGACCAAAAATAAATAATTCTATGATGTTGTTGAATAAAATATAGGGCATAATTAACTTAGTAGTCATTTCCCAAAATAAGACTAAACCTAATCCTAATTCTATATCAACATATGACCTGAAGATCAACTTTGACAATCCTTTGGATGAATTCCTTGTACAGCTCATGAAAATCCGTAATCAAGCTTCCACCACCTGTCGGTGACAACTACCATCAGTGCAGGAACATAAACGCACTTGCTAATAATGTATTTAAAGTATTACACTTGGCGGAAGCCCAACATACGTTGAAGAACAGTAGGAAACTATAAATACATTTACGTGTCCGAAAGAGTACATTGGCCTTGATTCAAACCGCCTCTGTCTCGACAGTTAGAACTAGGTCGAAACCAATGGAGGCTCTTATCAATTTAGAATGAGATAACCATTATTAATTTTCGTTGAAAATCTCTCTATTCATGGCTATTCATACCCCGAACTATATCTGTATATCGATTGGCTGTCTGGGCGGCTCGACAAGATTATATTGATTCTATATTTCTTCTCGTTAACCTAATAGGCTTATTTTCTACTCGCCTTATTCAAATTCAATATCTCCACAAAGGACTCTGACAAGCACTAACCAAAGCAAATATCTCATTATTAGCGAGTGGAATATTTCCCCATTATATCTATATTAGGTATTAACAATACGATATTGAAGAAACGTTCCAATTTATTTAACATTTTTCCACTCCTTTGTGAAGTATCATTGTTGTGGAAAAGTGTCAATCTTCATGAAATAGTTACTTCGCTGCTACACAATTTGAATTCATAAATAAATTGAAAAAAAAATCGCATTAGCCATTAAAGGAAACGCTACTATACATTGGACTCTGAATATTTCGGAGTAATGCTAAAAGCTTTGAAAATGTTCCACTGAACTTGTTGAATGGAATAGCTCTAAAAAAATTCAATAACAACAATATAGCTCTAAAAGATTTAAACATATAGAGGAAAAATATGTGTTTAAACTTTTAGGAGATCGAGTAAAGTATATTTAGTTTAATAATTAGTATGTTGTTCAAATATTTAGTTACTCCCCTAGTGCTCTAACAAGGTGAGAGAGGAAGATCAAAAATCAAAATCGTATATATTATACTAGTATCCAAAAGTGGTAAATAGCAGAATTTGTAGATGAATCAGAATAAAAATGTTGGATATATATCATAGTCCTTCTAAGTAGAGAATTAGAAAAAATCAGTTTTTTTATTTATTTTTGCCATTGCAAAATATTTGGTTCGTTCATTCCTTCCTTATGAAAATTAGATAAATAAGTTCGTCACGCAGGAGCTGCGTAAACTAAGCAAATTTCTCACGTATTGGTATTACATTCTAGTGATCTCATCTCACCACATATTCTGACTGAAAACCAGAAAGTACGAATTACTCGCTCAACATCTGACTACAAAAAATGCTTACATCAACCCTTGTAGAGCATCACCATTTTAACAAAATAAGTTATATAACATTTTTTGATCCGATTCATATTAAGGGATATACTTTGAATTTTCGAATCCTCCTATTCCTGGTGTGATTTCTCCAAATAATAGATACGATCTTTAGCGATTACTTTCGAAAATCGCGTCATGAGTACAACCTCAATAGCTGATCTCCTCAAGGGAAATCTGCCAAAGTTTTGTAGTTAACACTCAAAAATCCATGGAAAATGGAAATACCAGCCAAAACGCGGTGATGGCACTGTACTCAAGTACTTGTGCACTCTCACACGTGCCTACAAACACAAAACACTCACTCACACATCACACACACAGATGCTGTTTCATATTTGTTGCTCACTCCCTTTTTTCAAGAGTTCTGAAAACTTCGAAAGGCAACTAGTCCAAGTCGTGAAGAATGAATTTACTTTTGGTGGTTTCACCTACATCGCAGTTCACCTATATCTCAGCTAGCTCTGCATTACCAATGGAATGGCATATTTTAGTAATAACGGACTCCCATAGAAAATCTATACTGCGAAAAACACCTCAATCACGGATCTTACCGGTCTTCAAGGCTTGAGTCCCCAAAATCCGCAATGAGCTTCGCCTTTTCAGACTAATTTCTGAGGATTTGGTAAAAATATTGAGTATTAACTCGAATGATATCGTTTAAACATCTAACAAATAATTTTACCTATGGCATACTGGGTTATTAATTAAATGGCAGGTTCTTATGAAATATTAAGTTCTCAAACCATTTTGTAATTTAAGTTTACATTCAATTTTCCTAGCCGTTTTTGCTCGGCCAACGTCAGAAACCGTGAAAAATTCCATCTCTTTTTTTGCTAACAGATCTTCATTTTTCTGTTCATCTGTCCTGGAAAAAGGATGATTATTTTTACAGTTGGAGGCGACATGCGTAAAGAACCAAATCGTTTGAGGATTGGATTTCTCATAAGAACCGTTTGTCATCAAATTCCAGTTTCCTCGGTCGAAGGGACTCGCATGACATGCTTTTGAGGATCTAGGCTAAATGGCAGTTCAAATATTCAAACATTACCATCTCCGCGATGATAAATGATAATTATAATCTTTAATGTGTATCAATGTGTTTCTTTTTCCAGTCTGAAAAAAGTTTATTTCGGTTTTAATGCCTTCAAAATCATCTAAATTTGATTTTCTATAAATTCAATTATTTATTAACGCCCACTTTATGCAACTAAGGCTAATTATCTACAAGATGGGGCTAAAGATTTTATTTAATGAATTCCGTTACTAAATAAATTCCTTTGCCCAGGCGAAAATCGAACTCGCTACTCTAGGTTTACCATGAGAGATTAAGTTCTTCGCTTTAAATCACATGGCTAACCTAAGCCTCGGGTTTTCTATAAGAATCCTCAATAATAAGGTATCCTTACAGTCAAAATTCTGTTAAAAGCACTGGAGAAGAACTTGCAAGAGTTTACAAGGTTTACTTCACTCCCAAGTGTTTACTTCATTATTTTTGACTAAGACCTAATAAGTTGACTTTCGAATACTATTGAAGAAAAAAGGTGGGTGGTCAGGGCGCATGCAATATCCTATATATATATATATATATATATATATATATATATATATATATACTCGTATATATACATATTAATACCCATCGTTGACGTATACATGTTTTCCGTTTAAATATAAAGATTAAATCAGAATAACAAAAATCTACTTTAGAGACATATTTTCAGTAACATTTAGTTCCACACTAAAACATTAAACTGACTATTGGGCTTTCTGTTCCTATTATTCTACTCGAGAAAAGATAACGGCGTTTTTACTATTATTACTACCCACCCTGACTAGAAAAGGGTGGTAACCTGTAGATAACCCCTCCCAATTAGCCTTAGTTGCAAAAAGTGAACGTTAATAAATAATAAAAATAAAAAATAAATTTGTTATCATGTGATTTAGAATAAGGTGGATTTAAAATTAATTTTACCTAGAAAAAAAATTAAACCGTTATAATTGCCTTTCACCAATACAAAATCCAAATTCATAAATGTAAATGTCGCAAGTTAGTATTTCAAACACAATTTGTTCTTTACATTTCTTCCCCGACAGAACCAATCCGAGGATATTGATGTATATGTATTTTCACGTTGAGGTAAACCCCCGCCTCTCCTATTTGGAAATGTAAATTCTCATTCAGCCTATGTTGTACCCTGAGATAGTTGACTCCCAAATATACCGTAAAATTTCATAGAATTCCTCCAAACCGTTCTAGAGAGATTGAGCAACAAACGGACGGGCAGACAGACTGACAAGATTTCCAATTTTGTAACCACTTTTTCTTAAAATGTTCTGAATAGTGAAAAAAAAAGTATCCCCTCAGAATTTAAATGAAAATCAGACAAACCATTGTGATATATATGCATATATATATATATATATATATATATATATATATATATATATATATATATATACAGACACACACACACACACACACACACACACATATATATATATATATATAAAATTGTAACCTCTGTCTGTACATTGATTTTTTTCGCGAAATTTCACGATAACTTTACGTTTCACTTGTCATAGACACCATAACTGCATTTTGTTTCTTTGGTGTCTGTTTGTTACCTTTTCACGCATAAACGGCTGAACCCAATTTTATGAAACTTGGTATGTATATTACTACTAACACAACTTAGACTTTAGGCTATATTAATATACTCTGAGACGAACAGGAGTGGTGGGGTTATAAGTTAAGCCAGAAATTAAAAATAGGGATATTTCGTTTCCTATTGGTTTTTCGGCAAAAATGAACATAACAAAAGTTGTTTATTTTGTTATTTAGAGTAAATTTTGCTATATACACTTTTTTCGTATACTGAATTATAAACGAGATATACGCTAACACCTATAGCGGAAGTGAAAAATTTTCTTTGGGACAAAAGACCCAACCCAAATAAAGAAAACTCGGTATATGTATTAGCACTAACGCTTTCATTATAACCAGCCATACTAACATTTCTAGGGACGGGCAGGAGTGGGGGTTATAACGGAAGCAAGAAATTAAAAATAGGGATATTTCGTTTCCTATTGGGATTTCGGCAAATATGAACATAACAAAAGTTGTTTATTTTGTTATTTAGAGTACCTTTTGTTATATACACTTTTTTCGTATACCGAATTATAAACGAAATATACGCTAAAACCTATAGCAGAAGTGAACAATTTTATTTGGGACAAAAGACCAAACCGACAATAATTTCATTATTAACAAATGCCAACAACGGGTATTAACTCTAAACACTGCGACGGGTAAATTTCAAAATAGTGTGTGAAGTAAAGCCTTGCGAAAAAAATACCATCACCATTCATCCTCAAATCAATTCCCGGGCGAAGCCGGTATCTGAACTAATATATATATATATATACTAGCTCAGATACCCGGCTTCGCTCGGGAATTCATTTGAGGCTGAATGGTGATGGTAGTTTTTTGGCAAGGCTTTACTTTGCACAATATTTTGACATTTACCCGTCCCAGTGTTTAGGGTTAATACCCGTCGTTTCTGTGGATTTGTTAATAATAAAATTATTTTTTTATGTAAGACTTTACTGTTCTCCATATTGTCATATTTCCCGTTTCCTGTGCATTATGCATAGATTTGAATTATTAAGCACAAAATATTAACATAAATTTGAATTAATTTTTCCGGGTGAGGTACCTAGTAGTTCCAAACAATTGTTGAGTAAATTTCTCTAAATAATAAAATAAACAACTTTGTTATGTGCATATTTGCAGAAACCCCAATAGGAAACGAAATATCACTATTTTTAATTTCAGGCCTCCCTTATAACCCCCACTCCTGCCCGTCCCTAGAAATGTTAGAATGGCTTATTATAAGGAAGACGTTAGTACTAATTCACATACCCTTTTGTGCCAAATTAAATTGTTGACTTCCGCTATCATTTTTTGCGTATAACGCCTTTATACTTAGGTATATAACAAAAGTGAATATAAAAAAAGTTATTTTAAATAACAAATTAAACAACTTTTGTTATGTGCATAATTGCCGAAAATGCAATAGGAAACGAAATATCACTATTTTTAATGTCAGGCATCCCTTATAACCCCCACTCCTGTTCGTCTCAGAGAATATTAACATAGCCTAAAGTCTAAGTTGAGTTAGTAGTAATATGCATACCAAGTTTCATAAAATTCGGTTCAGCCGTTTATGCGTGAAAAGGTAACAAACAAACAAACAAACAAACAAACATACACGAAAGAAACAAAATGCAGTTATGGTGTCTATGACATGTGAAACGAAAAGTTATCGTGAAATTTCGCGAAAAAAATCAATGTACAGACAGAGGTTACAATTTTATATATATATATATATATATATATATATATATATATATATATATATATATATATATAAATTTTAATTTAGGGACATCAATAAGAAAAATTGTGTTTTCAAACTAGGTTTCAATTTCAATACGCTATTACGAAGAGCAACGGGGAAATAAATTCTTTCAAGTTTTTTTTTCCCATAGATACTAATTTTAGTATCACCCTGAAGACGTAATCTTCCCAAGACCTTCTATATCCTTAATTTGATCGAAGGTCCAAGATAATGATGTAGAAAATCCTTTAAAGAGTATGGCTTCCTATCAACCCACACATCGTTCTTGAGGCTTCTTTCAAACCCAAGATTATTCTTATCTTAGTATTATTTTTTTTTTCCTTCCGAGGATCAAAGGTATCAGAAATAGCTTTGAAGGGGAAATGTCGAGCGAAAAGTATTTATCTTATGGTGTGTAAAGCGGTTGACCTACGTTTCCTCAGCTCGGGTCCCCTTCATATTTATTTTCCCTTTTTGACCTCCATTCTTTAGATTTTAAGTCTTTATTAATAACTCTCATAGTTGAGGTAGGTTCATATTAATAGATTTGCTGTTAATGAAATCAGATATTGATGCTATTCTCAAGTTGCGATTCTTCACGCCAAATATGTACACTTCTCACGTAGTAAAAGATCAGTGAATACACTGTTTGGTATTTGAGCTTCTAAGAAAAAAAGTCCGTCACGCAGGGGCTGCGTAAACTAAGCAGATTTCCCACGTGAAGTTTTACAATAGTGAAATCTGCCTAATAACAACTGTAGTAGTAAGAAACCTCTAAATCTAAAACATTATTTTGGGCGTAATAACCCAGTAGTTTATAGCCCCAAAAAACAGTTAACCTAACCTCTAAACCTATTCACGAGGGACGAATAGTTATTGAAACGGCCGCCAGAGCTCTCGGCGGAAAGTCCAAACATAGCCTACTGGAGACCACAAGCAGAATACAAATGCAAATATCTCGGTTAATATTCAAGATAGAGAATAAATGTATATAACAATATTTATAGTAAATTTAATTTGCAATAATATTGATTCTGTACAATTTTTCGGTCGTCCGACGTATAGTAACAGAGATATTTCGAATTTTCGAAAATCCTCCCCTCTAAACCCCCCTCCCACTGGTCCGATTTCAGCCGTTAACGAACTTGATATTTCTTTTTACATAAAACGACTAAATATCGAGTTTGGTAACGATCAAACAAAAATTGCGACCGCTAGAGTGGTAACAGACAAATATATAGATAGATAGATATATACAGTTTTGAACGGACATCATTTTCGTTATCTCCTGGGTAGGATCGAAGGACATTTGAAGAAAAAATTCAAAAATTCCGTCATGAGTACAACCTCGATAGCTGATTTAGAAATCTGCTAATATGTTTCATGACATAATAGGGTATTGCTAATGTGATATGAATAGACGTAAGGGTTTACTGAGGTCTGAAAAAAAAGTGTTAACTGTGTGGGACTGAGGTCTGTACTAGTGTTTTAGTTTGTGCAAAGTGAACTCTCAGAGTCAGTACTCTACCATCTGTGCCTGATTAGAGCAGTGTTGCCTGGACCAAAATCGCCGAGCAACTCCGTTCTCCAATTTGCATAAATTATAACACTAGTAGATGACAAGGCTTTTTAGCAGATTTCCCTTAAGGGAAATCAGCTATTGAGGTCGTTACTCATGACGCGAGTTTCGAAAAATTTCCTCAAATGTCCATCGATCCTACCCAGGAGATGACGAAAATGAGGTCCGTTCAAAATTATATATATATATATATATATATATATATATATATATATGTGTGTGTGTGTGTATGTTAACGCTCTAGCGGTCGCAATTTTTGTTTGATCATTACCAAACTTTATATTTAAGCGTTTTATGTAAAAATCAAGTTCGTTAATGGCTGAAATCGGACCAGTGGGAGGGGGGATTTTTAAAAATTAGAAATATCTCCGTTATTATGCGTCGGATCGAAAAAGTGTAAAAAATCAATCTTATTGAAAATTAAATGTACTATAAATATTGTTCTATACATTTATTCTGTATCTTGAATATTAACCGAGATATTTGCATTTGTATTGTGAGTGTGGTCGGCAAGACGGCTATGTTCGGCACTATCCGCCGAGAGCTCTGGCGGCCGTTTCGGTAACTATTCCTCCCTCGTGAATAGGTCTAGAGATACCTTCCTACTACTGTTATTATTAGGCAGATTTCTCTATTGTTATACTTCACGTGGGAAATCTGCTTAGTTCTCGCAGCCCCTGCGTGACGGACTTTTTCATTGATCCTGATCAATTGGTTCCTCTACCACCCACAATTTTCTGGATTTTAAAAAAAAAAAATCAAATATCTCGGATTCTATTTAAGGCAGGAAAAGGTAAACTGCGTTTATAAGAAATTAATTTTTATAATAGATTGATTATACAAGATTTTCCTATACGAATCATAATAACGCAGATATTTAGAATTTCTTCTTCTCCCGCCACTAAACTCCGTACTTTCCCGGGGCGATTAAAGCCAGTAACGAACTTAATCTTTTGTTCTACATAAGATGTTTAAATATTGTGTGTGTATGAGAGTGGGGTAAAGATACATACAAGGAGACAGACTGACAAAGAGTGGGAGGGAGAGAAAAAGAGCTTACCGTTTTTTACTTCCTTGTACGAACTAAACAAAAAAATAATTCTCATCGCGATGGCAACCTCAATATGTGATTTGCTCTAACTTCTTGACAGTTTTGTCGGAGTTTTTGGAAACTGAAACGACGTTCAGACGCGGATTTTTTTCACCAAATTTTTAATTTTCAGAACTAGCAGGAAACTGTTTCCAATGATATTAAACTATTATATATTCTCCATATGGATTATTATTTCAATAAAATATACATTATCAACAAGATTATCTGAATAGATTTACGTCCTGAATAATTGATAGCTATAGCATCTAATATTTAGGAATATACAAATGGTTTAATGAAAGTTTATTTATTCCCTGGCTACCCCAGTGCTGGCGAGAAAAGAGGAATTAAGGAAGATGAACGGTCCTTAGAAAAACATTTTTCTGTCTTTTAATGAAATTTAACTGCCGTTTAAACCTGTTTGTTTATCAGAACAAAACTACCTGTTCCTTTGCAATATTTAAAATTGGATTTGTAATAATCGGAAAAGAAAAACCAGTTAATCAACCTATAGTTTAGCCCTCTTTTTTTTTCATGCTCAATTAATTTTTAGTTTATAATCATTTTTAACTCCATCAGCTAGACTGATTTTACAATGAGATAAGATGTAAATTATAAAGTCCATTAAGAAGAAGAATTATTTATCTCTCGATAAATAGAGGATTTCTTCTATCCTCCGTGAATACAGGATTCCTCGTCTAACGGCTCGGAGCTAGAGAATCCTTTATTACAAATCATTTGTACAAATAGCAACATTGTTTTGCCATTAGTTCCCAAGATATTAATAAAAAATTATGCCTATATCTGTTGACATTTTTTCATTACTAACAATCCACGGAACATTGTAGCAACAATACACGTTACTTTAACAACGATACATAATACACTGTAACAACTATCCACAGTGCACTGTTCTAATAATCCACAGTACACTGTAACAACGATACACGATACACTGTAACAACCATCCAAAGTGCACTGTTCCTATGATCCACGGTACACTGAAACAACGATTCACTGTAACAGCCATCCATGGTACACTGTTCCTATGATCCACGGTACACTGAAACAACGATTCACTGTAACAGCCATCCATGGTACACTGTTCCAATGATCCATGGAGCACTGTAACAACAATACACGTTACAATGTAACAACCATCCACGGTACACTGAAACAACGATTCACTGTAACAGCCATCCATGGTACACTGTTCCAATGATCCATGGAGCACTGTAACAACAATACACGTTACAATGTAACAACCATCCACGGTACACTGAAACAACGATTCACTGTAACAACTACCCACGGTACACTGTTCCAATAATCCACAGTATGTGAACCGGATTTCAGCTTGAAGCAATCATAACATCAGTGGCAAACAAATATGTCTTCCATTTTCGACAGCCTGGATTCATGAGGGCAATGGATTTGTTCATTAAAAAATAAATAAAACCTTGAAATCAAATTTGTTTCTCAAACAAATATAAAACTATTCTAAATATTGAAAATGCCTTCCTTATTGTAAATAGAACAAAGTCTTGAAATAATAAAAAATGATAAGTTTTTGGTGAAACTACACGACCTTAAATGATTCTCTTCATCTATTTATTAAATAAATAAAACAAAGTTGGGTTCGGGTTAGTTACATGCTTTAAGGACTTGGTCATAATCTCACTTGTTAAACCAAGACTGTGTGTTTGACTCCCACCTGGGCAATAGGAAATTACAATATTTAGTGACGACCTCATTAAATTAAATCCATAGTTCCACCTTACTTGAAAAGGGTCGCAACCTAGTGTCCCAGTCTGACATGGTAGAACAAAGTGGACGATAATAAATAGTATTTTTTTTTTTAATTTTAGTTTAATTATAGATTTTTTTTTAGATTACTAATCATAACTATTACAGAATTTCCTGTTTTATTCTTTGAGACATTCTTGGTATGTGAGCCATTGGAAATTTATTTCAGCACTACATTTTACAAGCGGTTAAACCAAACATTATAAAAAACCTTTTCTTGAATTCAAAATAATAAAACTAATTAAAACATTTGTTTTGGCCCTAGAATAAAGAGCGACCAATAAATAAATCTTTTCAAAATACATATAAAGCTTGGACGTCGATTTTAACAGGAACTGAATTTCGTTGAAGAACGAAAATAAACCTAGTTTTACTCGATATAGACCAGTTATAAACAGCTGGCCGTTGTATTGGTTTCTTACATCTATCTTACCTCCCTTCCTGCCTGGAAATATCATTCGCTCTGCCCGAATTAACAAATCGGGCAAATACGAATCAATCAAATAGCAACACTTTATGAATTGTATTTTATATAATTGGATTGTGTGTGCCGAGTTTAACACCTGTAATTACACTGAAAGCTTGATTGTTTTCGGGTTACCATGGTTGTATTTCTATCCTACTCTGGGTCGTATTTTGACATCGTGTGGCAACTGAGTATCTGCTTCAGTATACAATTATCACGGCCGTTCGACAAGGAATGCTTCAAGAGAATCACTTCACTTCAAACCAGAGCTGTACTTGATCTTCCAACTGACCCTTTATGGATACACATGTCAACAACAAGTTATTTAATAAACAATAGGCAAGACTTAATGAGAAGACTTTGTTGTAACTTCTTGTTCTCTTGAAAGATATCTAGCCACAGGCTCCAAAAGTACTCCTTTTACCTTCGTTCCATTTCGGCAAACTCTTGTTGGAAACTATTCCCAAGTTCATCACATATAGTTCCAAGTTCAAGAGGAAAAAGTTTAAATGGTCATGGACGAAATTCACTTTGCCACAGCTGATATTTGGCCATAGCCTCAGCCGACTCGGCTACTCAAGAGCTCCATCTACTCAAAGTGTACTCTTATGTATACCAAAATGCCGAAAAAGATACGTTCATAAAAATTTGGAAGAACCACTCAACTGTCAGTACGCCCCAAAAATCTTGGCCATTTTCTTTGTTCCAGAAAAGGTATGGGCAACCTTTGACATGTTGCGGGCCAAACTTTAGTGTGCAAATACGTTCTAGGCCGCATTTTAAAGTAGTGTTCATAGATTTTAAAGGTAGATATCAGAACATACATGAAATTATAATGACAAATGTAATTTTAATACAATTTATTAAAATAACAAAATGAAATGAAAAAAATCGGTACAACATTATATTTAAGCGTAAAATTTGGAATTATTACCAGAAACGAAAGAGAAATAGCGACACCGATATCAATGAGCTTGAATTTGGAAACTAATCCATCTATCAGATTAATTCCACTGATACAAAGACGTAAAGAATTTTCCAAATTATCGTCAGTCAACCTTGTACGATGTTTTGATTTATTGACTTTCATCAATGAAAAGAACTGTTCACATTTATAAGTACTGCTAAACGCATAAATCATGGTGTAATATTTTCGGTTAATTGGGTTTTTCAAAACGTCTGGTGGGCCGGATCAAACCTTACCGAGGGCCGGGGGGGGGGGGGGGGGTTGCCTATAGTCTAGAAAAATAGCAAATATCCTGGTGTCACCCATTCGAAAATTCATGCGTTGTAACTCAGGAACCTAGATCATGAAAATTCATGAGATACACAGGTACCTAGATCATGAAACCGGTGAGAAATTCCATTTCTTGTCAAAATCGTTTATTTTGTAATTACAAGGCTCGCATCTAGGAATCTATTTGGTTGCCCCTTACAAAAATATTACACTACCTATGGGCATGAATAAAAAATATTTTAATCAGTAAATTATTTTAATTGGAGCTCAGGTTAGCCATGTGAGTTTAATTAGCCATTGGCTTTAATCTCACATGATAAACCTAGAGTGGCGAGTTCGATTCTCGCTTGGGCAAATAGGATTTATTAATAATGAACTCATTAAATAACATACTAAATCCCACCCTGGCTAGAAAATGGTGGTAACCTGTAGGTAACCTGTCCCAATTAGCCTTAGTTGCATAAAGTTGACATTAATAAATAAATGATTAGTAAAAATAACAAACAATAAACATAAACTGAAATAACATTTGAACCCGAAACTAGTCGAGAAATGAAAATGCTTTGATAATCATTAGAGGTTTTTCATCTTGGTTGACCTTCCGTCATAGAAAGTCAATTAAAATAACATAGTCATAATACTTTTGTCATACTATCAGCGTCATGTCCGAACACAATGAGTCGGTTAAAAAAAATTCAGTGTTTGAATTTGCTGCTAAAACGGAACACAAAATTAATTAATCGTTGGGACCAACTTGGAGGGAGTGATGACGTAAAAGGTCGATGTTATTAATAACTGCTCCAACTTTGACCCAATCATTTTTATTAATTTTCGTCCTGTGGTCGATTGCCGACGTGTTAAATTCCCAAGGCGTGAAATTGTTGTCGGTTAACTCAAGTTTGAAAATCAATATTCACAAAAACTGAAACTCTTTCAATATTTAATCATTGTTTATTTTTAACCTAATTCAGTTTTTGCATATTTTATGTTTTCATTTCATTCAGTATACTGGGTTTTATTGTTTATTAGTTTTTCATAGATTATCTGGTCATATATATAATGGGGAATATAGTGTAAAACATATATACCTCTGATTAAATTCGTTGATGTAATACCGGAAATTGTAAATATCCGGTATTGTTTTGATCTATTAAACATTTTCTTGCTCCTCATAAGGAATAAGAGTAATTCAGACGACTCTCATCTAAAGTAAAATTAAATGAATGAATTTTTTAGAAATGTTATGATATTCTGCCACACTTGCCACAGATTGTATAATTCTATGTTGACAAGGTCAAATTATTTTATAGGATTACTTGAAGAAAGAGCCTGAGAAATCATGAAGAATTAAATAAAGTCTTAATTTGGGTGGAAAACTGTAAACATAGGTATTTCCAATATGCATTAAACATTTACATTAATGGCTGGCATCTGGCCAGGAATAAGGGGGGGGGGATCTTATTAAATTATTGGTCCCCTACAATTTTTATTATTATTATTATTATTTATTAACTTTGTGCAACTTAGGCTAATCGGGACGGGTTATCTACAGGTCACCACCATTTTCTAGCCAGGGTGGGACTTTAGGACTTTATTTAATGAATTTCGTCACTAAATAATTTCCTTTGCCCAGGCAAGAATCGAACTCGCCACAATCAAATGTCAATAGATCAAATATTTAATGTGATTTTCATCCTTTGTAATTTGTTGTCAGATTTGAGTAAAGCGTCACATCTACTTTTAGCAGATTTCACTAAAGAGAAAACAGCTGTTGAGGTTGTACTTATGACGAGATTTAAGAAACATTTCGTCAAATGCCCTTCGATCCTTCCCGTGAGATGATGAAAATGGGGTCCGTTCAAAACTATATATATACCTTTGTCTGTTAACGATTTCGAATGTGCCCAGATAATTTCATACGTTTAAACAATTTACATAATTTGGTACATCAAATTTGTATTTTTATTGGTATAATTAGGCAATAAATAGTGTATTGGAGAATCATTATCTTTACACGTACTTCATAATCTCTTTCATACAATTCACTTGCATTATTTGCAGCAGAGTTTCCCTTACCTGACCTAATCGTCACTTCTTAAAAGATGTGATCGCACCTGCATGCAATAGAATTCTCTGCAATTTAGTTTTGGAAATTCTAATTAACTAATTTTTTTCTCAGATTGGTTTTTGAGTGGCCGTTAACACCTATTGGCTGGTTGGGACCATACCATCCCCAATTACTAAACTATTAGGCGTTTCAATATTTTTATTTGAGGTTGTACTCATGATTAGAGATTTGAAAAAGTTCTTCAAATGTATATATATATATATATATATATACATATATATATTCTGCTAATGCTCTAGCGGTCGCAATTTTTGTATAATCGCTACTAAACTCGATATTTAAGCGTTTAATGTAAAAATAAAGATCAAGTTTGCTAACGACTAAATCGGACCTGGGGGAGGGAGGTGTTTAGAGGAGGAATTTCAAAAGTTTAAAATATCTCCGGTTTTGCATGTGGGATCGAAATTGGTATAATCAATCTTATTTCAAATGTAACGTTATATAGACGTTGTTATGTACATGTTTTGTCTATATTGAATATTAACCGAGATATTTCCGAATTTTAGTTTCGGCCATCAGTAAACCCCCACTCCTACTCATACCATATCAACAAACGATAAGATGTTATGTCACAGAGCTCTTCATTCTAAGGTTAAATACCAAATATGGTTTAAATTGAGCTTTTACTTTGTGAGATAGACATAAATACCTTATGTGAGGACGACATCAATTAAGACTTTCCATTCTTTACTCGAAAACGTTTCTTTGATCTATTCCATACTCGATATTTAAGCGTTCTAGTCAACAATTGAGATCATAAATGGAATTGGCGGAAATCGGGCCTGGAATAGAGGGGGGTTTCGAGGGGGCAGGGATTCGAAAATTCAAAATATCTCCGTTATTATGAGTCGGGTCGTAAAATCTTGTTAAACTATTGATGTTCTATGAATTATTTCGTAACCGAAGGATAGCGCGAGTTATTCGTACTTTCTAGTATCCTGCCTTGAGTAATCCCAATCTTCTCGTCGGTTATTTACATATGAATGGAGAATATGTGCTCTGGTGAAATCAGGAGTGTGATACACCAGCACACGGGAAGCCTGCTTAGTTTACGCAGCTCCTGTGTGACGGACTTTTTACCCAGAAAAAGAATTTATACGGTTGGAATAGAACAATAGTGTAGCACACCACCATTGAGTGTGCGTGAGCGAAATCTGCTTATTTTACAAAGCTCCTGCGTTGTGGACTTTTAGCAGATTTCCCTTAAGGGAAATCTGCTATTGAGGTCGTACTCATTTTTTTTAAAAAATTGTCTTCAAATGTCCATCGATCCTACCCAGGAGATGACGAAAATGAGTTCCGTTCAAAATTATATATATATATATATATATATATATATATATATATATATATATATTTCTCTGTTAACGCTCTAGCGGTCGCAATTTTTGTTTGATCGTTACCAAACGGGGGGGGGGGTTAGAGGGGGGATTTTTGAAAATTCAAAATATCTCCGTTATTATGCGTCGGATCGAAAAATTGTATAGAACCAATCTTATTGCACATTAAATTTACTATAAAAACTGTTATATACATTTATTCTCTATCTGGAATATTAACCGAGATATTTGCATTTTTATGAAGTCTGTGGTCGGATTAGGTCGGCCGTTTCTATAACTGCTCGGCTCAGGTGGTTCTTCTAACCTTACCTGTCGTTTCTAACCTTACCTTACTTTCGTTACTTTGCGAGATTCTGTGCATATACGTTCTGTCCATCAGCCCCCCCCCCTTCTTTAGTTATTGGACTACTAAAATTTTATTTATTAAAATATAAATTATTCTTACAATTCAGAAGCCGGGAATTTATTTTAATTAACTGAAAGATTTTTCATTGCCGTTTGTACTTAATCACGGTGGTATTGTGTTACCAGTATGCAGATTTCTCAATTGTAAAACTTCACATGGTAAATCTGCTTAGTTTACGCAGCCCCTGCGTGGCGGACTTCTGCAGTTAACCATTCATTTTGCCAGGAATTTAATATGTTTATACACGGTGAGATAGGAATTAAAACTCGAAATAAAAGGGTTTTTAATTTAGCGATGAAAAAAGAGGGATGACAGCGTGATAATACAACTGTCGCATGATATCTTGCGGGGGGAAAAAATGTGGAGAACGACCCGGGCTGTGGCTCTATAATTAAAGTGAGGTCAAGTACAACAAAGAAAACTAGACCATTAGAGAAGGATAGTTGTATTTTAAGAGGAAGACCTAGATAAGATAGGATCTAAACTACAGTTCGCTCGATAGCAACACAGGTATTTACGTAGCCAAGGTCAGAGGTTATCTACAAGCCAATACATTATCCTGTTTATACTACTTCTTATATGCACACTATATCCTATATTGATTTTCTTCTATAATGATATATTATCAGATAAGACAGTACGAAATTAATTACTCGCCCAATCTTTGGGAAGCTTATTGACTCCGACATTTGAGTCAGGACTTAACGCCAACTTTTCTAATTACTTTTCAGGGAATGGAACGAAATTAAAAAGACTTTTTCTATCTCCGATAAATACGATTTATCTCACAATTTCGCTCTTCTGCCGTATTCATCAAATCCTTACTTAACCCCAATATGTTTCTCCAAAGACATATCCTTATTAATTCCTTTACATTAATTCTTACTTCTACATGTGGTTTCTAATGTCTAAATATTTTGTTTATCTCTACAAATTCATACTTGAAACTCTCTTTTTTAACACTATTCAAACATAATTCGAAAGGGACTGAAATATTGACTAATAAATTGAAATCGTCCCTAATTAACAATCTCTTTTAATTTTGAAAATATGACCTATTTAACTTTACATAACTAGTCTATGGCGGAAGGTCGAAAAAATGAAAACTTCAAATGATTATTCAAATCATTTTTATTTCTCAATTAGTTTCGCGTCCATCTTACGCCTCATCGGGAGAATTACAACACAAAGAAACTAAACTAACTACTACATCTTTCTCTATGATCTTCCACTAGCCGTGCCAGTCGGAGAACGGCTTACAAAGTATGTCGGATCAAGTCAGCTGATTTATATAGAAACTTCGCGAAAATAAAATATACCGATTACCCCTAATTTAGTGTGGTCTAAATTGGAAATGAGACATTTATAATTGATTAACAATCACGTTAAAGTTTCTAATAAATTAAAATACATATAATTCACACGTTTTATTTCTGTTTATTTTCGCATTGATCACATTTTTTCTATTTTGTATAAAATGCATATTGCCTTTTATCCTCCTCTTGCTTAATTTTCTTTATTATTTCCAACACGCCATACTCTGTAAGCCATTCTCCTACTGGTTCGGCTAGTAGAAGGATTTTAATTCTCCTGATGAGGCGTCAGATGGACAAGAAACTAGTTGAGAAATAAAAATGAGTTCAATAGTCATTTGAAGTTTTCGTTTTTTGACTACCTTCCTCCATATACTAGTTAAAACTCTCTTAAATAACTCAGGACAAAGTAAATTCGTGGGTTTACTATTCAAAAATACGAATAGGGAATTCTTATTGTGTTTTAAAAGTGCTTTTTGATTAGGAGGGGGGCGGAATATAATTCTTTTATTGGATTATTATTTTAAAAACTTCCCGGTTTACTATTGAACTGACACTTCAGTGGTAGGAAATAAAGCCTTGAAAGATGCTTTCCACTGATCAAATAAATATCGGACTACGCTATTTTTTGGGGGTTAGCTGTTTTCTATGCTTTGTTAGTGTTGTTGCACCATTATGAACATTTAAATTGTGAGTGGGCTGACTCAGAAAGGTTATTCGAATTAACGCGTTAGTCCGAATTCACTTCTTAGGCCTAGAGTCTTTTGTACGATTCCGGCATGGGCAATACGAATTCATTTAACAACGAAGGTATTAAATAAAATACTTATTAACATTCTGACTGACTGCTAGTTTTGACTCTGTGTAGCCTTCAAATTACTCGGCTAGTTGTAGTCGTATAGAGTAGACATTAATATAAAAAAAAAAATTAAAGAGTATTAATTAAAACATATTTGTGACGAGATGTAATTGAACTGTATTAGCTGATTTTTATGGCCTTTTTAAACATTGTATAAAAAATTAATTCCATAATTTTTAAAAATAATAATTTAAATTAACTCCATAAGTTATATAAAAATAAGGCGAAGATACAAATACTCAAACACATCCCGGAACGCATTAATATATTTTAAATTAACAAAGAGCATACGTTTTTATGAGGGACAACAACTTTGGCCTATTTTCGATTCAGATACTTGTCCCTAGTTGTTTTTTGGTTAGCTTCATGTTGTTCAATGCAAGAAGAATCTATTGCCGATCCGGTTATTCTCTCTGAAGCTCCAGACCACCTTGCTGACAATGACTAATATCCTTAAAATGCAACAAATGTGCGTAATAAAGAAGGCATTAGACCTGATACGTAATTGCACACCGATGTACAGGGTGATTACCGAGAAACGTATGTTTTTCAAATAACGAGTACTCGGGCAATTCAAAGCAAAAAATGTATTTATGAGTGGAAAAACAGTGTACACAATATGCAATTTCAGTATAAAAATTACTTACAATTTAGCGTTTAAAAATTACATCTCTAAGGTGGTTGCCTTTTGCTTGGAAACAGTGTTGAAGTTTCTTTAAAACTTTAACATATCTCTAGGACTGGCGTTGATTTCCAGGCGAACAGCTTTCAGGGATAGCAAAATTCAGGGATAGCGCCATGCCGGAAAATGTTAAAATGTATACGAGAGTCTCGCTGAGTCTGAGTGACTGATTTACCATTTGCATAAAACCGTCGCATGACAAACGTACGATGCTCAAGGTTCCACATCTCGGCTTCAACTGAAACTGCACACTCGCCCCTTCCACAGCGCAACACCTTCCGGCAGTCTCCGAACGACATTCCTTCTACACTACGCAAGTCAAAAACATGCGTTTCCTGTATATCATCTGTAATCACCCTGTATATATATTCATACACAGATGTTTCACTCTTTAAATAAAGTATATTCTTGAAGCGTTATCTACAGGTAGTAAACATGATTGATTATCTTATATTCCAGTGTTAAGGCTTAATGAGTAAAGTAATATATATTACATATTTAATAGATAATAATTTATCTCGTCAATATTTAAAAACAATTCTTGATTTGTTTATTAATAAGTTGCACTTGAATTTTCATTTTTTGATTTTGATAGTATAGTATTATGTAAAGATAATCATAGTAAAAAAAACCCTTTTAAATAAAATAATATTATTTAATGAATAGTGCGAGTATAGAATAAATGATATAACCAATACAAACAGATCATATTTTCTGTCAGGTGCTAAGTAAAATGAGTTGGTAGGAGAAAATATTTTTATGTTTTTTATCTTGTTAAATCTAAACGACGGCCAGAAACTTTTTGGTTGGAATACAATATTATTATATAACTCGGGGTATTTATTATATAGTATTTTATAGCGGGTAGTTGGTATATTGAATGAAATAGGTCTAGAGCATTAGCCGGGTGTGTTTGGAGATAAAATAGCTCAACATCTGGTGTTGTTGTCTGGGGCTGATGTGGTGTACAACCATCTGTTTCCCCTCCATACACCGATCGTATCAATAACTCTTACAGCTCACTGCTCTATGTTTTCCAATTATGATCCTCGGCAAAACTGCCAATACAAATAAACTCATGCATCTTATTGCCTACACATGGTTCCGGGATAAAGAAAATCTTAATTGTTCTATATTGTATCTCGATATACACAATATAATTTATTCTAGACATTAAAATATAACTGTTTTTTTTCTTTCTCAGATATTTATTTTTAATCTTTTGATCTGTGAAACGTTATAAATGGAACGTACTATGTCACATAACTAGCACGGTCCGACTGTTTAATTTGTGGAGATCTTAGCCTGATCCAAAAAGACATAATTATTAAACTTATTATCACATTCTGGGAGGTAAATCTCGAATAACCTTTCATTTTCAACAAATTTTATTAAGCATTCTGTTGCCATTTTTGTTCAACGTTCTTCACACGTCGTATTAATCTTAATTTATAAGCTCATGAAACAGTTTTATAAGAAGTTTGACACTACAGGAAAATACTTCTCTTCAGTAACTTATCGAATGGTGGCAAATGAGTTAAATGTCATTTTTAATCAAGAAGGGTGAACATTACTATTTCAAAAGTTAGCAAAAATTATTAAATAACTTGGCTTACCAAATTATTGTGTTCTCAGTAGGAAGGGTCGGGGAGCCTCTGGCGACCCCCGCCTCCCTCCACCCCTGCCTCCAGATGATCCTGAAAGGATTTTAATCATTGGTTAGTATTTAAAAATTTTGAATATATTATAAGGGTAGTTCTGAGTGATACAGGGTGTGGCAGAAAGAGGTCCCCCCGATTTGAGAGGCAGGGGGATTCGACCAGCGAGAGAGTAGAGTGGTGGGGGCGTGTCTTTGAGGTTGCTGCATACGTGCCGTTTTAGAAGATTTCCCTTAAGGTTGTACTCATGACGGAATTTTCGAAATTTTTCTTCAAATGTCCATCGATCCTACCTAGTAGATGACGAAAATGAGGTCCGTTCAAAACTGTATATATATATATATATATATATATATATATATATATATATATATATTGTCTGTTAACGCTCTAGCGGTCGCAATTATTTTTTAATCTTTACCAAACTCGATATTTAGTCGTTTTATGTAAAAAGAAAGATCAAGTTCGTTAACAGCTGAAATCGGGACAGGGAGAGGGGGTTTAGAGGGGAAGATTTTTGAAAATTCGAAATATCTCCGTAACTATAAGTCGGATCGAAGAATTGTATAGAATCAATCTTATTGCAAATTAAATGTACTATTATTATTGTCATATACATTTATTTTCTATCTTGAATATTAACCGAGATATTTGGATTTGTCAGTTTTCAGCCCTCAACAAACAGCCACTTCTACTCATGTTACATAAACAATACTCTGCTACATAGTAAATCACATTTTTCGAAGTCTAATTACCAAAAATTGTATTAAAGAGACCTTTATTATAAGAGATACATGCAAGTATGTCCTAGTGAGCCCACCCCCCCCCGGCTTAAGGTTTTGGACTACTAAAATTTGATTGTTTCAGATAACAATTATTCTGACTCATTATTAATTACAGTACTAAATATAGTAATTAGTTCTGAATGAAATTAATTTGTTATACTCTGATATATTCCAGTAATTGTTTTTCTTTCCGGTGTGAGGCGGGCAGACCCGTTTTATTACATTTCTATCGCTTCCTGTCGGCAGGTCATTGAAATTAGATGAAATTTTTTTTATTATTCACGGTGGTGTTGTGTTACCAGTATGTAGATTTATCTATTACTAAACTTCACGAGGGAAATCTGCTTAGTTTACGCACCTCCTGCGTGACGGACTTTTAAAAATGGCGGATGGACGTTCCGCATGAAAGCATGCAGGAGTATCCGATCGAAGTATGAGAAGAATCTTGCATCGAGATTTCAAAATGCATCCCTACAAGATTGTCTTAGTTCAGGAAATGATTGAAAGATACTTCGAAATCCGCAATAGGGGACTTCTTTCTGCGACACCCTGTATATTTTTGGCAAGTCATTTCAAAGTTCGAAAATTGGGTGAAAGTATAATAATTTGAGATTCTGGTGGTTCTTGAAAGCGATAAAAAAGAGTCAAATTTAGCTGCCGAATAATTAAATGCATTTGCTTACAGTTGCAGAAGAAACTTTTTCAATGAGGTAATGAGTTTGTAATGAGTTCTTCTTCTTCTACCTCCATCGTGCCGATTAGCGTGGGGGGCCGCCTCAGTCCACTTTGCCCAGCTGGGTCTGTCCGCCGCTAGTCTCCTCATCTCTGGCGCGGTCTTGCCCCTTTCTGCTCCTAATCGAGCTACGTAGTCCTGGTACGTAAGTCTAGGTCTACCACGGGGTCGTTTGCCTTCTGGCCGTGCTTCATATAACCATTTGGCCTTTCTTGTGGCCCCCATTCGGTTGACATGGCCAGGAGTTGGCGCTCCTCAACTATCACTCCAATCGGTCTCACCCCAAGGTCCTCTCTTATCCGCTCATTTCTGATGCGGTCTCGCCTTGTTTTTCCCGCAATGCACCTTAGGTATCTCATTTCTGCTGCCTGAGTTTGCTTGCGTGGTTGTCCAATAAGGTCCAAATCTCTGCACCATACAAAAGCACTGGTAGAAAGACAGCTTTGTAGATTCTGAGTTTGGTTGATCTACTCAATTCTTCCTTGGCAATTAGGGTGTTACGTATTTGGTAGAAAATTCCATTGGTGTGACTCACCCTATGCAAGACCTCCTGATCTATCCTACCATCCCTGCATATGAGTGTGCCAAGATACTTATGGGTGTCAACCATCTCAAGTGGTACGCCATTGCAGGTGGCATTAACGTCTTCCTCTTCTCTTCCTACACACATAACCTTATGTCCATTCCTTTTCTCTTTAGCTCCTCATACCACTCCGTAACACTAGTTTGCAGCCTTTCCTGCGAGTCCGCTACAATCACTACATCGCCGGCATATAACATTGCTTGGGCTAGAACGGGCGTCATATTCCAGTAGCCCACCAGTGCTCGGGGTGTCCTTCTTTTGCAGATTTTTCATATTTCGTCCATCACTATAATGAACAACAATTGGCTAACGCCGTCCCCTTGTTTGACTCCCTTGTAGAAGCTAAATGTTTAACAACTAAATAGAGTTAACAACCAAAAATAGAGCGCATACCACCAAACACTCGTAGATCCTTCGTTCTTAAAAGATGGGAGTCAATTGGGGTCCTGTTTGGTATATGTATACACAATGACGAAAAGTGTTATCTGTTATTTATCTACGACCACTTTATCCAACTTCGCGTTATGGGATGGTTTATCTACAGGTTACTACCCTTTTCTAGCCAGCATAGAGCAACGGATTTTATTTAATAAGTTCATCACTAAATAAATTCCTATTACTCCGGTGGGAAAATTCTATAGAACAAATATTATTTCAAATTTAATTAGCTGTAACTGTTGTTATGGACGTATTTTCTGCGTCATGAATATTAACCGAGATATCCTGGATTTAGCTATCAGCTGTCAGTAAACCGCCACTCCTACTTATGTCATATTAAGAATAAGCTGTTACATCACGTAGCACTTTGCTTTGTTCTAAGCTAAAGTACCCAAATATTTTTTTCAAGACACCTTTATTATGCGAGATATATGCAAATATATCCTGGACTACTAAAATTTGATTGATTGAGATTCTGACTCATTATTAATTACAGTTGTTTTAGTGCGATTACGTTATTAATTAATATTTTACGTTCTTAACTCGAAAATGTTTATTTGATCTATATTAGTTTTTTAAACGTTTCAGTCAACACTAAAGATCATATTTTTTATTGGCTCAAATCTGATTTGAAACAGTAGGGGTTAAGAACCCCCTGGGATCCGGGTTCCCGGAGCAATGTTTGCTAAATTTACACCCTAAAATTTAGATATTTTAAGTTTTTACATTGAACTTTTATCTTACATACACTCAACAGCTTCTGTTCCAATCAACTGACGCTTCGAGCATGACAACTCCAAAATTAATGACAGTAGTGACAGATTGCATTGATAAGAGATATGGGGAATAGTAGGATATGAGTTCCGAAGCTCCTCCCACACGCTAGCCGAATATTGGGCTGTCCCAGGATTGGAGGGATGTTTTGGGAAGTAGGCCACAGGTTGTCCAAGGGAGGGGGTGGAGAAGGGCGGGGGAGAGAAATTTCCCAAGGGGGGGATTCCCAGATCCAGTTATAGCTCACTCCACCAATTTCATGACAATTTCAACCTTATCTCTGGATAACCTCCTCAGTTATATTTCCCCCTCCAGACATTCGAACACCCCATCGCCCGAGCTATTACTGCAATAATTCTTGGGGCATTTTCCTCCTTGAATGTTTCAGCTACCATTCAGCCAGTTTATGCCAGTGATCGGAATTAATCAACGTCAGAAACGGTAAAAACCCAAACAATCAAACGTAGAAGTAAAAAGTCCGTCAAGGAGGGGCTGCGTAAACTAAGCAGATTTCCCTCTACATACTGGTAACACAACACCGTGAATAAATACAAGCGGAAATAAGAAATGTTTCATCCAATTTCAATAACCTGCCTACAGGAAGCGTTCGAAATATAAACAAACGGGTCTGCCTGTTTCACGCCGGAAAGAAAAACAATTACTGAAATATATCAGAATATAACATATTTATTTTATTCAGAACTATTTTTAGTACTGTAATTAATAATGAGTCAGAATAATTTTCATCTCAATCAATCAAATTTTAGTAGTCCAAAACCTTAAGAAGGGTGAGTCACTAGGACATATTTGCCTGTATCTCGTATAATAGAGGTCTCTTGAATACAATTTTTGGTATTTAAACTTCAAATAATGTAATTTATTATGTAGGTGAGTATTGTTTATGTAACATGAATAGAAGTGGCGGTTGTCTGAAGGCTGAAAACTGAAAAATGCTAATATCTCGGTTAATATTCAAGATAGTGAATAAATGTATCTAACACTAATAATAGTACATTTAATTTGCAATAAGATTGGATTAATACAATTTTTCGATCCGACATATAGTATCGGAGATATATCGAATTTTCGAAAATCCTCCCCTCTAAATCCCCTTCCCACTGGCCCGATTTCAGCCGTTAACGAACTTCATCTTTCTTTTTACATAAAACGACTAAATATCGAGTTTGGTAACGATTAAAGAATAATTGTGACCGCTAGAGCGGTAACAGACAAATATATAGATAAATAGATAGATATATACAGTTTTGAACGTACCTCATTTTCGTCATCTACTGGGTAGGATCGATGGACATTTGAAGAAAAATTTCTAAAATCACGTTATGAGTACGACCTCAATACCTGATTTCCCTTAAGAGAAATCTGTTAAAATGCAGAACGCACAAAAAGCTCTTCATTGATTGTATTAATAAAATTCCCTTTGAAATAAAATAACTACTTAGCAGAGTATCTAGTGGAAGATTTCTAGATAAATAAAAGTTCAGATGATTTATAGAATCATTTTATTGCTCAACAACTTTGGCGTCCAGTTGACCCCTCATCTGGAGCACTGTCCAGCAAATGGTAAAACCACAACTATATTGTAGTAAGGCATTGTTTTTAGACTTGGACTAACTAAAAACAATATAGTGGGCCATGTCAACTGAATACAATCGATATTTCAAGTAGTGAAAACATCGATTGTAACTAATTTTAGTCTTGATACTAAACGGTAATTATTGCATTTACATAAAAGTTGAATATATTTAATTATTGTGGAGCGATCAAACAAAAATTGTGACTGCTAGTGTGTGGTGAATTGGTATCATCGTGGTATCATATCTCATTGCGCGGGGAAATCTGCATAGTTGTCGCAGCATGGACTTTTTTAAGAAAATCGATAGACAGTTAAGAGCGCTGAGTTCTCCATAAAGGCACTACTCGAGCGATGACATTCTATGATAAGGAAGAAATCCATAGCCATAATGATACACCAACCTTGGACATAAGGCAACCTTCAATTGACAGGTGTTGTATGGGAGTAAATAACTGGCGTGGTAAT
Organism: Riptortus pedestris; assembly: GCA_019009955.1. Taxonomy (NCBI): domain Eukaryota; kingdom Metazoa; phylum Arthropoda; class Insecta; order Hemiptera; family Alydidae; genus Riptortus; species Riptortus pedestris. The sequence goes on from CM032228.1 coordinate 234,190,959, forward strand.
AGAGTGGTTGTAGAGTGTGTTTGGGCGGGAACCTATATTGGCGGGAGCAGAGTGGTAGGCTAGTGATAAGGGACTCGAGCCATTCAGTGAGCGTTATCAGTGAGGCATCTATCCCATCAGCTGTCCCATCTCCTTGCCACCTCTATGCCCTCACAATGGCCCATTATGTGTGCCCAGTCACCCGCTCACGTCTCATCCTCTCTCGCAGTGATACCTTATCAACAATTTCGTTTTACCCGATTTGAGTTACACCCTCAAGAAAGTGATCGGGTAATCGTGTAGTTTTGAGGACTACCAAGTTTACAAATATAGGAATGATATCACTAATAGGCAAAGGGTCAGAATTTATGTAAAAAACTATTTCTCCTTCGTTCGCTATATTAAAACTCAACATGTCACGCGTTCTTTACTTTGAACGCCGTTTCAGGAGTATAGTCCGTCACGCAGGGAGTATGTAAACTAAGGGCTGATTTCCCACGTGCTGACATGACACATACTGGCCTCATATCATCAATAAGTGGGGGTTTACCGACGGCTGTAAATGAAATAAAAAGTCCGTCACGCAGGGGCTGCGTAAACTAAGCAGATTTCCCATGTGAAGTTTTACAATAGAGAAATCTGCATACTGGTACACAAGCCCACCATGAGTAAATACAAACGGTAATAAGAAATCTTTCAGTTAATTAAAATAAATTCCCAAGTGAAACGGCTTCTGAATTGTGAAAATAATTTATATTTTAATAACTCAAATTTTTGTAGTACAAGAACTAATGAAGGGTGGGGGTACGGATAAACAGACCGTATTTGCATAATTCACACAAAGTAACGAAGTTAAGGTAAGGTTAGAAACGACAGGTAAGGTTAGAAGAAGCTTCCACCTGAGCCGAGTGGTTACGAAAATGGCTGAACTAATCGGAGCTATACCCGACCACAGACTTCATAAAAATGCAAATATCTAGGTTAATATTCGAGATAGAGAATAAATGTATATAACAATATTTATAGTAAATTTAATTTGCAATAAGATTAGTTCTGCACAATTTTTCGATCCGATGCATAATAACGGAGATATTTAGTATTTTTGAAAATCCCCCTTTAACCCCCCCTCCCTCTGGTGCGATTTCAGCCGTTAACGAACTTGATCTTTCTTTTTACATAAAACGATTAAATACCGAGTTTGGTGACGATTAAACCAAAATTGCGACAGGGGATAGCCATCCCTCGGTAGCCTGTAGCCTGCAGAAACTGACTAATGATAGAGTATTATCCAGTACGAATATGCAGATTATGCCACTAGAGTGTTAACAGACAAATATACATATACATATATTTATATATATGTCTACATAAGCTGTCCTCTAAAACTAGTCACCCACCATCGCAAAATTTAATTAAATCAAATTAATTCCCTACAAAAAAAAAATTTCAGCATATATAAAGCATTTAAAAACAATTTTTATTTTACCTATATACCCTGGTGGGCTGATTAGGAGGCTGACCCAAACGGGTACCCTCAAAATGGGGGCAGCTTGTTATTTGATTTGATATATATATATATATATATATATATATATATATATATATATATATATATATATATATATAGTTTTGAACGGACCTCATTTTCGTCATCTCCTGGGTAGGATCGATGGACATTTGAAGAATTTTTTCGAAAATCGCGTCATAAGTACGACCTCAATAGCTGATTTCCCTTGAGGGAAATCTGCTACAAGTGTAAAAACTCAGTTAAAATTCAAAATTAAGGAAAAGTTTATAGGAAATTATTTATAGGATTTTCCGATCTTACTTATAGTAACGGAGATATTTTGAATTTTCGAGTTTCTTTCCTTCTAAGCCTCGTTCTGATTCTAGTCTGATTTCAACCGTTAACGAAATATTTACTATTACATGAAACGCTAATATAGTGAGTAAAGGTGGTTGAGTCCTAGTTATGAGGTTTGATATCCGTGAATAACCTGTAGAAAATCAAATTTGCAACAAGATTGCTTATGTCACATGATATGTCTCATAAAGCATATCTTTCGAATTTTTTATTTTACCCCTTCGTTAACCACCTTACATTCCTCCCTGTCTAATAAATACAATAAGCTATATATAAACTTGAAATAAGACAATTCGCATTGTATTAGTTAATCATTAATGAGAGATGATATTTATTTATTAACGTCCACTTTTTGCATTTTAGGCTAATCCAGACGGGTTATCTGCAGGTTACCACCCTTTTCTAGCCAGGGTGGGATTTTAGGACGTTATTTAATGAATTTCGTCACTAAATAATGTCCTTTGCCCAGGCGAGAATCGAACTCGCCACTCTAGGTTTACCATGTGAGATAAAGGTCAACACTTTAACTCACATGGCTAACCTGAGCTCCTAATGAGAGATGAGTAAAAGGTTTATTTTTAAGGCTGTGTTGGGGGCTCAGGTTAGCTATACGAGTTAAAGCGTTGACCTTTATCTCACATGGTAAACCTAGAGTGGCGAGTTCGATTCTCGCCTGGGCAAAGGAAATTATTTAGTGACGAAATTCATTAAATAACGTCCTAAAATCCCACTCTGGCTAGAAAAGGGTGGTAACCTGTAGATAACCAGTCCCAATTAGCCTAAGTTGCAAAAGGTGGACGTTAATAAATAAATAATAATAAAACAAAAATACAGTGTTTGTCTACTAAGAAAATAAAACAAATATCTCATCCACTATCCATTGACTAGAAAATGTGAGTCATTCTCTCAGAATCTCATTGGCAAACAGACTATTGCTTAGTATCGTCTGAAGGTAGTAAATACACAATCAAACTTATGCTCTCTGGAATCATCAATAGAATCTTGCCATTTCTTAAAAGTGTTTAAGGCGTAAGTTTAATATAAAGGAATCTTAGATGTTTTATGCTTTATTAAAGATTCTTCGCAAAGTAGGCTGCCTTCTAAGAAGTAAAGACTTTGTTATTCTCTCTGATTAATGTACTAGCAGGACGGCTCAATTTTCAAAATTTTTCCTCAAATGTCCCTCGATCGTTCGAAACTATATGTATTTGTCTGTTAACGCTCTAGTGGCATAATCTGCATATTCGTACTGTATACTCTATCATTAGTCAGCTTCTGCAGGCTACAGGCTACCGAGGGATGGCTATCTAACAACTCTGGCCATGAATCGAATTTTCTCCACTCTTGCCTTTACTGGTGTGAATGAAATATTCCTCATGATGCCTTTATTGCTGGATGGTCCGATGCAGAAGGCAGTGGGAAACCACTGTATGTCCTTGAGACACTCTTATTCCCTTGTTCAGACCTGCGAAAATCAGGTTTCCATGATCACGAGATCAATCACCAGGTGTAGCCTGTAAATACTACACACTAAGTACCTAGTTACTAACTAACTGAATTGAGAGCAAAAAGGTAGACAAAACATTTTAAAAAAATACCCTAAAACATATAGCGTTCGTTCTTGTATGTCCAATGGCAGTTTATTTATACACTATGTTCACAGTGTCATCTCGGTCTTGGGGCTAGTTTATTTGAAGATATCACACTGCCTTGGACACAACCATGATGTGATGTGTTTGGGAAACAGGGCACAAGCGACACAACGTTACCTTTCCTTTTCTGTACATTTCACAAAATATATTGCAGAATTGGGACATGAGAATAGGCTACCGAGAGACCACCCGTGTTCAATATCTATCTTCTCTTCGGATATTTCCTTTCCCCGCTATTTTTTATTATTGGGGAGAGCCAGGTGTTTTTCGTGGTCTTTATTTTATATCCACTCCGTTGGTATTTTAAAGCGAAAAGTGTTTAAAGGAATATCCTAACAAATTACAGAATTGAGGTTGATAAATATCTCAAGTATAAAATTGCTATTAGGGATTAATGAAAACAAGTATTTTTATTAAAATACCACCATGACAATAATAACCCACAAACCATATTAAAATTAAATTATAAATTACCTTATTAAAATATATTCATTTGGCTATAGATAATAAATCTTAAACTCGAGAATATACCTTGACAGTCCCTACACACTATTAATAGATCACACACACTTGCGCGGTTTAGAGCATCGCGTGTGTTTGACTTATATATAATACAATATTAATATAAATTGTAATTAATTCAATTATTTAAATTGAATAAAAAATTTAAAAAAGTGAAGACAGTTTTTAAAAAAAGAAAGAGTTTTTTTTTAAAAAAAAAAGTTATTCATTAACTTGTAGTACTTATGATGACAATATGTTTATTGGCATATTCTTCTAGTAGAATGATATAAATTGTAACTAAAGTAGTTTTTATTACAAATGTTTTCAATTGCCTTGATAATACTCAAACAATGTTTATATATTTTAAGCTTGCTGCCTTTCAATTCTTAGTCAAGATTTAACGACAAATTAAAAAAAAAAATATTTATTAAGGACTACTTTATGCAACTATTCATGATGGATTATCTACAGATGACACCCTTTCCTAGACGGGGTACGAAGAAGAATTTTACCTAAAGAGTTTTTAACCCAATAAATTCCTGTTGCCTCAATTAATAAATTAAACTCTTATTGGAAATGAGAATTGAAGTCAGGGCTCTAGTTTTATCAAGTGAGATTAAGACAAATGGCTTAACAGATACGATAAAGAATTAAGAAACATTTTTTGAGGTATTCCAAAGGAAAATAATTAATGCATATAAGTCCATTGAAACTGATATGAAAAATGGTTCAATTGCATTTTTCACTAATATAGACGTAAGAGTTTCAGTTCCCCCAATTTATAGATATTTATTAAAAGATGTATTTATTTAGTGGTAATTCTAAACATTGTGAAACATAAAACTGTCATTTAGGGTAGGATATGGGTGTTCACAAGGCTGAAACAATTGTTTTACATTTATATAATTAAAGAAATCCCTGGAAAAGAAGCTTATAATTGAAACTAGTCCAGAAGTAGGGATTTATACATAAAATATTGGGAATCCCTCCATGTTAAGGACTTTATCAATTGTCAGTCAAACTTGTTTGGTACAATATGTTCACAAGTGAATGTCCAAAATAATGACAATAGTTACACGAAGGCACTTTGTCTTTCAATTTGTATTGTTTCACCACCCAGAATCATTTTAGCTGTGGTTTCGAATATTAAAATGGATGGGATCAGGAAATGATTATTGATATGATTATTTATTTGAAGAGCTCCGCAACTAGGCGATGTCGCTCAGTACCATTTATTTGAATTCTCTAAATTAAAATTTTAAAATAAAGAAAAATTGTTTCCAAAATTATTAAAACCTAGTGTAAAATATATGGAAATAAAATCTAGGAAATGTTAAAATAAAGCTATGTGAAACTATAAATTTTGAGATAAACGCTGGCACGAGGGTGATGGAAGTCTAAGACATAAGATTAAAAAGAACACAGAAATAAAACGTTGGGAAATGAGTGGGGTAGGTGAGTTTTAAAGTTTGTTGTAAATGTCAGTTGTCTTCAAGTGGTTTATGAGTGTGTTTATATGTGGGCTACCTTCTGTCAATAGTACGTGTAAGTCGTTCGGTATGCTCAGATGTTCACGTAGTCTGCAGTCAGTCAGGAGATGTTTAATGGTCAGTACTGTGCTACAGTGAGTGCATGTGCATCGGTCTTTACGGTTTATGACGTATGAATGTGTGAGTAGTGAATGTCCGATTCTAAGTCAAGTCTCGTTTGGTTAGATTTTCCAGAGATTTTTCTTTGTTTGGATTGTCTATTAGTATTATTTATTAACGTCTACTTTTTGCAACTGAGGCTGATTGGGACGGGTTATCTACAAGGTCACCACGCTCTTCTAGCCAGGGTGGGATTTTAGGGCGTTATTTAATGAGTTTCGTCACTAAATAATTTCCTTTGCCCAGGCAAGACTCGAACTCGCCACTCTAGGTTGTCTATTAGGTTCCAAATTAAAATGGTTTAAAGTGCTTGCAGACTTATGGAAGCTGGCAAGGCCCAGGGGTTTAGCAGAGAAACGGTATGAATGATATACGATTCTATCTAAGTACCAGATCCTACCTTGATTATAATGTTATTAATAGACCAAATATGCGAACATTTCTTTCATCTGCCATGGGTTCCTTACAAACCTCAAGAGATTTCTTCAGGTTTCAAGAGCAGAGTTTCTTCATTGAAGAAGCTTAACAAAACCCTGCAAATTGGGCCTTTCCAAAAGTCAGTGCGACCCCTTGAATTATAAGTCCCATTATAATGGACTCCGCCGCCGTAAAAAAAAAAAATACGTCAAAACTCACGGAGACGGATGAAGGAGGGCGAATTCCCTCCAGAATTCCTAGACTTAATGCCGCCAATCATGGCGTAGGACGCCTTCAGACTTTGTAAGCAGACTCGGTTCTATTAGAGACATCGGAATAAAGTCCCCATCAGCCATGTCTGACTTACATACGTAATGAAGTCCCCCCAGACTTAAGTCTCCCTCTATTGGGCATCAAAGCCTCGTTTACAGACAGTGACCCTACTCAACTCTTTCTTTCCTTTCCCTTTACCCTTAATCCAAGGCTTACTCGGATTAACATAGGGCTTAGTTCTCTTTGAAGGGACTTTTCTCAAATGAAATTTTTATTCCTCTTACTGGGGTCTCGAGCAACCAACCATGAGTGTAAAGAAGAGCTGCAATGTTCTTGGGCTGAATCAATGGATCATGGGTTCAATGCCCCATATTAGGGAAGAGGGATTTGTTTTGATATGAGCTGACCGAACAATATTTTTAGAAACACCCTAACCTAACTACACAGATTTCCCATCTGCTGAAAACACACGCTAGTTAGATAATCTCACCACTTGTTTTCTAATTCTAAACCAAAATTTCAATAAGTAGAGGAACCAGGTTTGCACGCTAAAAACATAACAATACTAATAGCTCGCTTAATATTTCAGTTACACGAAAATGTACCTAACATCAATTGTAGTCCATCAATAGTTTAACATGATTGGTTCTATAAAATTTTACGATCCGACTCATAATAACGGAGATATCTTCAACTTTCGAATTCCCTACGACTCAACTACCCGGGGGCCCATTCCACGGCCTTTTTGAGCCACAAGCTAATACAATCTTTAGTATTGAATAAAAATGTTAAATATGGAATATGGCATAGATGAAACTAGTTATTTATTATACAAGTGACGAAAGTAGATCATTTTACAACTCGAGTGAAACGTTTACCCACACGAGCGAAGCGAGTCTGGTAATTTCACGAGAGTTGTAAATTCTACTTTCGTCACGAGTGTAATATTAATTTTTTTTCTGTAATCGTGTAATACATGATCAGATCTAACCAGAATATGAACAAAATTAGGATGTTGTGAAGAATATGGTATTGGTAGGTTATAAGCATGGTTGTGAACGGTTATAAACATAGTTATAAAACAACTAGTGATGATTGTGAAGTAGTGCAGTTATAAACAAGTGCAGGTTATAAACAAGGAAGGTAATTATTATTATATTTAAATTTTAAAATATATTGATTATTTCCACCAATAATTCATTCACATTTCAATTTATTTTGTTAAAATAAATTCTTACAATGTTAAGAAACATTTAAAAGCATTTAATTTCCAACTTCAAATTATTTTTTAATTTATACTTATTGCTAATTAAGAAGGCACTTGTGCATGTTATTTAATGAATTTCGTCACTAAATAATTTCCTTTGCCCCGGCGAGAATCGAACTCGCCACTCTAGGTTTGTCATGTGAGATGAAGGTCAACGCTTTAACTCGCATGGCTAACCTGAAATAATATGATCAAGATATAAAATTTAACAAAATAAAACTAATAAATTCTTATATATATAAAAGAACAGTTAATTTTAGTATATACAGCTAGAGCCATGGAGGTAGTTAAGAGGTCAAAACTGGTTGAAAGGCTGCCGAGAAACAGATGAATGGAGCTAATTAACCTGCTGGCCCTAACAACAATCCAATGTTATCTCTATTCAAAAGTTCCCTTCTCTGTTTTAACAGCTGTCCATCAAAGTTACTATAACAATGTGGTAAGAGAGAAGGAGATAGTTCGAAACTCCTCGCTGTTTATTTTAGCTAGAGAAATTGATTTTTCCTCTGAAATAAATGGGCTTGTATTACACCAATAGCTGATTGTGAGACAAACGGGATAAAGAGTTTTTAAAACTATTTTTATTTGTTCATTTTGGGAGGCTCAGGTTAGCCATGTGAGTTAAAGCGTTGTCCTTAATCTCACATGATAAACCTAGAGTGGCGAGTTCGACTCCCGCCTAGGAAAGGAGTTTATTTAGTGACGGAATTCATTAAATAAAGTCCTTAGTCCCACCCTGGCTAGAAAAGGATGGTAACCTGTAGATAACCCGTCCCAATTAGCCTTAGTTGCAAAAAGTGGATGTTAATAAATAATATAATGTTCATTTTGACTACAAAACTATTTTAAAAAGATCCGTCACGCATATTTCAGTAAACTAAGCAGATTTCCACCTGGAGTTTCACAATAGAGAAGTCTCACAACAGTATTAGTAACGAGTCTCTAAACCAATTTCACGAGAGCCGAACAGTTAAGGAAATGGCCGCACTAGCTTTCGTTGGAAAGTCACGAATAGAACCGACTTCAGCCGATCTCAACTCGACCGTTATGGGCACACACTTAACAAAAATTGCAAATATCTCGGTTAATATTCAAGATAGCGAATGAATGTTTATAACATTATTTATAATAAATTTAATATGCCATAAGATTAGTTCTATACAATTTTTCGATCCGTCGCATAATAACTGAGATATTTTGAATTTTCGAAAATCCCCTTCTAACCCCCCACCCCCTCTCACTGGTCTGATTTCAGACATTAACGAATTTGACCTTTCTTTTTACTTAAAACGATTAAACATCGAGTTTGGCAATGATAAAACAAAAATTGCGACCACTAGAGCGCTAACAGACAAATATATATATATATATATATATATATATATATATATATATATATATATATATATATACAATTGTGAACGGACCTCATTTTCATCACCTCCTGAGTAGGATCGATGGACATTTGAAGAAATTTTTCGAAAATCGCGTCATGGGAAATCTGCTAAAACATAATATTATTAATAAAGGCAGTCAACAATAATAAGCAGAAAATAAGCTATATTAGAGGAGTGTTATAATTTTTAACAGCCGTTACTCTTGTGAGCTATATGTGGCATCATTTATCTTAAGTCTTTTTTTATACTTCAAGATAGATAATGAACAAGATAATTTAAAAAAAAAATTATCTTATTTAGAAAAACATAGAGAAGATAAAAAATACCCATGTATTAGTATTCTGTAAGCTCGTTATGCCGAACTTCCTCCAAAACAGCACCTGATAAGGTGGGAATTCTAATTTATACTTTCTTTACATTTCTTACATTTCACTTTTTTTTTTGTTAAATGTTGATACACGTTCATTTTCGTAATGTCTATGTTTACTCAAAGTTTTGAGTTTACCCAGCTATCACGTAAAATATTTATTCTTATATAGAAAGATCGAATGATTCACGTTATGCCACTTCAAATAAGCTGGCGGGGCTTAATGTATACATTCATGGTTGAAAAAATGATCATAACCTCCAACTAGGGTCTTCTGGGTTTAATTCAGAGACAGCTTTCGAGTTCCTGCCTCATCATCAGTGCTCATTGTCTATAAATCGGCGATGTTCACTCGCTCCAGCACCTGAGAGACCAAAGGGAGGGATTAGGGATTTTATTTAATGAGTACGCTACTAAATATTTCTTATTTCCCAAGGTGGGATCGACCTCGCCACTCTAGGTTTACCATATGAGATTAAGACCAACGCTTTAACTAACATGGCTAAACTGAGCCCCAAAAAGTTGAAACTAAAATATAGTTATCAGTGATAACTAGACTCCTACTTTAAAACCCCTCAAACTGGCAAAAAATGTGGCTCATAAATGTCGTTTTTGTGCAAAAATATAGAGAGCGTCTTGATAAATATTGAGGAAAAAACGAGTCTTTATTATTTTAGAAGTTATAGAAATTCTACCGAGCCCGATAGTGTTTTATAGCTGTTTTCAACGTTTTTCTATCAAATGAGTAACCATTATTAACGGTTCCACAAACACCAAAATGTTGAGCGAAACGAGTTATTTAATAAAAAAAAAAACGCCTCGTTCCTTCACTGTTGTTTATTCGTTGCGACAGAGCCCTTTCAGAGCATACGCTCCGTCTTCAGTGCCCTGCTCTTCACAAAGATGTGACAGGAACCAAGAATTCCCTGTGTTCACTGATGAGTCTCTGAAAGCGCTCTGTCGCAACGAATAAAGAACAGTGAAGGAACGAGGCGTTTTTTCTTACCTGTGATAATAATTCCTTCACCATTCAGCACCTCAAAAAATTGACTTATTTAATAGTTTCTTAAAAACATGTTTTGATATCCAGCACCACTAAAACTGTATTAAATGACTTGAAGAGGTGGCGAAAGTATGCATCTTAAGCTCAGTGGTCCTTCTTTAAAAAATGTATTTATTTTCCAAACCTGTAAAACTCGATAAATGACTCAACTTCAACATATTAGCCTAAACGTAAAACAACTATAAAGTATTTTTCACGTTATGGATTAATCAAAAAGTTAGTAAAAATTAAGTTGAATCAATTTATTAAAGGCATACTTTTAACGGGAGTCGTGGGCGTTGGAAAACAAATTTCCAAAGTAATACTCTTCCTCATTCTAAAATTATGAGCATAATAAAACCTCATTTCTTATCTTCTTTTACACCATAAAGATCTCAAATAATTAGACTTTAGAGCTGGAACATTTATTTGATTACAATAATTTAAGCCGTGGGTTGTTCTCTTTTTACACGAAATCTAATTTACAGCAATACCCCTTCTACAGCCAGTAGTCAAAAGAGGATTTGATGAGAAAAGAGGCTGGGTGCAAATTGAACAATCTAGACACAAATGAAAAAAAAAAAACTGAAGTTATGTAAGCGATGAAATTGTAGCCTCGTTAGTACATACGGCGTTTATTGTTTCACTCCCACAAATTCAACTTGAAAATTCTATAGCGCTATTTTTTTTTCCTTTTTCATTTGCTAAGTTTTTTCCATTCTTCCTATATTATTTTCATTTTCTTCATAATATTTTTTGTAATAAAAATTAAACTTTGTTTAGGAAGAGTTTAACCCCCAACAAAAATTAATTTTTAAAAGTCCGTCAAAGAGGGGCTGCAAAAACTAAGTTGATTTCCCACGTTCTAGAACGATACACAAGTTATATTATTTGAAGCGTTGCGGGGCAAAGTGATCTAAGTGCCAAAATACAAAGTTACGGGAAAATGAAAAGAACTGGTCAGTAACTGAAGTTTCTGGTTTACCTTTATTGAAAAGAACAAAACTTATACAAAACACATAATACAAAAATTATAATTATAAAAATAGAAAATTCTGCACAATCATATGATATAAAATATAGACATTTTTAAAATAACAAAAATATTTTTTGTAAAAGGAATACAAGTTGTAATTCTACAGAAAAAATAAGCTAAAAATAATTAAGTCCTCTGGACGTATCAATGAATGTGGATGGCACTTTATCAAAATCCAAGGCTTTTTCTCCCATATCCAACACATGGAATGGGTGCCCAACTTTTGCTGTTTTAGCAGATTTCCCTTAAGGGAAATCAGCTATTGAGGTCGTACTCCAGACGCGCTTTTCGAAAAATTTCTTCAAATGTCCATCGATCCTACCCAAGAGATGACGAAAATGAGGTCCGTTCAAAACTATATATATATATATATATATATATATATATATATATATATTTGTCTGTTAACACTCTAGCGGTCGCAATTTTTGTTTAATCGTCACCAAACTCGGTATTTAATCGTTTTATGTAAAAAGGAAGATCAAGTTCGTTAACGGCCAGTGGGAGGGGGGGTTTAGAGGGGGGGGGATTTTCAAAATTTCGAAATATCTCCGTTATTATGCATCGGATCGAAATATTGTATAGAACCAATCTTATTGCAAATTAAATTTACTATAAATATTGTTATATGCATTTATTCTCTATCTTGAATATTAACCGAGATATTTACATTTGTAATCTGCGTGTGGTTACCAGTAGGCTATGTTCGGACTTTCCACCGAGAGCTCTGGTGGCCGTTTCCATAACTATTCGTCCCTCGTGAATAGGTTTAGAGGTTAGGTTAACTGTTTTTTGGGGCTAGGAACTACTGGGTTATTACGCCCTAAATAATGTTTTAGGTTTAGAGGTTTCTTACTACTACAGTTGTTATTCGGCAGATTTCTCTATTGTAAAACTTCACGTGGGAAATCTGCTTAGTTTACGCAGCCCCTGCGTGACGGACTTTTTTATTACATTTTTAACATCCTCTACAGTGTATAGCTTGCTACGTTTAGCCCGTTTTTCAATGAGAGCAAAGTCCCTATCTGCAGCAGAAAATGAGTGCCCAGAAATGAGGAATTTGTGTTCGATCATATCAAAGCGGCCATGGCTGCTTTGAGATGTAGAGAAATAAAAGCATACGGTTTTTCAACTGACCGGCACAGTTATCGCTCCATACACACAGATTAGGTTTGTAAGTGTAGAGCAATTCAGAGTTCAGTGCTTGTAATATGCAGGAAGCCATCTGGTTTCCTCCTCTTCCAGATTGGCCTTCATGCTACACACGCATGATATTGTCATCGGTGTCTGCTTTATGAATCCCAAAATTATAACAGGAGAGTTGCGAATCCATTATCCAGCATAAAATGCTTTGCGGTCCATTTTGAAAAGTTAACCAACAGTAACAGTTAACAACAACCACAAACAACATTAAATCGAGCAGGTAAGAAAAGGTTTGCACAATAGACACCGATAGGCTGTTAGATCACTTTGAGGGAAAATGGCTGTGGTTGTTGATGCAAGCACGATCTACTGCCTCACTTTTTAACAACAATAAAACGTTTAATGGACTTAGATCAGTATGCACTGCATTAGCGATGGCATCTAGATCATTTTGCATAAAAAAAAAAAATTGAATTTTATGGCACTTAGATCACTTTGCCCCGCAACGCTTCATTTAGTTCTAAGTAAAAATCCGAGTAGCATATGGGAGTTTACAGAAATGTAAATGGATATTTAGAGTAACTTTTAGCAGATTTCCATTAAGGGGAATAAACGTTCCTGTCTCGAAAATGTTTATTTGATCTATACCATACTTGATATTCAACCTTTTCGGGCAACCCCTTGAGGGAAATCAGCTATTGAGGTTGTACTCATGACGGAATTTTCGAATTTTTTCTTCAAATGTCCATCGATCCTACATAGCCTAAAGTCTAAGTTGGGTTAGTAGTAATATACATACCAAGTTTCATAAAACTCGGTTCAGCCGTTTATGCGTGAAAAAAGTAACAAACAAACAAAAAAGCAAACAAACAAACAAACATACACGAAAGAAACAAAATGCTGTTATGGTGTCTATGACATGTGAAACGAAAAGTTATCGTGAAAATTCGTGAAAAAAATCTATGTACAGACAGAGGTTACAATTATATATATATATATATATATATATATATATATATATATATATCTGTTAACGCTCTAGCAGTCGCAATTTTTGCTTGATCGTTACCAAACTCGATATTTAAACGTTTTATGTGAAAATAAAGATCAAATTCATTAATGGCTGAAATCGGACAGGTTAAAATCAATCTTATTGCAAATTAAATTTACTACAAAAATGTTAATATACATTTATTCTCAATCTTGAATATTAACTGAGATATTTTCATTTTTAATAAGTGTTTGCGTATAACGGACGATATGAGATCGGCTTTTTTCTGTTCTAATCGTGAGTTTCCGCCAAAAGCTACTTCGGCCGTTTCCGTAACTGTTCGGCTCTCGTGAAATTTCTCTATTGTAAACCTTCACGAGGGAAATCTGCTTAGTTTACGCAGCCCCTGCGTAACGGACTTTTTGTTATCAGGTACATTCAGATTTCTGAATAACAAGCTGATAACAGACGATGCCTGGCTAGGTTGCGTATATAGTTGCGAATATTTGCGAGTAGGCGACGGACACGATTGAGTGCTAGAGGCACGTTAATTAATGGGAGGGAAGTTTTGGGTCGGCCAGTCGTTTCAGGTTTCGAGACACCACCAGGCCCATTTGCATGTGCTTCGATCGATTGGAACTCTGTGGCTCTTCTCTTACTCCTATATCATCTACATATATTCTCCCTTCCCGATATATATTTAGGATTTTCTCTCAAGAATAATTTTCTTGAGAGCCCGGGCCGGTGAGAAAAAAAAAATTGAATACAAATCTGTATTACCAGATCCTCCGTTGTGCTTACAAATGTCCAATTTATACAACCTTGCACATAATTTATTCGTCGTATGAGAAGCTCGGAATTATTCATGCTAAGAAAAGGGATTTGCTAGACGTTGTAAAGTCTTCTTAAAGGATATACGTAAAATTAGAATGTCCACATTTCAATTTGATTAAGAGCCCTCTCTATCAGGGCAATATTAATTTTCCTAAAGACTGTTTTTATAGTCATAAGCTCAGTAGTGAACTGTAATGATAATGTATTTCAAACAATCTTGAAAAGGAACTTGGCTAACAAATCTTGTTTTCAGATTTGCACCGAATTATTGGTTTGGATTGTACATGAAGCTATATTGACTATTTTCGGTGTGGCGTATGTAGACATCTCCTAAAATTCAAAAATGGTAACTATAGATGGTCGAAATTTAATATTTAGATATGTTCGATAAAAATCGATTATAGAAGAGGGGGGTTAAAGGAAACTGAAAATGAAACATTCACAATTTCTCCTTATCTATAAGACACACTAAACATATGTAGAGAACCTCCTTTGCTTATTATAGAGATATTTATGTTTTATTACATTTTTATATTCTATTTAATAAAATAAAGATGCCGTGTATCGCTTTCATATTAAAAAAAATCAAATCAACTGCAAGAAATCACTTTGTTCATATAATTAAATAGGAGTAGAAGGAAGGCGTGTGATCACTACATGAGGTTTTAATGGCATTTAGTACTTAGGCTTTCATGATCATTATTTTATTATTATTATTATTATTTATTAACGTCCACTTTTTGCAACTTAGGCTAATCGGGAAGGGTTATCTACAGGTTACTGCGCTTTTCTAGCCAGGGTGGGATTTTAGGATGTCATTTAATGAATTTCGTCACTAAATAATTTCCTTTGCCCAGGCGAGAATCGAACTCGCCACTCTAGGTTTACCATGTGAGATAAAGGTTAACGCTTTAACTCGCATGGCTAACCTGAGCCCCAGATCATTATTTTACATATTTCTGTTACTTTTATGTCAACCCAATACTCCGTTATATGAGTGGAATGAGCATCTTTTATATAAAAAATTGAGTAATATATACGTGAATTATAAGTAAATTATTATGATTGGACAAAAACCTAAACTCTATATATATATATATATATATATATATATATATATATATATATATATATAACGTTATTTATTAACAACCACTTTGTGCTACTAAGTGCTAATTGAGACGGGGTACTATCCTTTTCTGGCCAAGATGGGACTAAGGGATGGGACTAAATTCAATGAATTTATTACTCCTTTTGCCGTGAAAATCGTGCTCCACGATTCCAGGATTACCAAATACCATGTGAGATTAAGGCCAACACTGTAACTTTTATCGTTTACCTGAGCCCCAATATATATATATATATATATATATATATATATATATATATATATATATATATTATTTCCCACATCTTATGTATGCAAAGTACTGATGGACATTCGAAGAAAGTTTTGAAAAACCACATCAAGTGGACAATATCAAGAACTAATTTTTCCTCATTGAAAACTGCAAGAATTGTTAACGCTTCTTGGCATTTCATATTGACATTAACAGAAGAGAAAATATTTTATTCTAACCTCTCGGAAAGCACCATTTGCATCAGTTGTCAAATCAGCTGTCAGTATGATAATATTGGAGCTGTCTCCAATCGGCAATCGTATTGATGTGTTTACTTTCGTTCATCCTAATCAACAGGTTGATATGGGCACAACACACCGGTTATTATGTTAGCTTGTCGTTCAACCGTTAAACCGTATTTGTTTTCTTAATTTTTATTTTTATGTAGTTTAAATTATTTGTTCTATTTTTTAGTTGGTTTCATTTAAGAGGTATTTTGAGGTTAGACTCATAACGCGGTCTTCGAAAAACTTTCTTCAAATGTTCATATATCCTGCTTAGTACATGGGCAAAACGAGATCCGTCTAAAATTATATTTATATATACATTCGGTGGGCATAGATAGCTGTGAAATCTTTAGCCTCTCCTGAGCGATACTTCAGGGATTCGTGATCAGAGTTTTTAAGTAGTAGGAGAACTACTCGACGTGGAACCCCTGTTAACCGAGGAGGACATAGAATGTATTGCCTCTAGTAGACTGACGGGCCCCATTGCATCCCGGGGTCTGTGAGCAATTCACCCATTGGCACCTTGCTTGTGGATTGGATCTAAGAGAGTCATAATCGTGAGTCACCCCGAACGGCTGTTTACTCGTTAGGTCCATAAACACTAAGGCAATAGCGCACTCTGGTACCAAACTCTTGAGCTAAAGTTCTTCCTTTACCTATTAGCAGATTTCCCTTAAGGGAAATCAGCTATTGAGGTTGTACTCATGACGGAATTTTCGAAATTTTTCTTAAAATGTCCATCGATCCTACCCAGGAGATGACGAAAATGATGTCCGTTCAAAACTGTATATATATATATATATATATATATATATATATATATATATATATATATATATATATATAAAATTGTAACCTCTGTCTGTACATTGATTTTTTTCACGAAATTTCACGATAACTTTTCGTTTCACATGTCATAGACACCATAACTGCATTTTGTTTCTTTCGTGTATGTTTGTTTGTTTGTTTGTTTGTTACCTTTTAACGCATAAACGGCTGAACCGAATTTTATGAAACTTGGTATGTATATTACTACTAACCCAACTTAGACTTTAGGCTATATTAATATCCTCTGAGACGAACAGGAGTGGGGGTTATAAGGGAAGCCTGAAATTAAAAATAGCGATATTTCGATTCCTATTGGTTTTTCGGCAAATATAAACATAACAAAAGTGGTTTATTTTGTTATTTAGAGTAACTTTTGTTATATACACTTTTTTCGTACACTGAATTATAAACGAGATATACGCAATAACCTATAACGAATGTGAACAATTTTATTTGAGACGAAAGACCCAACCGAAATGAATAAAACTCGGTCGGTATGTGTATTAGCACTAACGCTGTCATTATAATAAGCCATACTAACATTTCTAGGGACGGGCAGGAGTGGGGGTTGTAAGGGAGGCCTGAATTTAAAATAGCGGTATTTCGTTTTCCATTCGTTTTTCGGCAAATATGAGCCTAACAAAAGTTGTTTATTTTGTTATTTAGAGTAACTTTTGTGATATTCATTTTTGAATTTTAACGATGTATAAACGAGATATATACTATAAACTAAAGCGGGAGTCAACTATTTTATTGGGCGCTAACGATTGAACCGAACTTAACAAAACTCGGTATGTCAATTAGCATTAATTCTCCCATGATTATAATCTATATTAAAATTTTTAGGTTCGAACGGGAGTGAGTATTATAAGGGAGGCCTGAAGTAAAAATTCCGGATATTTCATTTTCTATTTGTTTTTCGGCAAAGGTGCACATAACAAAAGTTGTTTACTTTGTTATTTAGAGCAACTTTTGTTTCATTCACTTATGTCGTAAAATGAAATAAATACGGGATATAAGCTAAATCTATAGCGGGAGTCGACGATTTTATTAGTACTTATTTAAGTGTTTTTAATATAGGCATATTATGACAAATGATTTTATGTTTTAGCCTTATCTATTTCGATTATTTAGTACTAAGTATGATTCGGATTAGTGAGACTATAAATCCCCCTCCCCTTCGCCTCATTTATTTATTTTCCCTAGAAAATAACTTTGTTATTTATTTCCAATAGAAATTTAAACTATAAGAGCATTTCTATTATTTAATTTGTATAATGTATTATTTAAAAAAAAAAATCGTGCTTAATTTCCTCAAGGAGTGATAGGGGAAGTAGTAGGGAATCAAACTCTTTGATTTTGGTTATATACTATCTTATTTCCTATATCTTCATGTTATTGAAACAAATATGTACTATCATAACAATTAAATGTTAATGTCATTATGACAAAAGACAAAATGCTCTTAAACTCGATATGATTGTTTAAAGTATTACTTAGGTTGCAGGGACGGCTACGATCTCTTCTCCTCGACTAGCTTTTTGAATATAATTGAAATTATTTTTAGGGTAACACTATAATTTAATTCAATCAGGTAGATAAATTATTACAATAACATTTTGAATTAATAATTTAAGGAGAAGAGTGTTGATAGCTCTAATGCGAGAGCGGAAATAGACGGAGGCTAATAGAGTTAATTGAGTTTACTAATTTCCTGTGAAATGCTGGGCATTACGGGAAGTGATTACCACTGAGATCTACTCTTATGAATATAACCTTACGTGCTAAACTATGCTTAAACTATATGTGCTCGGATGGGTTTTTGACAGGAAATAAGTTTCATTATAGATGATATTTAATTGTAATAAATACCATGATTATGGTTTGAAGTATTCAAAAAGGTGAGTTAAAAAGTGGCAAGGGATAGATTAGGAACACATTTTTATTTATTCTTCAAATATAAAATTTCTCATTTATAAGTCGCCTGCCTGACCCTCACAGCAAAACAATGCGCACCGACGGGAAGCTTAGTTGTAAACATTGAAGCCTTGCCCAAAAAAATACTATCATCATTCAGCCTTAGATGATTTCCCGAGCGAAGCCGGGTATCTGAGCTAGTATATATATATATATATATATATATATATATATATATATATATATATATGTCTATTACCGCTCTAGCGGTCGCAATTTTTGTTTGATCGTTACCTAACTCGATATTTAGTCATTTTATGTAAAAAGAAAGATCAAGTTCGTTAACGGCTGAAATCGGACCAGTGGGAGGGGGGGGGGATTAGAGGGGAGGATTTTCGAAAATTTGAAATATCTCCGCTACTATACGTCGGACCGAAACATTGTACAAAATCAATCTTATTGCAATATAATTTACTATAAATATTGTTATGTACATTTTTTCTCTATCTTGAATATTAACCGAGATATTTGCATTTGTATTCTGCGTGTGGTCACCAGTAGGCTATGTTCGGACTTTCCGCCGAGAGCTCTGGCGGCCGTTTCCATAACTATTCGTCCCTCGTGAATAGATTTAGAGATTAGGTTAACTGTTTTTTGGGGCTAGAAACTACTGGGTTATTACGCCCTAAATAATGTTTTAGGTTTAGAGGTTTCTTACTACTACAGTTGTTATTAGGCAGATTTCTCTATTGTAAAACTTCACGTGGGAAATCTGCTTAGTTTACGCAGCCCCTGCGTGACGGACTTTTTTTACCTTCAGCTTGCTGACAGTAGTGGTAGATGGACCCAGGCCTTAAAGCACATGGTCGTTGATGACCAGTACCTACTAAATGAGTTCTGGAATGCTGGAGGTTCACTCATTAGCCTCGTGTACTCAAAAAAAACAAACGAAAAAAGAGGAACTGTGTGGGAGCACTAAACGGTTCAATGACATACCAGTCTATATGTAGGAAACTATATTATGTATGGAAAAATCAGAATAATGAAACTAATTTAAATGAAAATATAAGTTTAGAAGAGAGTGAGAGAGGGGGGAGTTAGTAGTGAGAGTAGTTTTTTTTTTTGTTTTCGTCCTGAAATAAACACCTACTTATACTTATCGGAATTTTACTTAGAAAAAGAAAATAGACGGTGAGATGAGATAACCAGCGTGTCAGGCCAATAGACGGGAAATCTTTTTAACTTCCGCAGCCCCTGCGTGCTCACTTTTATTATTTATTAAGGTTGTTCACTGACATTCTTGCTATTTCCATTAATTCGCTCTGTAACTAAGTTTCATATTGTCTAAGCGACAAGGAATATATTTAGCATTTCAGGGGACTCAAATCTATATTTAGGTGGCCGTGGGTCCTTAAGGTCAAATGTCGTTAACCTGCAGCCCTTGAAAATTCACAAATAAAACAATTATAACGTACCGTACTAGGACTACACGCCTGTTATTAATAATAATTAACACACATCATATATTTATCCAACTTCATTATATTTGTGCTTTCATAATTTTATGCATGATTGTAAAAATCCATAGAGATTAGCTATGTTTCCATGGGTTGCATCTCTATAAATTGACTGACTAGTGAAGGACTTGTAACTTCTGTATCCAAAAATTAAATACTAACTCAAAAAATTATATTTTTCTATGTATGAAATCATCCATGGCATGATAATTCCATCTAGCATTCATGATAATTTCATTATGAATGACACATACATCTTGATAATGTAGACCCAAATAATAACAAGTTAGTAATGTTTACTACTTTAAAAAAATATCGATGATTTAAGTTTTCCGTTAAAGAATTTTAAAGCAATTAAAATTATACATTTATTTTTTGTTATCTTTATTATAATAGTTGCAGATAAATCTCGAACACAATAAGCGCTTGTGTTTGGAAATATATAATCTTCTTATTTGTGTACGTTCTAACAAATCTTAAATAGAAACCAATTTTATGACAAAATCATTTGCCTAATGATACAATATATGTAACTATTCATGGGTTTCATATAATTTCAGGGTATTTTTTATACATCCGTATGATTTTGTATTTTTAATTTTGACCCATTAATGCTATTTTTTAAACATTGAAATCACTACTATTTCTTGGATATAAGAAGGATTCTAGGAGCTATGTCCCCTCTAACTTTTCATTCGTCTTCATTTTCACGCTCAGGAAATATTTCAAACTTTCTGAAGGAGAAAAGATTTATTTTTTTTCTTTACCTGGATTCTTTTTGTGAAACTTTGCCAGACTTTTTGTTTCATAGGAGACTCTGCCTCAACTTGTCTTTTAGATATTTCTCCAATCGCTTTGAATAGTGTTTCCTCCAACTGCAGAGAGTTATAACACTTGACCTGTGAAACATCTTCTGCTAAGACACTGTCATAAAATGAGTTCCGTGTAGGATATAACCTGCCGTTTCGGCCCGAAAAATCTGAAAACCCCGGTGGTTAGTACGTCAGAAAATACCCTAGGTATTTTATAAGAAAAGCAAATGTAGAAACTGATAAATAAAACTCTTTTGGTACGGACCATGTTGCAATGAAATCCGGGATATTCCGTTACTGAGCAGTCAGCTATGGGTGTGCAGAGAAAATGGGGGGGGGGGGTTGAAAACAATGACTAAAGATGGGGAGGACGAGATTCTGAACTAGACAATTATTTCTAAAAGAACCTCGATTGAAAAGGGCTCGATTAAAAATGGGCAGAAGCACTAAATGAATTCTTGGGATTTAAAATAAAATACAAACCTTAGAAATTTGGGGAAAAAATAGTTGTGCGGTGAGCGAGGTTTTGACCAACAGCGCACAAATCAAGAGAAACCAAATCATTAAAATCGTTTTCGTCTTTCAGCTGTTGAGTAAACTAAACAGATTTTCACGGAACAGAATAACTGTCACAAATATATAAACCAACATAAATAGAACTTGAATTTTCAGCTGAGGATGAGGTGTCTGATTTAGTTGCATTCAGTGAAATCACATCTGTTCCATATTCAATGAAACTCAGAAAAGAAACCCCGTTTCTCAATACCATGCTCTGCCTTTCAAGAGGCCCCCGGATGGTGTTGCCATCTCTGTGTCATTCCTAGAAACAACCATGAGCAAGCAGTAAGCACAACCTACTGCCAGCAAGTAGCACAGAACAAAAGCTGTAGAATAAAAAAAAGAGCCCAGCAGTCGGGCTACATTTCTCATAGAGCATACACTTCATTCATAAAAGAAGTATTTTTGTGTTGTTAACATGGTCCACCAACATGGTTAATAAATGAGTATTCAAGCCAAGCCAGGTGGTAGGGGAGAGGACATGGATGGAGAGAGAGGTCAGAGATGGAAGAAATAAGGAGAAAAGGGAAAGAATAACCAGCAGGAAGAAAAGGAGCAAGGCACAATAACCCAACACATTTTCAACATCAGCAGTCAGAATTGAATATTGTAATTTTAATTAATATATTCATTGTATATTATATATCATTAAGTATCATTTTCAATAGACTTATTTATTTTATCATATCTGGCCATCATTTATAAAGTCCACCTCATAAAACAAGCATTTGCATAACACCCTATGTGAAAAGGTAATATTCATTACCAAATGACTATGACTTCCCATAAAAGTGACTATGGTGAACAACAATTGCAGTTATCACTAATAGTACGACTCGGTAACTTTTTTCGATACATGTATTACTCGTATTAACGGAGATAATAATAATTTTCTATTTTACTTTTAGACTAATTTAGTTCATAACCGGGCTTTGTTAATTAATTTCCAAGAAACATTTACAGTGAATAATATTAGACAAATAAACGCTGGTGGATAAAATTAGCTATGCGAGTTAAAGCGTTGGCCATAATCTCACATGGTAAACCTAGAGTGGTGAGTTCAATAATTTATTTAGTGACAAACTCATTACATTACAACTTCAATTTATTTACGTGACGAACTCATTACATGAAAAATGCGGCAATAACCTGTAGATAACCCATCCCAATTAGCCATATTAACGAAAAGTGTACGTTAATAAATTATAAAAGTAATAATGAACGTTGGGCGCTCTAGCCATGGAATGTTAATTAATGAAACTACATCGAAAGTTTACACATCTAAGCTACATAGTAAAAGGGGCTCTGGTTAGCCATGTTAGTTAAGGCATTCGTCATAATAAACGTGGTAAACCAAAATTCATGGGTTTGAGTCTCAAGTTGGGCAATAGGAATTTATTTAGTAACAAAATCACTAAATAAAATCTTAGTCCCATCCTGACTAAAAGGTGGTACAGATAACTCTACCTGATAAGCAATAGTAACATAAAAGAATATTTTAGAAACTATATAGTAAAATCCGATGAAATAATATTTTATATTTAAACTTGAAACACAACATTTTGACATATAATTGTTATGGTGAGACAAGTAGAGTTGGTATTTTACATATGTCAGAAAAATGAAAAATCCAAATAACTCCGTTAAGCATGGATTTAGAGAATAATGTAATGAACCAAAATTATATAATGTAACATTTTCAACAAGATTCAATACGACTTTAACAGCAAAAATATTTAGAATTTTTATTTTTCTCCTTTCTAAACCTCTTATCATTGTACGAATTAAGGCATTATTGAACATGATCTTCGCTTTTACATAATATATTGTTTCGAAAATTAAATACTTGGAAGAATTGGACAGAGATGCTCACGTGTTTGGGAGCATGGAGATCAAAGGGTGTGCCGCTAATGGTCTAGCCCGTACTAGTCCCTTCCAGTCCAGACGTCAAAGGGTCCAGCTAATTCCCCTTTGATGTATGCCGACGACCTTTATAAAGAACCGGCCAGCCACGAGCGAGTCAGTTTTTATGCTCAGCGATCTTGATGGTCACGTCAGTACTACAGTGCGACTTAGTGCAGTGCGGTAAAGTGTTTTTATAAGAAGAACAGTGTTGTGCCGTGACTGTAAGTAATAGTTTAGTGCAGTGTTTAAGACAGTGCAGTGCCGTGAAGTAAAGGACAGTGCAGTGCCGTCTTTATTGTGAATTTCAGTGACCGTGAGCAAATCATTGGACTGTGTAATCTGAAGAACAGTGATGCTATCAGTGTATACTGTGAGTAGTAATTAAGAATAATTACCAAGTGTATTGTGCATTGTGAAATAAATTGTGCAGTGATAAAAACTGTGAAACTTTTGAGTGTTTAATTTTGCAATCCAAAAGAACTCTTATTAACAACGTTTATTATTTAATAAAAACGTAACAATATTTAAAAATCGCGTTTGGTCAAGGCCACACAAAAATTGCTGATTCCTAAAGTATATCCAGCAATCATGTATACGGACATCAAATATGTGAACGGACATCATTGTTTTACTAGCCTATTAGCAGATTTCCCTTGAGGGAAATCAGCTATTGAGGTTTTACTCATGACGGAATTTTCGAATTTTTTCTTCAAATGTCCATCGATCCTACCTAAGAGATGACGAAAATGAGGTCCGTTCAAAACTGTATATATATATATATATATATATATATATATATATATATATATATCAATCTATCTATATATTTGTCTGTTACCGCTCTAGCGGTCGCAATTTTGGTTTAATCGTTACCAAACTCGATATTTAGTCGTTTTATGTAAAAAGAAAGATCAAGTTCGTTAACGGCTGAAATCGGACCAGGGGGAGGGAGGTTTAGAGGGGGAGAATTTTGAAAATTCGAAATATCTCTGTTACTATAAGTCGGATCGAAAAAGTGTATGAAATTATTCTTATTAGAAATTAAATGCACTATAAATAATGGTATATACATTTATTCTCTTTCTTGAATATTAACCGAGATATTTGCATTGTTCAGTTTTCAGCCCTCAGTAAACCCCTACTTCTACTAGGGTTACATAATCAATGCTCTGTTATATAATAAAAGATATTAATTGAAGCCTAAATACCAAATATTGTTTTCATTGAACTTTTACTTTGTGAGATAT
This sequence comes from Riptortus pedestris, assembly GCA_019009955.1. Lineage (NCBI taxonomy): Eukaryota > Metazoa > Arthropoda > Insecta > Hemiptera > Alydidae > Riptortus > Riptortus pedestris. The sequence continues at coordinate 234,215,785 of CM032228.1, forward strand.
ATGCAAATACGTTCTGTTGCCCCCCCCCTCCCTTCTTTTGTTTTTGGATTACTAAAATTTCAGTGATTGAGATAAAACTGTTTCTGATTCATTACAAATTACACCACAAGCTTTACTAGATTGTTTTCAATAAAATTAATATGTTATATTCAGATATATTTCATTAATTGTTTGTTTTTCCTGTCTATCTATGCAGAGCTACGAGGTTGGCTTGCCTGTTTGTTTACAATTCAGCCTTGTACATTTACTGAGCGTTCATGGTTATGTTACCTGTATGTATATTTATCTATTGTAAACCTTTTTTGGATTCATTGATATTTGAGATTTTTGGGAATTTGTGGCTAGAGTAAAACTCCTTAAGGTAAATCTGCTAAAAAGACATGGAAAGAAGGGTTTATTTATGGAGGGAATGAAAGAGATAAGGCTGGCAGAGAAGTAGCACTTACCAAGAGAAATATAATATAGTGGGGTGATGACATGTGTCTCTCTCTAGTAGATTTATTGGAGAGGGTAGATTAGTGTGGGCATCTGAGAGGTTTCTCAGAGCCATCTCTTACACACCTTCTCATACACCCCTATCTTGCTCGACAACAAATCTTCTATTGTAGATTGGGAATTATGTTCAGAATATATTTGACAGGTCTTTATTGGAGACAGTTACAATGATTATCTAGCTACTTAATGATAATTTCTTCAGGAATCCATAAATAGAAAACAAATAAAATTGTTTTCTGATAGGAAATATTATCGTGAGGAACAATATTTTTGTTGTTGTTGAGGTGCTGGATGGCGAAGGAAGCAGATCACATTTTTATTTATTTATGGATATCGCATCAAAGGTTATTTACATTTTAAAAACTATTATATTGTTAAAATGGCGATATGGATGAGGATTCCAAAATGTGAATTATAAATATTACAGGGCGATGATAACCTGGTAGTTTTTCGCCCTTAAACCCTATACAACAACAACAACAAAACTCAAAAATTAAACAATGTCATATAACTAAAGTAAAAGTCATAAATAAAATTCAAGTAATTATGACGAAAAACAATTTATTTATGTACATTAGATTTGAGACGTAAAGGGTAATAATTTATATTAAAGCAATCTTACTGAATTCCAGTATTTAAGTAATGTGCAAATAGAATTAGGAGGCTAGTTTAACAGTAATTGAAGAGTTATTAATAACATAGATCTCTGTGTAATAGACAGAGGAGCTTGGCCACAATAAAATGGCGTAAAAAATGAGTTAACTGTATATTATATAAAAACTATTGACTAGAATAAAAATGTAATGACTTTAACAGAATAGAAGCACTATCAAAAACCATAAAAAATGAGGAAATTATGAAGAGAATGTGAGCTTGTATCTTACTGGTGAATAAGAAATAAATTAGTTGCATGCTAATGTAGCTGCTTTTAATTAAAATTAGGAATTTAATATCACTTGCTATTAAGGACCAAAATATCTCACAAAATATTTCTCATATAATCTTTCGCATATTGTTGAACTTTGTATTGAAATAAATAAAAAAAAATAACAGTCTTCCTGACGTTTAAAAGATTAATAATATAAATAAGCTAGAAAAAGCTCCCTTATTTAGTCTTAACTATTTATAACTTATGTATTATACTCTAGGAACCTTTTTTGGTCATGTCCGACAAAAAATGCCCATTCCGCCCTTATAGAATTTTAATATAATTTATTAATTAATGTAAAGTAGTTAATTATAGGACAGAATCCATCCAATAGGCAGATTTTACTATAACTGGCCAGTTTAGAATATTCAGGGAAGGACGTTCCATGGACATTTGTATAGGATTGGTAAATAAGTCCTTTCGGTTTTTGTATTCATGTTTTGTTTACAATATGTCACATTTATCTGATGCAATTAATCCCAACAGAGGATTGTTTATCCTATTTGTAATATGTAAACAGTTATGTCTGTCGACACTTGTTAAGATTAGGTCAAAGAGGCCTCTCTCATGGCTCTCCGGTCCCGAGGCCTCAGTCACAGGGAATCCTTGGTTCCTGTCACATCATTGTGAAGAGGTTAGTCATTGTCTCGCTTTTCTATTTTTCTTCTTTTGCGTTTTTTGTATGTATTGCTTTCTGTAGCTCCTCCGGTGGTTGTTCCTTCATTTTTTCATTTTTGGTTTCTTAATTTTAATTGGACTGTTCGTTTTTTACTATTTTAGACTTTTTAACTGTAAATATTCATTTATTTATTTTAACTATTTATTGAAATTGTGTATATATTCTACTGACAAGTTTTTAATTTTTAATTTTAATCTGTGAAAATAGTTTTTCTTATTTCTGTAAATATTCACTGGGACACTAATTTTTAGGTTGTAATTTAAAGTTGTATGTTTTAACTCTTGACCATCGACATGTACATTTATTTTCTAAATTTCTCAATTAAATGACATATTGTACAACGTTTTTATGGTATTTGTTTGCCAGCAGGGCACTGATGATGGAGCGTATGCTCTGAAAGCGCTCTGTCACAACGAATAAAGAATAGTGAAGGAACGAGGCGTTTTTTCTTACCTGAGATAATAATTCCTTCGCCATCCAGCACCTCAAAAATGGACCACTTATTCCGGTCTCTACATAATTCCTTAGGTGGAAAACGGTTTGAAAACGAACAGGGTGTCAGGGAGCACCTTGATCATTTTTTCGCTAATAAACCACAGACATTCTATGAGCATGGGATTATTCAGCTGATGGAGAGATGGGGTAAAGTAATAGAAAATAATGGACATTACATTGTAGATTAAAATAAAAATTATGTTCAAAATATACAATAGTTTTCTTTCAACTTAAAAAGCCAAAAGGACTTATTTGCCAACCCTATAGGTTTTATACAGATTTGGACTACTTATTGCTGTTAGATCCTGTGGACATTTATGGTGCAAATATAAAAGTGAGAAAATACCTCATATGAGTTAAGCGAGTACTAAAGAGTACTACAAAAATAATAAAACAGAGCATTAAAATAGCGTTAACAATATCCTAATCAAAAAAGAAGCTTTCCCATATACTTTTGATTATTTTATATTAGAATTTAAAGGAAGGAACATTGCACAACGAAAAATAACTTAAAAGTATGCCTAAAGAAATAGTAATTACAGCAAGCATCGAATTCACTTGTAACTAGTGTTTAAATATGAAAAAAAATCATTTTACTGGTTTCATAATTTCTACTGTTTTCCGGAAGAGAGGAAATTAACCAAAACATTTCTAAGCCCATAAAGTGTATAATTTAAAAATGTTTTACAACAACTAAAAAATGAAGTAAATTTGAATATTCTCTGCTCTGTGGCCGGAAATTTTGTTCAAGAGCGTAAAAATAAATCTTGGCGGAAAACCTGGAAAAGATTCTTCCTAAGAAGGAGAAAGGAAGTTATAATTTATTAGAGGTCTCCATAAGCACGTTTCCCTTCTATCTCAAGACCTGTCATAATTTCATAAGCTTGATTGGTTTTTATGGTTATGGTTTCTCGTTTTTCTTTCTTAATATTAAAATCCTTGGATATAGTAAAATAATTATTATTTTTTTTTATGCAAATCCCTCCAGAATATATGTGCCTTCACCTTGCATTACTCTGGATATTCAGAGTATATTACTTCAAATAAATGGAGACAATATGACAACAAGAAATGAGGAAAATCTTAAAAAATATTTCCTGCTTTAGTATAGTCTTGGAGTGGCTGCTTCCTGGATGGTTGTTCATAGCTTCCCTGCTGGAATGGGACGGAAGTAAAGTTCTAAACTTATGAGGGTACATGAACCCATTAGTTTTGCTTTCATATTCCTTCGTCCATTCGTCCTAACTCTCTCAATGCAGACGTAATTTTTTAATTTAAAAAAACCTCACTGGCGAGTGCTTTTAAATGTACTTCATAATAACGTTTTTAATAATAATATTATACATGTTTTGATAGATTGGCACACAAAAAAAAACAAAGTCCGTCACGCAGGGGCTGAGTAAATTAAGTAGATTTCCCACGTGAAGTTTTACAATAGAGAAATTTCACAAGAGCCGAAAAGTTACGAAAACGACAGAACTAGCTTTTGGTGGGAAACTCAATATCTCGGTTAATATTCAAGATAGAGAATAAACGTACATAACAATATTTATAGTCATTTTAATTTGCAATAAGATTGATTCTATACAATTTATCGATCCGACGTATAACTGAGATATTTTGAAATTCCGAAAATCATCCCCTCTAAACCGCCCCCCCTTCCACTGGTCCGATTTCAGCCCTTAACGAACTTAATGTCTTTTTACATAATGGTAAATGTAAATGGTTGGTAAATGCCAACACAGTTTTATAAAATATGCCTCTTACAAATAATACAAAAGTTTTAATTTACATTGTGTAACTATTTTTCCTCTCCCATAAAGTTCTATTTTTCAAATATTGAGATAGCAATTGGCAGATAACGATGATATTTGTTTCACCTGTTTCCTTGAGGTTTTCTATTTAAATGATATAAACAAATATTAATTAATAGGAACAACTTAGAACAAAACATTAAAAAAAGTTCACACAATTCACAGAATTTCTTTCTTTACACAACATTCTTTCCTTTGTATTAAAAAAGAGAATTAGTTTTTAATAGAAAAGAAACGATTAATATGTTTATTTATTGCAATGTTATAGACTATATCATTAACCGTTTTGTTCTTTCTTAGAAAATAGACGAAAAAATGGGTATTAGCATTAAACTTCCTCACTGCCTGACCGACCTCAGCTGAGGTAGTATCAAAAACTGGCTTCCGGCTGATTTTATAGTAGGTTTTCCTTAAGGGTATTGAGGTCGTACTCATGACACGATTTTCGAAAACTTTCTTTAAATGTCCATTGATCCCTACGCAGGAGATGACGAAAATGAGGTCCGTTCAAAATTTTATATATATATATATATATATATATTCGTCTGTTAACGCTCTAGCGGTCGCAATTTTTACCAAACTCGATATTCAGTCGTTTTATGCAAAAAGACAGGTCAAGTAGGTTAATGGCTGAAATCGGACCAGTGGGAAGGGGGATTTTCGAAAATTTTCGAAAATTGTATAGAACCTATCTTATTGCAAATTAAATTTGCTGGGGCAAACAGCATTACAGAACAGAACCTTTACTTTTTTTTCATACATTTTTTAAAGTTGTCTGTAACTCCAATAAAGGAGGGGAGAAATTAACTAAATCCTAAGTCCACTAAATCCAAGTACTGGTTAACAAACCTTAATGTACAACAAATACATAAGTGTACATATAAACGCATATATAAACGTATTATATAAAATCGGGTTACTGATTTATAATGTGACCTACGTTAAAAGTTATCCTCTTCCATTAAATTCACTAAATAATTTCCTTCCTTTGAAATTACTATTTCACTGGGCCACTGACTATAGTAGCCATTTTCCTCCATTAATACCACAGTGATTTTATCTAAAACATTGAAAGCACCGTTATTTGCCTAGAGTTTGAGCAAACCAGTGACTTCCCTTGTGGCTACATAAGTAAACACTTGAGTTTACTTGCAGAATGTAACCCTAATGGCAGACTCATGTACTCAAAACATCTACTGTTGCTAACCTCTATCTCCACTGTGCCTGATTTTATGGGTTCTGTAAGATGGTAAAACGTGTTATTGTATATTTTGATTACCCTTTTCGTGACTTTTTGTTCTCAGGCCGAAATTCGTTTAGACTTTATACGATGACTGTTTGGAGACTCATATTAGGTACTATTGGCAATTCATAAAGTGTTGTGTCTCTTAAAAATCAATATATATTTTGAACTTGATTAGAGTAAAAATCAAATGTTTGGAATTATTTTTTACAACTCTGGTAAATTAAATTTACGTAGACTTTTATTTTTCCTCAGCCGTCACTAAAATAATATGCAGATTCCAAAGGTGGAATTGTGCTCAAATATTTCTGTGAAACAGCTAATTGGGCATAACTAAGTCTTAGTTATACCATCTCAGGATTAGCAAGGAATAGGAACTCCCTTGCATTGCCCCTCAGCTAAAAATTAGTAAGGTCGTGAAATACCCTCAAGCTAGGAAATCCTCTAGAGATTGGATATTGCCCTCTAAAACCTCTCAATAGAGAATTGGAAACTCTCAGGCAAAGCCCCTAGGAATTTAGCATTGACCTGTAATATCCATCAACTTGACATGAATAACTACCCTGTAATACCCGTAACTAGACATGGAGTACATTCCAGTAATACTCGTAACTAGACATGAAGTACTGCCCTGTAATATCCCTCGACTAGGAATTTAGCATTGTTCTGTAATATCCCTCAACTAGACATGAGGTACTGCCCTGTAATTGTAACTATGCTTGAAGTACTGCCCTGTAATTGTAAGTATGCATGAAGTACTGCCCTGTAAAACCCGTAACTAGACATGAAGTACTGCCTTGTAATATCACTCGACTAGGAATTTAGCATTGTTCTGTAATATCCTTCAACTAGACATGAGGTACTGCCCTGTAATTGTAACTATGCGTGAAGTACTGCCCTGTAATACACTTTAACTAGACATGAGGTACTGACCTGTAATACCCTTCAACTATACATGAGGTAGTGACATGTAATTGTAACTATGCATGAAGTACTGCCCTGTAATACCCTTCAACTAGACATGTGGTACTGCCCTGTAATACCCTTCAACTAGACATGAGGTACTGCCCTTTAGTATCCTTCAACTAGACATGAGGTACTGCCCTGTAATACCCTTCAACTAGACATGAGGTACTGCCCTGTAGTATCCTTCAACTAGACATGTGGTACTGCCCTGTAATACCCTTCAACTAGACATGAGGTACTGCTCTGTAGTATCCTTCAACTAGACATGTGGTACTGCCCTGTAATACCCTTCAACTAGACATGAGGTACTGCCCTGTAGTATCCTTCAACTAGACATGAGGTACTGCCCTGTAATACCCTTCAACTAGACATGAGGTACTGCCCTGTAGTATCCTTCAACTAGACATGTGGTACTGCCCTGTAATACCCTTCAACTAGACATGATGTACTGCCCTGCAATACCCTTCAACTAGACATGAGGTACAGCCCGGTAATAACCTTCAACTAGACATGAGGTACTACCCTGCAATACCCTTCAACTAGACATGATGTACTGCCCTGCAATACCCTTCAACTAGACATGAGGTACAGCCCGGTAATAACCTTCAACTAGACATGACTTACTGCCCTGCAATACCCTTCAACTAGACATGAGGTACTGCCCGGTAATAACCTTCAACTAGACATGAGGTACTGCCCTGTAATACCCTTCAACTAGACATGAGGTACTGCCCTGTAATACCCTTCAAATGGACGTGAGATACTGCACTGTAATACCCTTCAAATAGACGTGAGATATTGCCCTTTAATACCCTTCAACTAGACGGGAGGTACTGCCCTGTAATACCCTTCAACTAAACATGGAGTTCTGCCCTGTAATACCCTTCAACTAGACATGAGGTACTGCCATGTAATACACTTCGATTAGGTATCTAACATTGTCCTGTAGTTTTCTTCAAGACTTTAGGATCCGTGATTTAAGGATTTCCAAACTTTGACTTTCTTCTTTCTATCTCCAAATTAATATTATAATTCCATCAGAATCCTTCTCCAATTGGATTTTTTCCCACACGTAATAAGGACATGAATCTTTCCAACATGCACTATTTTATACTTTGGTCTTTATCTTTACTAGACATTTTTGAACAATTGTAAAGTTGCTATCGATAAATAAATTTAAATATTCTATATATGAATACATATATATTGTAGATTGTAAATTCTAAGTACTTTATACTTGGAGTGAATGGGGGCAAATAGGAGGTTTAAGCATTGATCAAAGGGCCGAATGCTAAATTGGCCCGGTTATGGACACTTTATGAATCCACAATTACCCCAGAGCCGGCCCATAAAGTTCAGTTAAGCAAGATAAATGGGGCCTCTGAAAATCCCTTTTTTCCCCGTCCATTTTTATTTGAATGGTCGCCCGACTAATAATTTTGAATACGGCTTAATTGACAAACAGCGGCTTTGATGAAATGAGAAAGAAAGAAAAAAAAAAAAGAAAGAAAAAGAAATATGATAAGAAAGATTGGCCTTTCTCGGAGCAATGTCGGTAATGAGTATTTAATGAAGGCCAAAGAAAACATCGTTAATCAACCTGTCACCACTATCTTTAGCATCAAACCAAATTGATTTTTATTCAGCGACCCTCGGCCTTATTGCTGCAATAAAATGAATTTTTTAAGCCAATGGAGTAAGTCAAATTAATCGTTAAAAATATAACATTCAATTTTTTTTGGGTAATAAATAAGATGACAATTGAGGATTTTGTATTCAGTATTTCTTTTACACTTATTATTCATTAAAATCATTCATTAAAAATTTGAAAAACTATGTCATATTGTCAAATCGCATGAGTAGTATTCCCTTTTGGTTGCAGATCTATTTGTTATTTTGCTCCATGAATTAGAAGTTTCAATTATGAACAAAAATTCATGAACAAATGATTATTAAAAATTAATAGTTACTTAGTTATTTAAAAAATTGATGGTTTTTTCTAATCCATTTATCCAGAAACCCATTTATCGACACCTTTTTTTATGCTGCAATGACAAAATGTAGTCTGTATTATTTATCATTATCATTGCTATGTATTATTTTTCCTGTAATGAGAAGCGTATGTAAATAGGGCATGAAATTTTAGCTGGACATGAGATGGTCGAAGGAGTGATGTTAGTGTCTGAGGTGCTGGAAGCAAATGGTGCGACAGAAGACTCAAAACTCAAAAAATACAAAAATCTCGGGTTTTTATTTTATCACTACTAAAAAAAACCCCTCTCCCTTGTCCTACAAAAATGATATGTCATATTAAATCGTTCAGTAAACGAAAATATTGATATATTTCTTTGAATTATTTCAAAGTGCAGGTTAATAATATAAAATAATTTTGAATATAGTCTTGAAACAGGACGTCAATAACATTATAATTAATATAAATATGATAAAATCAGGATTATTTTTTGTTGACATACGTGGCTGCTGATCAACACTGACGATATTAAAGCTTGAAATAAGACGCTTTGTGATCGATATATTATTAGTTCATTGCTAGTGCGAAATGAGTAGGACTTGTGCTTTACTGATGGATGAAAAATAAAAAATGTAATTATTTCCGTTAATATTAAAGCTAGAGAACAACAATTATAAATAAATTTACAATAAGAATGGTTATATAACTTTTTTTCAGCTCGAATTTTGCCCCCTCAACCTCTTTAAAATCTATCCTCCAGCTTCAATATCTGTCAATACCAAACTTGGTCTTTAGTTTTACATGAAGCTCTTCAATATCGAGTTTGGTAACTGTAGACGCCAAAATAAATTATGTATGTACTATATAAATTTTATATAGTTAAAATATAAATTTTTGTTCAACGCCGCTTTTTTCGCTTGAGCTCCAGGCGATCTTTTGAACGAGTAGACAGGTCTCGCCTTTCAGTGTGTGTTAGCCCTTCACCGTGTCATGCGATAGGACAGTGTCAGACCCCTTAAACATTTTTTTATGAGTGTTTTTCCGAAGGAAATGTATGGCCACGGCATTTCTCCCAGCTGAGAATCCGACGGAAGACACAAAAACTTCAACCGTCATTTCAAGACTTTTGTTCAAGACACAGATCAGAATTTTAAAAGTCAGTCCGTTCCAAGGTTTCCTAATACTGATTAAGCACAACAACAACAGCAGTTAAAAATGTTTCAATAACATCACCGTACAGCTAAGCAATATATATTGGAAGCATCTACCTATTTTTGTAATGTTATCAAAGTAATTTATTTTTACTGTGAAATGTCAGCATTTTATAATTGCGATCGATTTTAATTTAAAAACTATTTGAACAGGGTATAAATTAATCTATATATATATATATATATATATATATATATATATATATATATATATATATAAAATTGTAACCTCTGTCTGTACATTGATTTTTTTCGCGGAATTTCACGATAACTTTTCGTTTCACATGTCATAGACGCCATAACTACATTTTGTTTCTTTCGTGTTTGTTTGTTTATTTGTTTGTTACCTTTTCACGCATAAACGGCTGAACCGAATTTTATGAAACTTGGTATGTATATTACTACTAGCCCAACTTAGACTTTAGGCTATGTTAATATTCTCTGGGACGAACAGGAGTGGGGGTTATATAGAAGGCCTGAAATTAAAAATAGCGATATTTCGTTTCCTATTGCTTTTTTAACAAATACGCACATAACAAAAGTTGTTCATTTTGTTATTTAGAGTAACTATGGCTATATGCACTTTTGCCGTATACGGAAGTATAAATGAGTTATACGCTAAAACCAATAGCGGGAGTCCACAATTTTATTTGGCACAAAAGACTCAACCGAACTAAACGAAACTCGGTATGTGAATTAGCACTAACGCCTTCCTTATAATAAGCCATACTAACATTTCTAGGGACGGGCAGGAGTGGGGGTTATAAAGAAGGCCTGAAATTAAAAATAGGGATATTTCGTTTCCTATTGGTTTTTCCAAAAATATGCATATAACAAAAGGTGTTTATTTTGTTATTTAGAGTAACTTTTGTTATATTCACTTTTGTTTTATAACAAAGTATAAACGAGGTATTCACCAAAAACTAAAGCGGGAGCCAACTATTTTATTTGGCACAAATGACTCAACCGAACTAAATAAAACACTCAGTCTGTGTATTAGCACTCACGCCTTCCTTATAATAAGCCATACTATTTCTAGGGACGGGCAGGAGTGGGGGTTATAAGGGAGGCCTGAAATTAAAAACAGTGATTTCCTATTGGGGTTTCGGCAAATTTGCACATAACAAAAGTTGTTTATTTTGTTATTTAGAGAAATTTTCTCAACACTTCTTTTCAATATGAACTACCAGGTACCTCAAATGAAAAAATTGATTCAAATGTATGTCAATATTTTCTCATTAATAATTCAAATCTATGCATAATGCACAGGAAACGGGACATATGACAATATGCAGGGCAGTGAAGTCTTACATAAAAAAATAATTTTATTATTAACAAATCCACAGAAACGACGGGTGTTACCCTAAACACTGGGACGTGTAAATGTCAAAATATTGTGCAAAGTAAACCCTTGCCAAAAATATACCATCACCATTCAGTCTCAAATGAATACCCGAGCGAAGCCGGGTATCTGAGCTAGTATATATATATTTTAAATAATTATTTTCTGCATTAAGAATTATTAATATATACGTATTCCTATTGTATGATATTAAATACATATCATATACAACAGTACCCGTCTTACATTTGTTTTCGTCATGTTCTAATTATGGTCCATGGGCGTTTGAAAAATTCTACAAAAATCCCATAGCAATATCAATAGCTGATTTCTCCGTTTTTTTCTGCTTGATGGCTAATAATCTTAAAATGACATTATTACATATCGAGTGCTGTCTACTAATCAAATATTAATAATAAAATCCCATAAAATAGTTCTATTGTTGTAATCATATAAATACTTCAATTATAAACGAAAACCGCTTCTCGCATTTTTAAACAATGCCTTGTCCCTTTTTTCTTGCTTTCAGCTTAGAGAAAACCTCTAATATGTAAGTTTATTTATTTTGCATGCTCCATCTTCAAATAAATTCTTCTGATCTTTTTGACAAGAGTCTGAAATGAAGGAGGAAAAGCGGATTTTACTACTCCTTTCAGAAGAACTGACACAGTAATTGTTAAAAATTTAATTTCATGTGAATAATTACACATTAATATCTGTACGTTGACAAAGAGAAAATATATCTAATACAGGACATTTTAATATCTTCACCATTGTTCTGGAAGCATCATAACACTTTTTTTATCATTGCTCTGAAAAATTATTGATATTTTCAACCAGACCACTAGGATTTTGAATTATTGACGTGGCTCAATTTTCCTCTTAACCCGAAATATAAACAAGGTATACTTTAATATTCAAACAGTTTCTTCCTGAATCCAAATCTGAAATTCTCATGCTTAACAGTTTCTCAGACTAGAGAAGCATGGATAACAAACATCGGGATCTGTTGACCTCCAGAATCAATAACTGTTAAGCCCAATCGTCTGTTTACCAAGACTTCCACCCGAGACGAAATCGTTATTACGGCCTAAGGGCATTAAACGATCTGTAGGAAAACCTGAACATACTAAGACATCTTGAACTTACTGTAGAAACACCAGAACCAGAATACGTTTCGCCAAGAAATTTTCAAACCAACAAATTAGAGATATTTTCATTTTACTTATTCAATGAGAAATTGTTACTGCCAATTTTTTTGAAGCATTAAAATTCATAGCTTTAACTAGAGTGTCATTTTAAATTAACATTTATCTTCCTTAATTCAATCCAAAGGATTGTATTTAAATTATTAGTTGTACCTCACTAAATAATTTTATATAATTTGTCAAAATCATCCATAATCTAAACAAATGTAAATTTCTTGGCTCAAGTTAGTCAAGTGAGCTAAGTCGTTGGTTTTAATCTCAATTGTAAACCTAGAGTTTTGAGTTCCGAGTTTCATCTGGGCAATAGGAATTTATTTAGTGACGAACTCATTGCATAAAATCTTTAGTCCCTCCCTTGCCAGAAAAGAGTAGTAACCTGTAGATAATCCGTCCCAATTAGCCTTTGCAGCAAAAAATCGACGTTAATAAATAACAAATGTAAGGTTCATGTAATCTTATTATCAACAGGGGCTCAGGTTAGCCATGCGAGTTGAAGCGTTGACCTTTATCTCACATGGCAAACCTAGAGTGGCGAGTTCGATTCCCGCCTGGGCAAAGGAAATTATTTAGTGACGAAATTCATTAAATAACATCCTAAAATCCCACCTTGGCTAGAAAAGGGTGGTTACCTGTAGATAACCCGTCCCGATTAGCCTGAGTTGCAAAAAGTGGACGTTAATAAGTAATAATAATAATATTATCAACATTGTGGATAAAATTTCAATTTTTTTTTTTTTTTTGTTGATTCTTAGCATTTGGATATCACTATTTTAAACATTTTTATCAAAAGAAAAATGATGTGACTTACTTCGCTTCAATTTCAAATATATTGCAATATCATTTACAAATAACATCAATTACTCCTTATTTGATGTTTGTGAAGTTAATTTCTACGTTAAACTGCCACATTGCCTAACATTACATTGTGTTGAATGCCAGCATGAGGTTCCGTGCACAAAGTCGTCAGTGTTATTGTTCTATACCTCTTTGGACTGATTGCAGTGAGATTAGAGCTGCTGCTTTTCACTTTTCCCACTAATACCGCCTGTTTGCCAAGCTCTATTGTCAAACCACAAACACTGCTTGACTGGCTCTGGTATTCCAGAAGCAGCGTACATTTTTTTATTTGCATTCATTTATACAGGAGCACCCGCAACTAGGCGATTTGACTCAAAGTTAAACAATGTAAAATAAAAACAAAATTATAGAAAATAACAAAAAACTGAACCAACAAACAAAAGTTAGACACAATAAATAAACATTAAATACAAGTAATAAATACAAAAAATAAGCATTAGGCTAGAAATAAAGGCTACAATTTAAAATGGTTTTAATAAAACAATTATATTATTCCTTAAAGGTACTATGTTTATATTGTTTAAAATTGTTCTAGATTATATTAAATGTCTCACAAAATCAAAATAAATAAGGAGATAAGTTAAATTCTCTAAAACAAATTCAGTTTTATAAGGTGATTTTAATATATTGTCGACATGTGAGCTCCGGGTTGTAAGAAGTTATTATTATTATTTATTAACATTCACTTTTGGCAACTGAGGCTAATTGGGACGGGTCATCTTCAGGTTAGCACCCTTTTCTAGCCAGGGTGGGACTTAGGATTTTATTTAATGAATTCCGTCACTAAATAATTTCCTCTGTCCAGTCGAGAATCGAACTCGCCACTCCTAGGGTTTCCTTGTGAGATTAAGGTCAACACTCTTTAACTCACATGGCTAGCCTGAGCCCCTGTAAGAAGTTAGTACATGCTATGTGGAATCTTTAACTTCAATGTACCTGCAGCTAGTCAGTATGTGTTAATGGTTTATGGCATGTTCTGCATAGAAACATCTTGTGTACTAAATGTTGGTATCCTACACTAAGTCTCGTTAGTAAAAATTCGTCTCGTATATTGTCCCGCCTGCTGGATAGTAAATAGCAGAAATAATTTCATTATTACTTGGTTTTTTTCTGTTTTGTTCGAGCTTAAAACAAAATTCAACAAGCTTTGAAAATGTCACCATATTCAATGGTGTGTAACAAAAAAACGTAAATCTACAGAAGTTCTACTTACACTTAATTAGAATTGACTTGACACCAGAATGTTTTGACCAAAAGTCAGAAATTTAACTAAGCCAAGGATCACTAGTGACATTAAGAATGAGAATTCAAAATTATTTTAAGTTTTTTAAAAGAAAGTTACTTAAATGCTCAGACACTTTCTACATGCGGAAAACATTTGTGCAGTTAAGAATCACTAAATAAAATAAAAAGAAAATTTTCAGTTTTTGAGTTATTCCCTATACAACTTTTTTTTTCTCATAGCGGGATAATCAAAAGTCATGCTGTTGAAAATGTAAGTTAAATTCAAAGTACTGTTCTTGTGAAATTCAGTATTTAGTATTTTTGCGGGCTGAAGAATTGCAGGTTGCCCTAATCAGGACGAAGGAAGAAATTGAAACTTGTGTTGTTCCAGTTTATTATAACACTAGAATCAAAATATGTTCAATGCCATTGCTATACACTACTACAAACAAACTCATTAAATAATTTTACGTAAGATTGTATATATCAACAAAATGGGCAGATAGAACCCAGTTAATAAAAGAAAAGCTGTCTGGATTTATAGAGTCTAAAATAACTAAGGGAAATGTGCATACTATTTTCACCAATTACTCAAAACATTAGAAATAATAGCGGATTCATGAACGGAGTACTCGAGGGTTTTCGTAGAGATTTTGAGGGTCGTTTTAATGAAGTGAAAACGACAAAACTTTAGTTATACAACTAAGTTCATAACCACCATTCCATCGACCTACTTCGATATCCACATTTAACGAAATGAAGAAAGAATTCCTCCATGAATGGACACTTCAGGATAAATATTTAACTTTACTTTTACTTAATTCATACGCAGCAGTTATTCTTGTATTCCTCGAAAACAATTGAGTGAATCATATTATAAGAAACAGAAATAAACACATTCTTGGATTAGTGTATGCAAGAAATGCAGAAAATTAAAAAAAAAAAAACAAATGTTGACAACTGCCCCACTCCCAGTACACTTTAAGTAAATTAGTTGGAAATTCTGTCATTTGAAAGTACCTCCCAAATTATGATACAGAGGGGATTCTGTCAATATAACCATCAGATTTGAATAAATGAACATTCTTTTTACTATTTATAGCATTATTATCTGACTAAAATATTTGTAGAGGTTATAATATAGGTTCATCAATTCACTCACATATATAGATCTGAGCAGTGACATCCACATGATTGGACGAACTGGAAGTTAAATGATTTAAATATCAGTCGTTTAAAATAAAACGTTTTCTAATAATGTATTAATGGTGTATGAATATCTGGATCTGGAAATATATATCCCGTTGACACTCTAACGGTCTTATATTTTGTTTGATCGCAACCAAACTCGATTTTTAAAGGTTTTATAATGATGAGCTAATGATCAAGTACCTAAATGGCTGAAGTCAAACCAGTGGGAGGGAGGGGGATAAGACAGGGGAATTTCAAAAATTGAAGTTTTACTTTTCTACAACTTTTCTTCCATACATTTATTCTCCAAGTCAAATATTAACCAAGTTATTTGTATTTTGTGGTTGCATTCTTTTGCATACACTCAGTTTTACACTCAGTCTCATAAACAGCTAACATTTTAATACTCGTTACATAGGCTTCTTACTACCGTAGAAATAGGGAATTGATGGTGTAACGAGATCATCAACTTATCATATTCCAGCAAGTTGGAAATCTGCTTCGTTTACGCAGCACCTGTCAGACGGACATTTTTATTTAAGCATAGCATTAATATTTTATGAATATCTGCATCTGAAGTTGCCTGAAAAAAAACCTGGGAAAGTGATGCACTGAAATTTACCATTGAAGATGTTGAAATACGATGATATTCATTTTAACTGATTGTGAGTTCAACAACATATTGAACAAAACAATTTTTGATTGGGAGGAACATATTACTACCCTTACTAAAGATCTATAGCTTAAAATTTACGTTACGTTAATTTTCGTTTGCCCCGTACCGGCTGGGAATAATTACCATTTCAAATTATATTAGCAATATAAGGATTGCATTAACTGGGCTTTAGCGTTAAATAATATGTTTCAATTAAATATAGTTATGCTCTAGATAGAAATCGTAGTTGTGTAAGAATATTTCCTGATTTAAAGAAAGTTTACGGCTAAGTAGTTCATGTTTTATGAAATACTACAAATTAAAAAATGGTGAAATTCAAAATTTATTACTTATCTAATAGCAAATAAATAACAATAACTAATGATCTTAATTTTACGTTATGCCAAACGATTACTCTCGACATTTTCTAAGGTTTAATATTTTGTCCGTTACTATTTTTACCACAACATACCTGCTAACCTTAAATATATCAAATTTATTCTTTATGTGATATTATGTTAATCGTAAATTGTCCAGACAGTAACAAAATTAAACTGGAGAGCTCTGTCGCTAATAAGGAATTATATGATTTCTAATAGCAAATAATTATACTATAAAAACAAATATTCCAGTACAAAGGCAAATACTGTAGATTTCAGAACATGCTACACTCACTTTCAATTCTGAAGGTATCTATTAACAACTGAAAATTTTTTCAAGTCCCCTTGATAAAGCTTTTACGATTGACTCAGGGCGGAATCATTGTTTGGATTCACAGAATAAAATAAACTAAAATGTTTTTGCTTTTCCTTGCAACATGTTAAAAAAGAGAATGTAGAAACTCTAAAACTATGTGATATTTTTATTTATTGAGGAGCACCCGCAACTAGGTCGTTTGGTTCAAAGTTTAACGATGTAAAATAAAAACAAAAATGTAGAGGAATGACAAAAACTGAACCAACAAATAAAAAATGAAAATCAATAAATAAACATTAAACACAAGTAATAAAAAAGACAAATATTCATTATACTCGTAATAAAGACAACAATTTAAAATGGTTTTAAGAAAAAAACTTCCTAATTTCTTGTGCATTTACTACTACATTCATATTATTAAAAATTGTTCAAAATTATATTAAATTTCTCACGAAGTCAAAATCAAAAAGGAGAGAAGTAAAATTTTGTAAAAAAATACAGTTTTTTAAGGTGATTTAGTATATTTTCGAAATATGGCCTGTCTGCAAGACGTTCGTACATGTTTTATGGAGTCTATGTATTCAATGTCCCTGCAGTTAGTCTTTATGTGTTTAATGGCTAATTGTTCATAGTCTTTAGTTAATTCATAATTAATTCTGCAGTCATTCTGTTCTTGACATGAGGCATGAGTGCGTTAAATGTGAGTGTCCTATCCTAAGCCTCGTTGGTACAACTTCGTCTCTTCTATTGGTTCGAAAAAAATTTGTTTTCTATATTTGATTTGGAAAAACTGATATTGAGTTACAAATTTAATGTAAATAGGACATAGGAAAAGCTATACAGGAACTTCTCATATTAAAAATCATAGTGAACATTTATTAAAAATTATTGTAATACCAATTAAAAATCGAATGTAGAACCACTTGAATTGCTTCAACTACAATTAAATAAGAAGAAGGTTGAGTTCATTTGAAATTATATTAGTTTAATGTGATTTCAGATATCTCCTTTCCAACGGATGAGTGCGAAAAATATCAAAAAACATTTTAATAGATCTTTAGAAACCAAAAACTTCGTATACAACTTTGTTGTATCACTAATAAGTACGTAAGGAGTAAATTTTATTTTCGGCTCCTCTATTACCCTCTTAGACAATTTCTACTAAACTAATAGGTGTACAACAGCCCGAATGTTGGTACAAGTCGACTACAAACTATTCAAAAAGGGTTCAGGGAAGATCAAAACGAATAGACTTACAATCGAAAATATTCGTGATTTCAATACTTTCGTACAAGAAAGTAATAAACAGCACGGTTCGTGTACCAAAAAGCAGCTGATTTCGAAAATAACATGCAACAAAATTCAATAACGCACAAAGTTGAATTATTAAAAATTGAAACGAATAAATAAAGTTTATCTTTTGATCAGGCATTCGGTTCATTTCACAGTAAAACCCGAAGTTAAGAATGTAATTCATGTGCAATTGCTATAAAAATCACGATACATGGGTGAACTCCCCAAAACGGAAACTTTTAAGAAGTTGCCAATAAAAAAGTTCTCATCATAAAATAAGTCTATGCTATAAATTAAGAGATAGGTGGACTATCTTTAGAATAATCCAGGGTTTATCTTATAAAGTTAAGCTTTTAGTGGACTTTAATATAAAATATTTGTTTTCTTTTGCTGTCTTCTAACCATAACAACTTTCCATTTTGCTAAAATTAAAATGACCTTGCGAATATTAATGCATTTTTTTCGTATCGAGTATTTTATTTACTACTACTTGAAGTCTAATTTCAAGGGCTAAGGATGTTGAAATCACCTTTTTACTTGACTTATATATTATATTTTTTTTTATATTATTAGTTCACATATTTTCTTCAATATATTATTAAAATATACACATTCTTATTTTTTAAATTATAAACTAAAAGCGGTTTTTCCCAATATTGTAGACTGGGTGTGACGCACGCCCGCACTTGTGTTTGTGTGCGTGTGTGGGAAGGGTATTTGTATGTCTGTGCATCTGTGCATGTTAAATCGTAGACTCTTAATGAATTATTAAAAAACGAAAACTTTGAGTAAGAGCTATTTATAAATTATAATTGAATTTTATTCTGTACTATAAATTAATTCGTATTTATTTGTAAATTCCGTTTTATGTTTATGTCAGAAAAGCATGTACCTTGAAACCTGTACAATCCTGAGTCATTTCAGAATAATTATGTGTGAGCCCTATTAACGAAAAATAATATATAGTAATTATGAAGAATCCAAGATAGTTGTTCAACCGTATATTGTGCTTCGACTGATCACTAATATGTAGCAGCCATTTTTAATAAAATTGTAGATTTAATAAAATTAAATTATGCCCATTTTCTTTTAATTTATAATATATTAATTTGAATTCATTAATTCTAAATTCTTAACTTAAGATTTATAATTTTACTTTTTCAAGTTAAGAGTACATTATAAAGTAGTTATTTTATTTTCCTTAACAATATAAGAAATTAATAACAAAATCATTATTAGATATTCCTTTAATAATAAAAAGAACATTAATGTTAACTTGTTTAGGAATTAAGTTGAAACATGAATGAGCTCAGAAATTGTGTTATAAAACCTGCTTTGAATTAAACAATTTGAAATGAAAATTTACTCAAGAAAGTGTAGTAAGATTAGGTTTTTAATTAAAATATATATAATCCATGTTAATGGTGCAGAATTTACAAATAATAGAATTTAAATATTACCAATATTATTGCGTATTGATTTACTTATTTTTTACACTAACTGCAACCTAGAAAAGTTATCTATAAGTTATCATAAAGATCAGAAAACAAATTTCAGACAACAAGGCACTGCTGAAATATTTTCATAATCTATTCAATAATTGTATTCAGATATAACCTATATAGAAATCAAGTTCAACCTAGTGAATAATATTTTACCTTTTAGAATTCATGTTATCTCTGAGTAATTAATACTCATTACATTACAGTTTATACATCATTAAATGTTTTGTTTACGGCGCTACTTGATACTAAACCTGGGTGACCTTTGCGCCACACCATCCCTAACATAAACAGTTTTACCATGCATATTAGGAAATAAGTTTTGATAAACTTTTATTAATACAAGTTGAATTTTGATATTATTATTGTCATATTCGCAACGATTTGGAGCCCTGCTGTCTATAGCATTATATTCGCAATGCCTTTCTGCGATTCATATTTTGTTTCATGGTAATGCTTCCAAATGCTCCTTGAACGCAGAAGAAGAAAATCAATCTAGTCCTGTAAAATATCTAAAAGGGTGGCCGTATATTCCATTATGTATACATTTAAAAAAAAAAAAAAAGAAAAAAAAAGAACGACAATAAAATATAACCTCTGTTGATTAAAAAATCTATGATCGACCTGTGTAACGTCGATAAAGAAATATTTTTCTTGTTTATACAATGTCTATATTGTTTTGACTTTAATATATTCCCTCCCGAAGTAATTTATTTATTTTAAAATCATCGACATCTTTTGAAAGTTTAGAAACTGTGAATGATATCACGCAAAATTTAAAATTTCTCATATTTTATTTTTCTTAAAATTTTATGTATTTTTTATTTGTCTTTATAACTTGAAAACCATTTATTTTTGGGAATAATCTTTGGAGTTAAGAAAAACTAACTGGTAAAATGAAACCTTAAATATTTTTTTTTAATTTTCCAAATTCCGGGTTATGAAGAAAAAAGGGTTTAAGACCTCAACTACTTACAGATTGTGACATATTTCGTGCGGAGACCAGGAGCGTCCCTGCGACCCGTACAAATCCACGGTCCGGAAACTACTGGGGGCGTCTCGGTAAGAAATCTCCGGGCGCATGCTCCCATTCCCCCACCTTTAATTGTGAGCCCCTCCCCTCCGTGGTGGGGGTGGCAGGGCCTGGATGATGTAGGGGCTGCCAACAGCCTCCTAACGCAGACCACCCTCGGGACTCGAACCAGGGTCAGTGATGTACTAGGCGTTCCTTCTCTGGGATTTGATCTCTCTCCCTACACAATTTAAATCTACTACAACGGATTTTCTCCTTCGCTGTTCCTTCTAGTGGATGAAATAAAATGGGAAACGATAAAAATCACATAGTGGGCACGATGACAGAGAGTCTAAGGCGACATTAGGGGTCGTTTCATTAACGATTGTTTACCGAAAAATACCTAAATCTACAAATCTACAATATTGACAGTATGTCTCTTTAAGCTATCCCTCCATAAAGATCTTAATATCCCATTTTGTAAAGGATTTAATTCCCTTAAAATTCAGAAAATTCCACAGCAGGCTATCCAATCATCCTAATCCAGAAGTCCTAGCCCTTTCCAGTACCACTCATCCATACTCTCCTCCACGGCGCCTCAAGAGACAATGGCCCAGAGATCTCCTATAGAAGTGTAAAGTGAAGTGATAGCAGTGGCTATTTTCTTATCAAATGCCATTCCTCCTTAGCTCTTGACTTCCTTGCCAGGCAGGGAGAGGCTGCTCCTCTCATTGTGCTGAAGGGGTGTAGCTTCTGTAGAGAGTGATGGAGGAACTATTGTATTGTACATTCACATTACCAAATGCAGATTGTAATATTCTTAATAAAATGAAATAATATTTAACTATTCACTCTAAGCCATTGGCTGACTCCGCTTTTTATATTAACAATAATGGACTCGTGGTGATGAGGCGTTCATTAAAGGACGGAAATCATAATATGGCCCATCAACACTCCAAAATGGTTATGAGGTAAACGATTCCTTTCAAGATGGAACATATTTGAGCAAGCCGTATTAAATCTCTAATTAGCAGTTATACCTGTTTGAAATGTATAATCAGTAATTATAACTGTATTAAATCTCTAATTGACAATTATAACCGTATTAAATCTCTATTTAGCAATTATTCCATATGAAATATCTAATTGTTAATTATAACCGTATTAAATCTCTAATTAGAGTTATACCGATATTAAATATCTAATTATTAATTTTAACCGTATTAAATCTCTAATTAGCAATTGTACCCTTATAAAATATCTAATTAGTATGTATAACCGTATTAAATCTCTAATTAGAATTATACCGATATTAAATATCTAATTAGTAATTATAACCGTATTAAATCTCTAATTAGAATTATACCGATATTAAATATCTAATTAGTAATTATAACCGAGGTCGTACTCATGACGCTATTTTCGAAAAATTTCTTCAAATGTCCATCGATCCTACCCAGGAGATGACGAAAATGAGGTCCGTTCAAAACTATATATATATATATATATATATATATATATATATATATATATATATATATATATATAGAAATATTTATATATATATATTTGTCTGTTAACACTCTCGCGGTCGCATTTTGTGTTTAATCGTCACCAAAATCGGTATTTAATCGTTTCATGTAAAATGGAAGATCAAGTTCGTCAACGGCTGAAATCAGACCAGTGGGAGGGGGGGTTTAGAGGGGATTTTCAAAAATTTGAAATATCTCCGTTATTATGCATCGGATCGAAAAATTGTATAGAACCAATCTTATTGCAAATTAAATTTACTATAAATATTGTTCTATACATTTATTCTGTATCTCGAATATTAACCGAGATATTTGCATTTGTATTCTGCGTGTGGTCACCAGTAGGATATGTTCGGACTTTCCGCCGAGAGCTCTGGCGGCCGTTTCTATAACTATTCGTCCTTTGTGAATAGGTTTAGAGGTTAGGTTAACTGTTTTTTGGGGCTAGAAACTACTGGGTTATTACGCCCTAAATAATGTTTTAGGTTTAGAGGTTTCTTACTACTACAGTTGTTATTAGGCAGATTTCTCTATTGTAAAACTTCTCGTAGGAAATCTGCTTAGTTTACGCAGCCCCTGCGTGACGGACTTTTCTTATTAGTAATTATAACCGCACTAATTATCATACCCCCATATTAAATCTCTGACTCATATATATTTTAAGAACCAATAATGCATTAAGAGTTAAAAATGTTGAAATTAGTTAGTGTAAAGAGAATGATAAGTAGATAAAATAAGAAATCCTAACAAAATAAAGTAGGTATTTCATGAGCTTATTCCCCGCATTTTCTATTATACTCTCTACTTCCCTCAATTTCTACGTGGGGCTCAGGTTGGCCATGTGAGTTAAAAAGTTAAATTTAATTTCACATAGTAGACCTATTGTGGCGAGTTCGATTCCCTCCTGGGTAATAGTAATTTATTTACTGGCGAGCTCAATAAATAAAATCCTTAATCCCACCCTGGCTAAAAAAGGGTGGTAACCTGTAGATAACCTGTTCCAATTAGCCTGGGTTGCAAAAAGTGGACGTTAATAAATAACAACAATAACAGCTATTATACGCACTGCAGTGGAGCCCAAGAGAAAAGCAGTTGAGACAGATCAGGAGCTGTGGAATGTAAGGTTTTACTTTCACTAGGAGAATCCTATTTTAATTTTAGTTGGAAAGTCTACATTGAACGTGGCCACAAAGAATCCTAGTTTATGGATGCCTCTTGAGTTGAGACTTCGAACCGCAATCTTTTTTCAGCTCATCCCCAAGTTCCATATTCTTCATTTCCTCAATTTCAGGGAATCTAAAAAAATACCTCTTGACGCATTAAGCTACCAATATGGTGTTACTAAGATTTCAAAACAATTTACTATTCATTCTTTGATTATATCTATTAGGACATCAGATTAATGAGAGTTTCCATCTTTTCTTTTCTCGGTTTTCTCTATTTCCAGTTTTTCCACACTTTCCAACTTAAATGATTATTACTTATTATTTTCGTGAAGTGCTTTAAAAATTAAATGTTTGGAGTTTTCTGGTTCTCTGACAATAGAATTGTACAACGTTCTCTCTTCTTATTGTACACATAAACTGATCCCTTCCATAATAAGAGCTTTCATTCTCCTACAGCGAGAATTAAATACGTTTTAGATTTGAAACTATAGTACAGAAAAATAAAGATGTTTCCAGATCTGTACCAGCCATATAATTCCTGATTATCAAATAAACCCGTATTTAAAAATATTAGAAGTTATATGCGTACCAAATGTTTGATTTGCAATTAAATCAGCATTAAAAATCAGACCTTCAAAGATTCTTGCATTAAATATCTATATGTAAATAATAAATATATATATATATATATATATATATATATATATATTTATTCTCATTCTTGAACCAATATTTATATATTCTTCATCTACTATGCCAAGCGTCACCAATAAAAAATTTCTTTGTTTTTCGATGCATACTTTATTGAAACTGCCAATGGTTGATGATGGTTGATTATCTCATGCCAAATTAGTTATGAATAGAATGATTGGTTATCTTAAACGAAATGCAATATGAATAATATGGTTGATTGTCTTGAACGAAATTCAATATAAATAACATGGTTGATTATCTTGAGCGAAATTCGTAATATAATTTGGTTGATTATCTTGGGTGAAATTAAATATAAATAATGCGGTTGAATACCTTGGGCGACATTAAAAATATAACCTAGATTAATATATAGAATTAAACAAATATAGAATGTCAGTAAAATTAGATATATAATATTGTTGATTATCTTGGGCGAAATTCAATATCAGTAAATATGGTTGATTATCTTGGGCGAAATTCGGTATAAATAATATAGTTAATTATCTTGAGCAAAATTAGAAATATAATATTGTTGATTATCTTGAACAAAATTAGAAATATAATATATTGATTATCTTGGGCGAAATTCGGTATAAATAATTTAGTTGATTATATTGAGGGAAATTCGAAATATAATTTGGTTGTTTATCTTGGGTGAAATTCAATATCAGTAAATATGAAATGTCAGTGAAATTAGAAATATAATACTGTTGATTATCTTGGGCGAAATACAATATCAGTAAATATGGTTGATTATCTTGGGCAAAATTCGGTATAAATAATATAGTTAATTATCTTGAGCAAAATTAGAAATATAATATTGTTGATTATCTTTGGCGAAATTCAATATCAGTAAATATGGTTGATAATCTTGGGCAAAATTCGGTATAAATAATATAGTTAATTATCTTGAGCAAAATTAGAAATATAATATTGTTGATTATCTTGGGCGAAATTCGATATAAATAATTTAGTTGATTATCTTGAGCAAAATTAGAAATATAATATTGTTGATTATCTTGAGCAAAATTAGAAATATAATATTGTTGATTATCTTGGGCGAAATTCGATATAAATAATTTAGTTGATTATCTTGAGCAAAATTAGAAATATAATATTGTTGATTATCTTTGGCGAAATTCAATATCAGTAAATATGAAATGTCAGTGAAATTAGAAATATAATACTGTTGATTATCTTGGGCGAAATACAATATCAGTAAATATGGTTGATTATCTTGGACGAAATTCGATATAAATAATATAGTTGATTATCTTGGGCGAAATTGGATACAAATAATATGGTTGATTATCTGTGGTGAAAATTGATATAAATAATATGGTTGATTATCTGGGATGAAATTCGATATAAATAATATAGTTGATTATCTTAGACGAAATTAGAAATATAATATTGTTGATTATCTTGGGCGAAATTCGATATAAATAATTTAGTTGATTATCTTGAGCAAAATTAGAAATATAATATTGTTGATTATCTTGGGCGAAATTCAATATCAGTAAATATGGAATGTCAGTAAAATTAGAAATATAATATTGTTGATTATCTTGGGCGAAATTCGGTATAAATTATTTAGTTGATTATATTGAGGGAAATTCGAAATATAATTTGGTTGATTATCTTGGGTGAAATTCAATATCAGTAAATATGAAATGTCAGTAAAATTAGAAATATAATACTGTTGATTATCTTTGGCGAAATTCAATATCAGTAAATATGGTTGATTATCTTGGGCAAAATTCGGTATAAATAATATAGTTAATTATCTTAAGCAAAATTATAAATATTATATTGTTGATTACCTTGGGCAAAATTCGGTATAAATAATATAGTTAATTATCTTGAGCAAAATTAGAGATATTATATTGTTGATTATCTTGGGCGAAATTCGATATAAATAATATAGTTGATTATCTTGGGCGAAATTACAAATATAATATAGTTGATTATCTTGGGCGAAATTCCATAATATAATATAGTTGATTATCTTGGGCGAAATTCCATAATATAATATAGTTGATTATCTTGGGCAAAATTCTTTATGAATAATATAGTTGATTATCTTGGACGAAATTCGATATAAATAATATAGTTAATTATCTTGGGCGAAATTACAAATATAATATAGTTGATTATCTTGGGCGAAATTCGATATAAATAATTTAGTTGATTATCTTGAGCAAAATTAGAAATATAATATTGTTGATTATCTTGGGCGAAATTCGATATAAATAATTTAGTTGATTATCTTGAGCAAAATTAGAAATATAATATTGTTGATTATCTTGGGCGAAATTCGATATAAATAATTTAGTTGATTATCTTGAGCAAAATTAGAAATATAATATTGTTGATTATCTTGGGCGAAATTCGATATATATAATATAGTTAATTATCTTGAGCAAAATTAGAAATATAATATTGTTGATTATCTTGAACAAAATTAGAAATATAATATTGTTGATTATCTTTGGCGAAATTCAATATCAGTAAATATGGTTGATTATCTTGGGCAAAATTCGGTATAAATAATATAGATAATTATCTTGAGCAAAATTAGAAATATAATATTGTTGATTATCTTGAGCAAAATTAGAAATATAATATTGTTGATTATCTTGGGCGAAATTCGATATAAATAATTTAGTTGATTATCTTGAGCAAAACTTACTATGGTGATCTTCACTGACCATTGCCTGACAGTTCTTCTAAATATGAATAGTAGGGTTTACAAATGCTTCAATGACTTTGTGTTTCCTCTGAGAAATTCTGATAAGTTGAATATGTGTGTGTGTGTGTGTGTGTATGTGTGTGTGTGTGTGCGTGTGTGCATGATTGTATTTATACTCTCACACGCACTCTCATTTCCATAGAGTAATTAAATATAAAATTCAATTTTAAAATGAATTGCCCCACGACCAATCGAACGGGAAATATCTGACAAAAGTCTCTTCAACCCGGAGAGAATATAACAGAGTAGCTGTCTCAAAGAACTCATTTCTCAGAAAAAGTTAATTAAATTGGTTTTCTATAAAAACAACTTCCAAATATCGTTTTAAAGTGTAATATATTGGCCTTTTTGAATTATATGAATAAAATAATTCATTTAGCAAGATGATGAATTAATCCATTATTGATCAACTTTGATTCACTGTTGCTTTATTTTTATTTAAAACTAATCCATCTTTTAATAAATACGTAACGCTCATTAAAAAACAGTAATGCTTATGTATTAAAATAGTGCACGTTCTATTATTTATATTACACATTAATATTCGAATATACAATTTACTAAATTTCCCTTAAGCTCTAAAAAATCCTTGCCTAAGTTGCAAAAAGTGGACGTTAATAAATAATAATAATAAAAAATCCGTGACAAAACAAATTTAATATCTGCCATGTTGACCTGTTTAAATTTAAGCTGAATGTCAGATTTCCTCAAATGTCGATAGATCCTTCCCAGGAGATGACGAAAATGAAGTCCGTAAAAAAAATGTTATATATATATATATATATATATATATATATATATATATATATATATATATATATATATATATATATGTATAGAGAGAGAGAGAGAGAGAGAGAGAGAGAGAGAGAGAGAAAGAGAATGAGAGAGAGAGTGAGAGAGAGATTTGTCTGTTAAAGCTCAGGGGTCGCAATTTTAGTTTGATCAAAACCAAACTCGATATTTAAACGTTTTATATAAAAATGAATGTATTGGTAAAAATATAGATCAAATTCGTTTACAGCTTAAATCGCAAATGTAGGAGGGGTTTTGGGTTAGAGGAGAAACTGTGAAAATTTGAAATATCTTCGTTATTATATGTCAGATCGGAAACGAGTATAGATTCAATCATATTGCAAATTTAATGTTACATAAGTGTTGATTTATATGTTTTTGATTTTTTTTTCAGTATCTTCTTTATTTGCGCCCCCCCCCTACTACTCATTAATTAAATTAATCCCACCTACTACTCATGTCATATTAACAATAAACTATTATATCATGAACAGCTTTATTCAAAGCTTAAATACCAAATGTTGTCATGGAACTTATAACAGATAACCCTTAAGGGAAATCAGCTATTGAGGTCGTACTCATGACGCGAGTTTCGAAAAATTTCTTCAAATGTCCATCGATCCTACCCAGGAGATGACGAAAATGAGGTCCGTTTAAAATTATATTTATATATATATATATATATATATATATATATATATATATTTGTCTGTTAACGCTCTAGAAGTCGCAATTTTTGTTCGATCGTTACCAAACTCGGAATTTAATCGTTTTATGTAAAAAGGAAGATCAAGTTCGTTAATGGCTGAAATCGGATCAGTGAGAAGGGGGAGGGAGGTGGGTTAGAGGGGCATTTTTGAAAATTCAAAATATCTCCGTTATTATGCGTCTGATCGAAACATTGAATAGAATCAATCTTATTGCAAATTTAATTTCTATAAATACTCTTCAATACATTTATTCTTTATCTCGCATATTAACCGAGATATTTGAATTTGTATTGTGTGAGTGGTCGGCAGAAGTCGGCCATATTCGGGACTTTACTTAACTGTTCATCTCTCGTGAATTGGTTTAGAGATTCGTAACTACTGCCGTTATTATTAAGCAGATTTCTCTATTGTAAAACTTCACGTGGGAAATCTGCTTAGTTTACGCAGCCCCTGCGTACTGTATTACCCTAAGGGTCTGTAGCCAGATCAAGCTGCCAGCCTGCTTGTGGACGGGATCTCAGAGAGTCAATATC
This sequence comes from Riptortus pedestris, assembly GCA_019009955.1. NCBI lineage: Eukaryota > Metazoa > Arthropoda > Insecta > Hemiptera > Alydidae > Riptortus > Riptortus pedestris. The sequence goes on from CM032228.1 coordinate 234,244,750, forward strand.
GTGAGATCCCGAGAGACTGTCAGACATATACTCGTTAGACTCATCTTCAGAATAATAAAAACTGGAACACTAGCGTGGGGTGTGCTTTAGTCTGCGAATTGGCCTTGTATTTTAAGCCTAATAAGAAAAATATTGTTAACACCATTTATTGTTGCAGATGGACGGGCGGACTTTACCTGGAAGGATCGAACAGGTGGCTGGAGGCGTTGGAAGGAACATTGCAGATGCTTTTGGGAAGCTGATGAAAAATAGCCCTCTCCTTATATCAGCTGTTGGGCAGGATCAGTATGGCGCTTTCGTCATGGATAGCGTAAAACATTTAGTAAGTCATTCAGATAACTTATTTTACTCAAACTATAAATAAATAACAGCTACAATAAAGAGTAGTCTATCAGTGAATATTCTTAAGCTATCTAGATCCTGCAATCGTTTAACTTGATTCTCAAATATTTAGGAATACTATGACCTAACTGAAACTATTAAGGTTCATTGCGAGCAGTTGGTACAACACAAGAAACTGCATTAGGAAGTTTTATAAGGAAGACTACACAGTTAATCCTTTATTTAAAGTTATTCCTTACTTCTTTTTTTAACTTCATTGTTTTAAAGATGTTTTAATCCATTTTAAGCTTAATATCTTTGTTTACAGCTACAATCGTCACTACCTAAGTCATAAAAAATTTTGAATACTCAGTTTATGTTTTATTTATGAGTTACTAGTGTACTGAATATTTCTTTGGCGGATCTGATATCGTCTAAGATTTAAGAAAGTGGAGAGAGTCCGCCGGTTCAAAAAATGTTCGTACTGATTTGGCTGTATAGAAGACATAAGCATCTAAACTTCCACAACTGGGAGATTTCCTGAGACTGCTTACAAAGGATGGGTTCATGAGATATCTTGTAATCGATAATTCTACGAAATAGCCCACAATAAAGATAAGCCCGATAATAAAGATAAGCCCACGAGACAGCTAATAAGGGATAAGCCCAAGAGACAAATTATAAAGAATAAGCCCACGAGACAACTAATAAAGGATAAGCAAACGAGACAACTAATAAAAGATAACTTCACGAAACAGCGAATAGAGGATAACTCCACGAGACAGGGTATAACGGATAAGCCCACGAGACTAGTAATAAAGGATAAGCAAACGAGACAACTAATAAAGGATAAGCAAACGAGACAAGTATTAAAGGATAAGCAAACGAGACAACTAATAAAGGATAAGCAAACGAGACAAGTAATAAAGGATAAGCAAACGAGACAACTAATAAAGGATAAGCAAACGAGACAACTAATAAAGGATAAGCAAACGAGACAAGTGATAAAGGATAAGCAAACGAGACAACTAATAAAGGATAAGCAAACGAGACAAGTAATAAAGGATAAGCAAACGAGACAACTAATAAAGGATAAGCTCACAAGACATCTAATAAAGGATAAGTTCACGAGACAGCTAATAGAGGATAACTCCACGAGACAGGGTATCACGGATAAGCCCACAAGACGACTAATAAAGGATAATTCCACGATCCAGGTTATAAAGGATAAACCTACGAGACAACTAATAAAGGATATGCCTACAAGACAACTATTAAAGGATAAGCTCACGAGACAACTAATAAAGGATAAGCCCGCCAAACAACTAATATAGGATAAGCCCATGAGAAACTGATAAAGGATAAGCCCAAAAGACAACTAATAAAGGATAAGCCCCCCAGAAAACTAATAAAGGATAAGCCCATGAGACAACTAATAAAGGTTGACAACTCCACGTTAAAGCACGTTCAGAGGATGAATCCTAACGGTCTACCCTGGAAAATGTAGAGTGGTTTACATGCTGGAGCGAGGTTGGGTAGAGCCAGGCAGAGGTGGATGGATGTCCTGACGGAGTACTTGCGGAGGCTACAGTTCGCAATATTTCGAAATCTTTGCTCTAGAAAATCGGCTAGAATCGTGCCAGATTTTCAGGTCCTGCTAGTACTGTAGCTCCCAATAGTTAGTCAGATGCTGACAGCAGTGGTTATCTAAATTGGTGATGGAACCAAAGAAAAGGACTCACATTTGTGTAAATGCCTAATTGAAATATTCATTATTAGTCAAATCCAAAACCAGTTTGTTTAGTATATTCAGAAAAGCGGATCACTTTCTATATAATTAAATCTATTAAAAAATATTCTGTTTGAAAATAAATTAAAGAACTTTTTGCCTGAAGGATGTTTTCAAACACAAGATGAATGCTATCAAAAATGTTCAGTTATTTAGTAAAACTTAATAATCTCCTTACTCTGTAAGAACTTAAAAGGATCACATTCACTCCTTAAGTGTTCACTTAATGGAACAATGTTCTTTATAATTAATTATAGACCACGAATGAAAGGGTATATCAAGATTTATAGTTAGGTAAGATGTTAAATTTCCCAAACATATGGAGTTATTTCATAAAAAGAAATCATAACTACTTAACAAGTAATCTCCATGCGTTTTCCAAAACAGACCAACAAACAAATATTTGTCTTAAAAATTGGTCAATAATTAATGATACATTGTCAAAGCATGTCATCCTTTATTAACGAAGCATTTCAATGAATTAATTAATTAATTCTTTTTTTTATTTGTTTATTTAATTGAATGCTGCAATGCCGGCAATTCCCTCATTCAGGTTTACTCAAAACACCAAACGGAAAAAAAGAATAACGAAAAAAAGGGGAAAATCATGAACAATGAAATACGGTGATTCCTAAAATTGTTCATTGGCATACCAAAGTCTATATGTAGGAATAGATATTAAGTATGAAAGCTTATAGCGCATGAAAACATCAGGGTAAAGGAAGTAATATAAATGGAAATATAAGTATAGAAGGGAGAAAAGAAAAGAAAAAATCAAATGAATAAATTTATAATAAAACATAAATTAATTAAAAATGTAAACACCCTGCTTCTGTAGTAGAAAAATGAAGAGTATTGAAGATAAATTGCAGACTATAGTTTGTTGCATATATTAATGTTTTTTAGATATGAAATGATTGTCTCTATGTAATTATTTTTATCGGTCAAAACTTCCTGTAAGTCATATGAACTATTTAAATTGTTTCTTCGTCGACAATCAGTCAATATGTGAAGTACTGCCAAAGTTTCGTTGCATTGTTCTATATGTCGGTGTGTCCTTGTTTGTCATTAAGTGTCAGTAAGTCAGCAAGGAATGGCCAATTCGTAGTCTCGTCAGCACAACTCTTCATGTGCTTCTTTGCTGTTTGCTTTATTTATCTTAATTTTTTTCTTACGTGTGTTGTCCCAAGATTCCTGCCACTGTTCTTGTAGTGCCTTAGTGCATTCGGTTAATACGTCTTGATGGTCTGTAAAGTTTATGTGAGTGCCTGGTATGTCTTCAGTGGTTTATGCTCATCTGTCAATCTCTGTATTTCCCTTAATGTTTGAATGTCCGGGTAACCATAAAGGAGCAATTTGTGGGCTGTTAGAGTCTATTCTTTGAAATTGCTCAACCATTTTTACAGCCATAAGATTTGCCGAGTTAATGTTGTTGAGTGTATGAAGTGAGCTTAATGAATCAGTGCACAGTACTATTTCACTTTGGCAGCATTGAATTCTTGACAAGGCTAATAGGATGGCCTGCAGCTCAGCTGTATAAGAGCTAGATACAGGCGTCAATTTTAGCTGGTAATTATTGGAGCCAAATATCGCAGCAGAGCCTGTACCATTTTTCGCCTTTGAGCCATCAGTATAAGCAAACACAATATTAGCTTTGTCAAAGCCACTATGCATTGTTTCAAACATATGACTTGTCAATCAATTTAAAATGCTCTTTATATATTGAATAGAATTATTATTATTATTAGGCTAATCGGGGCGGGTTATTTACAGGTTACCACCCTTTTCTAGCCCGGGTGGGATTTTAGGATGTTATTTAATGAATTTCGTCACTAAATAATTTCCTTTGCCCAGGCGAGAATCGAACTCGCCACTCTAGGTTTACCATGTGAGATAAAGGTCAACGCTTTAACTCGCATGGCTAACCTGAGCCCCTTTGAATAGAATTAAAATTGTTAACAAAATTAATTTCTTATATTTAATGATTAAATTAATAGATTTTATAAAATTTATTAATGGAATTTGAGCTAATATTATATCGAATAATAAATGTTATTTAATATTACGTAAAGACCTTAATTGGCATAATATTAGTACATTTTTTTTATAGAAAACAAAAATATTTAGAGTTTCTTATTATGTTTATATGTAACGGAAATAAATACATATTTATCATGCCGTTGTGAAGCGAGACTATGCCGACGCCATCATTCCAGATGTTTAATAAGCGTTTACGGCGCAGAAGTTAAGTTGGTTTATTTTTAGCACATTTCCCTTAAAGGAAATCAACTATTGAGGTCGTACTCATGACGCGATTTTCGAAATGTTTCTTTAAATGTCCACCGATCTTACCTAGAAGATGATGAAAATGATTCAAAACTATACACACACACACACAGAGATATATATATATATATATATATATATATATATATATATATATATATATATATATATCTGTTACAGCTCTAACGGTCGCAAATATTGTTTGATCGTTACCAAACTCGGTAATTAGTCGTAAAAATTAAGATCAAGTTCGTTAACGGCAGAGATCGGACAAGAGAGTGGGAGTGTTTAGAGGAGAGAATTTTAGAAATTCCCAATATCTCCGTTATTATGAGTCGGATCGAAAATGTCTATAGAACCAATCTTATTGAAAATGTAATGTTTCATAAATGTTGTTACGTATATTTTTTCACTATCTTGATTATTAAGCAAGATATTTGCACTTTTTAGTTTTCGGCACTCAGTAAACCCCCACTCCAACTCACTTCATATTAACAATAAGCTTGGTATATTAGGAAGCACTTTTTTGAAGTTTAAATAGTAAATATTGTTCTCATTGAACTTTTGACGTAAAGAAAAAAACGTGAGGCACGTAGGAAATCTGAATAGTTAACGCAACCACTGCGTGACGGACTAATTAATTTTGAGATTTTATTTAGTCACAGGCTGAATGATATCACGATATGCATATAATAAAATATACACGATATCATATAATGAGATATACTAATACGCTGTGGATCTGTAGACAACATTTCTCCATTAGCATCGGTTGCACAAAGTGGACGTTAATTGAAAGTAATCATTTGAATGAAGAAATGAAATAATAATAGGGAAAATCTCCGTAGCTGTATAATAAGAATTTTCCCTGGAATCGGTTTATTGATCAAAATTCTTTGAAGAGCGATGAATATTCATAGTCACGTTTTCTTCGACGCCATCTTTTTGGTCGTTTCTTTCTGAGGATGACGTCAAGAATAATCTAACAGCAACAAAAACTCTATTTTTTTTTTTTTTTTTTTTTGCGACGGTATACCTTTACCAAGAGAGATTAATAGCGATTATATTGGAAAGCTCCTTTGAATTGTGATGAAAATGTAAATCTATTCAATGTATTCTGCATACGAGTATGCTGAAACAGATATCTTCAAGATGTATGAATTTCCTATTCAGGGATTAGTGTGTAAAATTAAGTGGATTTACACGAAATAAAAAGTCCGTCACGAAGGGGATGCATAAACTAAACAGATCTTCCTGGTGAAGTTTTACAATATACAAATCTACATACTGGTAACAGACACAATACCACCGTGAATATTAAGTGAATAAATAAAAACGGTGATGAGAAATCTTGCAGTCAAATATGTGACTGAAATATATCTGAATATAATATATTAATTTTATTGAAAACTATTTCCTATATTATTATTATTTATTACAATTTATTAACGTTAACTTTTTGCAACTAGGGCTAATTGGGACGGGTTATCTACAGGTTACCACCCTTTTCTAGCCACGGTGGGATTTTAGGATGTTATTTAATGAATTTCGTCACTAAATAATTTCCTTTACCCAGGCGAGAATCGAACTCGCCACTCTAGTTTTTATCATGTGAGATAAAGGTCAACGCTTTAACTCACATGGCTAACCTGAGCCCCTTATATTTACTATATATCGTACTATAATTTATAATGAATCAGAATAATTTTAATCTCAATCACTCAAATTTTAGTAGCCACAGAACTTAAAGTGGAGGGGGAGGGGGATGAACAGAACATACTTGCATGTATCTCGTATAATAAAAGTCTCTTGAATACAATGTTTGGTATTTAAACGTCGATAAAAATGCTTTATAATATAACAGACTATTATTTATGTGACATGAGTAGAAGTGGGGGTTTGCTGAAGGCTAAAAACTGAAAAATGCTAATATCTCGGTTAATATTCAAGATGGAGAAAAAAATGTATGTAACAATATTTATAGTACATTAAGTGGCAATAAGATTGGTTCTGTACAACTTTTTGATCCGACGTAGAATGGAGGTATTTCGAAATTCCCCCTCTCTAAGACCTCCCTCCCCCTGGTCCAAGTTTAGCCTTCAGCGATTTTGATCTTCATTTTTACATAGAAAGTTCAAATATCGAGTTTGTTAACGATCAGACAAAAATTGCGCCCTCTGGAGCGTTAATAGACAAATATATATACATATATATAATTTTGAATGGACCTGATTTTCTTTATCTCCAGGGTAGGATCGATGGGCATATGAAGATTTATTTCGAAAATCCCATCATTAGTACAATCTCAATAGCAGATTTCCCTTAGGGACTAAAAGTCATACGTATTTACTCAGAGACTTAAATGAGAATTTGCTCACGGGTGAAGTAGATTCTGCCCCCTACTAGACATACCTGTCATGTTCAAGGCGGAGGTTTACAACTAAATTTTGTTGGATTGGTTATCAGGCATTTTAGGAGGGCAGTAGAAAAGCCACTCAGCGTCGTGAGGAAATTGAGTAACTGGTTGAACAAAGAAGTTGGTTATCTTTGGTGTGTATATGGCAGTGATTGGGTCTAGCTTACGACTTCGCTCACCCACCCTATTGCAGACCTTGACCCTTCAAGGCAGTTGAGCCGAAGATTTTATTTTTGTACACGGATATTCTGTTTTAGCGCAAAAGCTAGTTCGTTCATTGTGGCATTGTTATATATTGTTCAATAACGCGAATTTTTATGATGACTCTTTCATGATCGTTTTACATCAAAATGAAACTGCGTCATGATTGATTAAATAGTGTACTGTGTAAACCAGGTATGGGCAACCTTTGGCATGTTGGGAGCCAAACATTATTGTACAAATAAGTTCGCGGATCGCTTTTAAAAGTAGTGTATTTTAAAAGTAATGTTCATAATTATTAACGATTGATATCAGACATGAAATTATAACGACGATGTAATTATAATACAATTTATTAAAATAACAAAATGAAATGGAAAAAAATAGGTATAACATTATAATTAAATCGTACAATTTGGAATTATTACAAACAACGAAAGTTAAATAGCGCCACCAAAATCAATGAGCTTGAATTTGGGAAACTAGTCCAACGATGTTTGGATTGATTCCACTGACACAAAGCCGAAAAGAATTTTCCAAATTATCGTCAGTCAGCCTTATACGATGTTTTGATATATTAACTTTCATCAATGAAAAGAACTGTTCGCATTTATAAGTACTGTGAAACGCACAAGTCTTTCCTCATCTTCTTCATTTGGAATAAGTAGTGTAATATTTTTGTTTAATTGGGATTTTCAAAATGTCTCGCCTTACCGTGGGCCGGTGGTTGCCCACATATGGTCTAAACCAGGGGTCTCCAAACTACGGTCCGAGGGCCACATCCGGCCCGCGGACAGATTTTGTCCGGCCCGCGGAGAGCTAGCATACTTGAAAACTCCTTTTAGAGAACATATTTTTTTATAGCAAATTAAATTTAGTTTACTGATGTATTCTAATTTTATGTTGAATAATTATTAATATGACATCTACATTGATATGGTCATGGGCTAACTACTTATAACATTGTTGTAGGCTTATTGTTATTGTTTTAGTGATAAGTTGGATAAAGAAACACAGAATTGTTATGAGTAAAGACATGTGTAATATGCAGAAAATTTAACTTCAGTATATAATAACTAACAAATTATTGAAATGAATCCAACTAACATTTTATGCATAATAATGCATTATTATTATAATTAATACATAATTAATAATATGCAGTGTTGCCGTTTTCGGACTTTAGTCCGATTTGCAGCCTTTTTTAAACGTTGCGTACTTTTTTTTTCATCAGTGGACTATTTCACTTTTTACCACCGGCAACAATGATAATATGGTTTTGACCCTCGGAACTTACTGGAGTAATCAGTATGGCCCTAAGGCTGGAAAGTTTGGAGACCACTGGTCTAAACCAATAGGAATCATTCATTAACGTATACTTGGTAATGTAATAAATGACAATAGGCCTCAGATCATTTCAGGCTGAATACTATTGTCCGAAGCCTTAATCGTGTTACTGAAGAGGTTATGTTTTATATCACCACCTCGCTTATTAGGTAGATTTCATTTGAGGGACATCAGCTATTAGGGTTGTACTCATGGTCCCATTTTGGAAAAATTACTTCATATACTCTGCTCAGGTAATGATGAAAATAATGCCCGTTCAATACTTTATATATTATACGTTCGTTTTCGTAAATTGCTCACCTTTTTTATCATATATCTATTTATTATCATTTTTACTCTTGTACCGTCATCTATAACGACTTATGCTGTTTAAAAATGTCAATTTCTCAGACAATATAATTCTTTAAAGTATTGCTGGGAGTTTAGATTCCCCCCCCCTCGTCACAAATGTATTTATGTTAACATTTTATTTAATGATATCACTTGAATTATACTCAGAAATGCAAGTTGTTAAAATTTTAACATTTTTGGACTGAAGGGCATGTGAAGTAATTTTTGGAAAAGCATGTCATGAGTAAAATACCTCAATTGCTGATTTCCCTTAAGACGAAATCTGATAAAATTATCCCCTTCATAAACATTGTAGGAAAATGGGACGGGGAAGGGGTGAGAATTGTATTTATTTTACAATGGGAGAATAGTCCCGAAAACCCTCTATTGAATATTTATCTGGTTAATGTTGTTGAATGATCCTGTGCAAGTTACTGAATGTACAATATATAGGTAGAACGTGAAATGAACGGACCATATAAAATAACAGAGCTGGTGAAGTAGCTTAAACTACAAAATGGATAATAGAAACTCTGAAAATTTATAACTAGACAGGCGAGGATATTGCAATCCTATTCCACGGGATTTAGTATTTATTTTAGTTTGTAACTAAACAAAGTGCCACTTGAAATAATATGATGTTGAATTCAACGCGTAGTCTATGTTGGACAAAATACTTCAAAAGTAAATTATTAATTAGCAGCTGGAAACCAAAACATTGCATAAATTATTGCTGATAAATCGAACACAAAATTATCCATTAAGTCGTGTACTATCTTCATGAGTTGGTGTGACTCTAGACTAAAAGACACACTCTTAAAATTTCAATTATGTTAGAATAAATAAGGTACAGTTAACAGAATAATTATGTGAAGTAAATTAATTTAGAGCTCCGACAGTGTTTATTCTGTATTAATGTGTGGAATTACACAGTCTTCGGTGCAGTAATGATTCATTATTAAAATCCACAATCGCTCCCTAGCAGAAATAATCTAATCCAAAGTGATTTGTATCCGTTGCATGAAGATTAATTTAAATTCAAATAATGCATTTAATAAAAAAGTAAGGGGCTGCGTTAACCAAGCAGATTTTCTACGTGTGACAAGTATTTGCATTTGTTTCAAAATACGTTTTAGTTCAATGAGAACAATATTTGGTATTTAGCAAAACATTTAACAATATTTGGTTTCAAATAAAGTGCTTCATTATATAAAAGCTTATAGTTAATATAGCATGAGTAGGAGTGAGGGTTTACTGAGGTCTGAAAACTAATAAGTGCAAATATCTTGATTAATAGTCAAGATAGTGAAAAAATATTGTTACGTTTTTATTACAAAACCAGTAATAAACGTTAATAAGAGTTCTTTTGGATTGCAAAATTAAACACACACACAAGTTTCACAGTTTATCACTGCACAATTTATTTCAAAATGCACAATACTCTTGATTATTACTACTCACAGTATTACACTGATAGTTTCACTGTTCTTCAGATTTCACAGTCCAATAATTTACTCGCGGTCACTGAACTTCACTTAAAACGACGGCACTGCACTGTCCTTTACTTCGCGGCACTGCACTGTCTTAAACACGCACTAAACTGTTACTTACAGTCACGGCACAACACTGTTCTTCTTATAAAAACACTTTACCGCACTGCACTAAGTCGCGCCTCGAAGACCGTCGAGCAACCACTCAACAGTGGGATACTGTGAGAGTCCCTTATATATACCTGTAGAAGGGCCTAGCCAAGGAAAGGTCTAGAACTTCCTGGAAGGCCTTAATTAGATTCTGCCGGGGCCCTACTTAGAATGGCCCTAATTAGCTTCGCCCATTCCACTAGACATTGTTCCTCCTTTCACGCGGCTCTCTCTTTGTGTATTCGCCCACTCATCCGATTCTCACAACAATATACATAACAACAATTATAGAACATTACATTTGCAATAAGATTGGTTCTATACAATCTTTCTATCCAGGTCATAATATAGGAGATATATTAAATTGTCGAAATTCCTCCCCTTTAAGCTCCCCTTCCCACTGGTCGAATCTGGTTGCATTAGCAACTTGATCTGTAGTGTTACATGAAACATTTAAGTATCGAGTTTGACAAGGATCAACTCTAAATTTCGACGGCTAGAGCGTTAGAGTCTTTCTTAGTATATGCGTGGGCTACAGTCTGAAAGGACTTCATACATGTTATGTGGGGTCCTCTAACTGTTCAATGTTCCTGCAGTTAGTCAACATGTGTTTACTCATTGATGGTTCATGGCATGTTCTGCAGAGAGGTCTTTTTGTTCTAGATGAGCTATGAGTGCGTTAAATGTGAGTGTCCTATCCTAAGTCTCTTTAGTACCACTTCGACTCGCCTATTGCCACGTCTGCTGGATGGCCACTCGCTTATACAAGCCTTTGTTTTAGCAGATGATATTCTGATGTCCCATGCTACACTCTCGTGTTCCATCAAAAGTTGTAAAACCCTGGTTTTGATTAGTTAATTAATTATATATATATATATATATATATATATATATATATATAGAGAGAGAGAGAGAGAGAGAGAGAGAGAGAGAGAAATTTTGAAGAATATAATAATAATTTGAAGCTATATATAAATATTGTGGTTGATTATTCTTAAGGAATCCAAGATAATGGATTCAGTTAGGGACAGCCAATTTTCGTCTTCAATCCCAACTTTCTTCAAAAACTCTGCAGTCTTTTTCGGGGTTGTACCTATTAATCCGAACCATAAACCCTGGGCCTTAAATTGGCGGTCCTTTTAAGGAAATATTCATAGATTTCTATTGATTTTTCATAAATAGAGATCTTTTCGTCCCTTTAAAAATTAGTCGTTGCATTCGTACCTTATCGTCGGCATGTTTAGTCTCGGACAAAAAGTTAATAATATCACCAAATGTCCTGGAGCCTTCAGAGTCGGCACTGTAAACTTCCTCACAGCTTGCAATAGCTTTCTTCATCAGCATCCCAATGATGAAGTGTTTAACCCTACGATAACGGCGGGTGATAAGAATCATATTGTTTGGACTATTCCCCAGCACATGGGCTAGCCTTTCAGGCACCTCTGTCACATCAGCGCCAGAGGGCTCCAAAATCTTTACACCGTCCAATCATTCCAGGGACATCCCCAAGGGGGACATAATTAATGATTAACATCAAATCATTTGCCCTCCAGACATATAATAACACTTTCACTGATTATCTCTTACGTTTTAGGACACAGCTGGAATAGAGGAGAAAGAGGGGTCTCGAACTGCCTGCTATACTACAGTTATTGATAAAGATGGCGAAACGCGTATTGGAGTCGGTGATATGGAAATACATCTACATATTGATTCAGAGCAGGTAATAATAATGATTTATATATACTTTTCAGCCCCACACCTCCACCCTTATTATGGATGATCCCAATGAGAAAAGATAATATTAATTAAATATATGAATTTATTGAATATTTAAAGTTTTAAGCACTGTATTTTGATATAATGTACTCAAAAATGTCCTCAAGGCAGGAACTGCATAATCAGCGGTTTTCGTAGACTTCCCTTAGGGGATATTGTGGTCGTAATTATTGTTTAATCGTTACCAAACTCAATATTTAGTCGTTTTATGTAAAAAGAAAGATCAAATTCGTTAACAGCTGAAATCGTAACAGGGGAGGGGGGGTTTAGAGGGGAGGAATTTCGAAAATTCGAAATATCTCTGTTACTACTACGTCGGATCGAAAAATTGTATAGACACAACTTATTGCAAATTAAATTTACTATAAATTTTGTTCTATACATATTTTTCGTACAATGAGTATTAACCGAGATGTTTGGAATTTTTAGTTTTACGCTTTCAGTAAAGCCCCACTCCTACTAGTGTCATATTAATAATAAGCTGTTATATCATGAACCACTTCATTACAAGGATAAATACCAAATATTATTTTCAACAAAGCTGTTCTGTTGACAACCAAATATGTTCTGTTGCCCCCTCCCCTTCCTTCTTATGTTCTTGGATTACTAAAATCTGAATGATTGTGATAGAAATTATTCTGATTCATTTCAAATTACCCCACTAGCTATAATAAATAGTTTTCAATAAAACTAATATGTTATATTCTGATATATTTCATTAATTGTTTTTCTTTCCAGTAAGAAGGAGTCACATTTTTGTACCTCAAATACCTTAAGGGAAATTAGCTATTTTTGATTGTTGCTCTCCGTTAAACCCCTTCTCTGTCAATTTAAATCAAAATTGGAGGGGCTCAACTGAGCCTTATAATTATCCTAAATACGAAATTTCAACATTCAAGAGGTAGCAGTTTTTGAGTTATCCATGATGGGAAAGTACACATGTACAGATTTCACACACAAATTAGTCAAAATGGGTTCAGAGGTGGCCAAAACGGATAATTCTGGTAAAATGTGAAAACCAACTTTTTTTACGATTACAATCCTTCCTTAACCTTGTACAAAGAAGTGAAAATATATAGAGGTTAATGGGACTTTAGGTGACAAGAGGTTTATAACCCATTAAAAGGGCACACTATTCATAGCTTAGTCTCTAAAAGTGCTCTACTTAAAAATATTCAAAGTTATGGTTTGAGCTATTGTTGTCTTATATTTAAAGAGTCGCTTACTCTTTCATCTTAACAGAGGATTAAGCAATATTAAAAGAATCAACAGTATGAATGTTTATTATTTTTTTAATACAGTGACTAATAAATCATAAAGCATTAGAATTAAATTTAAATTGCATCAGTCTCATAGATAGTGTGCCAATTTTTGAACCTCTTAATCCAATGTGAGGTGATTAGGTTCAAAACTATACTACCAATTTTTTTTTATTAAGTCTTTTACAGGTCCTCAATGAACTAATTCACCTCTCATAGTGGTAATGACCAAAAACACCTAACTACAGTAAAAAATGGGTTCAAATCAAGGGTACTAATGCCTTCTATATAGCTCGGAAGCATTCTTGGTATCTCCTATAAAATTTCTAAAAATTTGACGTAAAGTGAAGACTATGCCAAAGCTCTCCATCAATGGTGGTATTTTTATTTAACTGTATATATTTTTAGTAATTGTTGAATTTACTTTTTTTTTTTAGGTCTTGAGGCATAAAAAATCAATTGAAACAAGTTCCATTTTAGTATTGGATGGAAATTTATCTCAAAATACTATCAATTATGCTTTAGAAATTTCCAGCCAACTACATTTGCCGGGTAAGATATCGATTAACAATATTTCTTTTTTTTTATTTATTGCATTTCTATATAATTAAACATGTTTGTTACAGTCTGGTATGAGCCCACTGACCTGTCTAAGGCAGATAAACCTTTTAAGAGTGCTCTTTGGAAAAACGTGTCATTTGTGTCACCGAATCTGAATGAACTAAGAGAAATGGCTAAAAGTATAGGTAACAAACATTATTTTTATAAATAAATGAGTGATTGTTATCAGGATTTTCATGCTTTTATTGTTCTTTTTTGAACAAATATTCCAGGGTTAGAATTTGGTGAGGAATTCTTTTCAAATGAGAGAGAAAAGCTAATAGAGCAAGTTAAATTTCTTGCAACCCCTCTTGCAAAGGAAATACCAGTAGTTATGGTAACAATGAGTCGCCATGGAATTTTGGTAAGTTCTTTAAACAATACTTCTTTTGAAAATGTTAAAGCAATTTTAGCAGATTTCCCTTAAGGGAAATCAGCTATTGAGATCGTACTCATGACACGAGTTTCGAAAAATTTCTTCAAATGTCAATCGATCCTACCCAGGAGATGACGAAAATGAGGTCCGTTCAAAATTATATATATATATATATATATATATATATATATATATATAAAAAGATAGATATAGATATGTATATATCATTTTTAACAGACCTCATTTTCACTATCTCCTGGGTAGGATATTTAAGGAAATTTTTCAAAAATCCCATCAGTGAAACCTGAACAGCTGATTTCCACTGGGGTTTGATCAGCGGTACTAAGAAGGACTCTTGCTACCCATTAGAAGTATTAATACCATTTAATATAAAATAATTATTATTTTGGGGATCCTGAAAGCTTGAGATCTGAAAATAAATAACTAACAAGAGATTGTAGACTCATCTTTTTTCCATTTTCGGTTTTGTATAGTAAACTAAAAAAGTTTCCTCCTAATGCTTTTCTTTATTTCTATTTAAACAGATGGTAAGTCAAGTTGAAGAAAATGAACCTGTTTTGAAGGCTATGCTGAGAAAAAGAAAAGGGATATACTTCCGTTATTATGAACCACTCAACATTCCAGAATTAAAGAACACCTCCGGTGCTGGAGACTGGTAATCCATTGATTATTCATACATAAATTAAATATGATTTCTACACAGTAAGTTTACCCCAGGTGTGTGCGTGTGTGTGCATGGATGTGTGTCCCCGAGGAGCTGTCAGACTTATATACTCATGAACTTATGTTCTTCCTAAGAGAGGATCAAACCTGCACCTCTTTTTACCTTCATCTTACTGACGCTAGTGGTAAATGTGCGCATCCCTTAACCTCATGGCCAGTGAAACCCCACTAATTTATAATTTAATTTAATACTTTACTATAATGAAATGTTTTTCTATTGCAGTACTGCAGCAGCATTCATGCACGGAGTACTGCTAGGGCTGAAAGAGGCCGATTGCATTGGGCTGGGCCTACATGCTGGCTTGGAATCACTCTCATCTCACACTCCAGTACCAAAGACTTTCTCTTGCCTCCGTAAATACAATCCTACATTCAAATCGGTCTGACCATGTATAATAATAAAAGGGGGCCGGGACTAGACTTTATCAAGATTTTGTCTTACATTTCATCTGATTCCAGATACACACATGCACACATACATACATAGACATCAAAATTGCAATAAGCCTATAAAAAAAAAAAAAATTAAACAGTTGTTTAAACTCAAATCATTTAAATCAGATCTTCCTCAAACATAATTTATGACTATTTTCTTGTTTCTCCTCAGCTGTCATACTTCCTTTAAAATTTTATTTTACACCAACTACAATCATCCTTTTGGCAGAATTATTTGGTAATTTTAATTGGCAAAGCTTGCCTTTTTTACTATTTTTATTACATAATTGTTTATTGTATATTTTCATTTTAAAACTAAATTAATTGGAAATAAAATACATTTGTGCCAAGGCTATTGTTTTTCTTTCTTCCAAAAACACAGATTCCATTGGACAGAAAATTTCTAGTAAATATTGGAAACTTATTTATTTCTTCAAATTGCCAGTTAGTTTATCAATTTTATGAGTAATTTAAAAAAAAATATTTAATGAAATTAACTTTTGGCTGTTCAGGAGGTTCTCGGAATAATTGCCATATGAAATATGGCAAATCTTTAGATTTGTGTGTTTTCAGTCAACCATCAACAAAAAAAAGTCCATCACGCAGGGGCTGCGTAAACTAAGCAGGTTTCCCACGTGAAGTTTTATAATAGAGAAATTTCAGAATAGAGAGTCAAACAGTTATGGGAAGGGCCCCAACTAGCTCTTGACGGAAACTCACAACCAGACCCGAAGTTAGCTGAACTCATCTCAGAAGCTGAAAACAGAAAAATGCAAATATCTCGGTTAATATTCAAGATATAGAATAAATGTATATAACATTATTTATAGTAAATTTAATTTACAATAAGATTGCTTCTATATAATTTTTCCATCCGACGTATAGTAACGGAGATATTTCAAATTTTCGAAAATCCACTCCTTTGAACCCCCCCCCCTCCCACTGGTCTGATTTCAGCCATTAATGAACTTGATCTTTATTTTTGCATAAAATTTTTAAATATCGAGTTTGGTAATGATCAAACGAAAATTGCGACCGCTAGAGCGTTAACAGATATATATATAATTTTGAATGGGCCTCATTTTCGTCATCTCCTGGGTAGGATCAATAGACATTTGAAGAAATTTTTCAAAACTCGCGTCATGAGTACGACCTCAATAGCTGATTTCCCTTAAGGGAAATCTGCTAAAATGCTTCATACAGTTTGTTTTGTGTTTTTTTTAAAAATAAAAACTACTGAATGAAAAAAAAATAAATATTTTTTCTTTATTTCATTTTGAAACCTTAGAAATGTTAGTTGAGTGATATTATGCTCACAAGAAACATTGAAGGTTCATGACTAATTGAAGATTCCAATTTTTATCCATTTGTTCAAGGTATGAGAATGCTTTTATATATTTTATATTTAAACAGAAAATAGATTACAACTTTATTGCTTTCTATTTTGAAAACTATAGAAATCTTTGTTAATTGGTAAACAGACTATACTTCTTTGCCAAACTACTCCAATTTCCTCTATAGCTAAACTAATTATGAAAACATTAAATTATGAATTAAGTAATATTTAGAATGATTTGTATTTTTTCATTTAGTAGGTGTTCTTTTGTATTTTTACAGAAAGTACAAAGAAAAATAATTAGTATATAACCAATTTAATATTTTTTTTATTTAACAGTTTATAATCTGATGCAACTCATAATATTTCTAAGTTCAAGAAATATTAACATTTCTTGAGTTTAAAACAATATCTACTATCTAGTAATCTACTTTTACTAAATAAAAACTAAAGTATTACATTCGCATAAAACACATGTATAACAATTTTTTTTCAAAATTACAAAAAAAAAAAAAAAAAAGTGCAAAAATAACGAACACACATAGTGCTAAGGAAACTACAATGCAAATTATATCCTAAACAATAAAACAGTGTTCTAGCCAAAATTTGCTGGACCTTGCAAAAAGTAAAAGTAAATACATGTAAAAACTACTTCAAATCTAAAAATATAAATAGCAGATCTAAAAAGATACGTTTAATTATATAAAAAAAGCCACACAATGATTTAAGCTCAACAAAAAGTACTAAAGGATACTGTTACAGATCAACGTATGTGGTGATCTAGTTCTATCTAATAATCGCTTAGCTTGTGTAAACAAACAAAGAATATTCCTATTCTACATAATGAATGCCAATAGTTATTAAAGCAATAATTATTTCAGGAGATACAACACAAATGCCACAGACTGATGTATCACCTCCATTTGTTTACATTTAGATTACAATTTCTCAGAAAGTTACTCAACTAGGTTTCAAACACAAAGCCATTATCCTAATAGCCTAATAATATCTACAGTCTCTGTAAAATATAGCAATACATAGTAGTTACAGGAAACAAACATTATAACAAGTGTACATTAAATAAATTTAAACAATTTTTAAAATTGAAAAATAATCTTATTTATAATAACCATATTTAATATATTGTTTTATTTTTAATATAGAAATGATTATTCGTCAGTAAAACAAATCTAATATTCTGGTTTAGATTTCACTTAGCATTTTGTTGTTTTAAATGAACACACATCAGTCTTTTCTTATGTCAATAAGTAAATTTTAATTAAATCATAAAATGTGCTTACTTTTTGAAGCCACCGACCAAGAATCCAGTAATTTACTAAATAAAATCTTGTATGGAAAGAGGTATTTTTTTTTTTTTCTGCTCGAGCATTTATAAAAGTCCAAATGCAACCAAAACATAAAAATAAGCTTTATATTGAAGAAAATGGATATTTGTTTTTAGGCACTAGGATAATAAAAATATTTCAAGCTAAAATCGATAATCACTTCTAAGACACAAAATACAATAATAACTCCAGAAAATGTAAAGACTTCCAATAAACATATCTGTACAGAAAGTACAAAGAAAAAAATTAGTATATAATCAATTTAATATTTTTTTTATTTACCATTTTATGATCTGACGCAACTCATATTATTTCTAAGTTCAAGAAATAATTACATTTCTTGAGTTTAAAATGATATATTCTATCTAGTAATCTACTTTTACTAAATAAAAACTAAAGTATTACATTCGCATAAAATACATGTATAATTATTTTTTTTCATAGTTACAAAAAAAAGTGCAAAAATAACAAACACACATAGTGCTAAGGAAACTACAATGCAAATTATATCCTAACAATAAAACAGTGTTCTAGCCAAAATGTGCTGGACCTTACAAAAATTAAAAGTAAATACATGTAAAAACTACTTCAAATCTAAAAATATAAATTACAGATCTAAAAAGATGCGTTTAATTATATAAAAATAACGCAAAATTGGTTGAATCATTTCAAAAAGTTGCAACACCAAATATATCCATGCACAATAGCCACTCTCAATAACAAACCGATTATTCAAAACCAAATTTTTGAAATGTTTGTAAGGACATAGGAAATGAAAGATCTCCTAAACAATGTAAAAATAATTTCAGTAGAATTAATAATATATTAAATAAGGATACAAAATACAATAGTTCTAAGATTGAGTGTGAGGGCATAATGCAAAGTGTTGTGTGCAATAATATATACTCTGAAAAGACACCGGAAGATGTATGAAATAAGTGAAGCTATATTATACTATCACATTGAATATCATATATACATCTTAAGTTATTCACCTTCTGTCTGTTATCTTTAGTAAATATGGATTCTAGCTCGCATAAACTCAATTTTTTTTTCTTCAAGTAGGAGTTAAATCTTATGCATTTCTGATATAATTAGTTTAACTTTCACTAATATTCAAACAATATGGATGGTTGGATGGGAAAAATGCTGCTGATTAGAACAATTTCAAAATCCAAGGGTAGAAATAAACCAAGCATTTATTGAACTTCATAAACATGTTCACCATCATTTCCTAAATGTTTACGCAATTAAATAAGGAAAATCAGAACAAATTCATCCAAGGGCTCCATTCATCGTTTTTGAGTTATCAATCCCCTTCAGTAAGTAGAAATCCTATCAGGTAAAAACTAATTTTAGTCCCAACAGTATAAATCAAGCTTTTGCAAATTTGTTTGGCTTCATTATAAGATGAATTAGGATAGGCTCTTATTTTGTTTCCTAAAACTGATCTTTCTATTTTTTCTTTAATTTCCACTTTTCCCCTCCTAATGTTTTGTTACACAAGAAAATATATTGTTTATTAAAAAAATAATTTAATAATTTAAAAGATAAAATATCATTAAAATGAAAAGTTGAAATAAATTTTAAGACAAGTCAAAATTTGATTTTATTAAATTCGCTACTCCTGGTGCTCATTTAATCAAGGATTTTAATTAAACTATAGTGATTTTTTTAAATTACAATTATTTAAGGGAATTCCAATGATTTTTATTCAATTAACAGTCATACAATAAAAACATGCACCAGATATGTTTTTTACTCTCATAGATTATTACTCCCAAAAATGCCATCAACAATGATTTCTTGAAAATTTTATATTTTGATTTTAATTAAGTTTGAAATTTTCATTTTCAAGTTTGCCTTTGCCTTAATCTGGTATCCTATTTTCGGGCTGAATAAAAATATACTAATAATTCATTCAATATTTCTGAGAAAGAGATTGAAGAAATGCACAAATAGAAAGGGCAAGTTCTGCGTGGTTGATAGTGGGAAGGTGGTCAGGGGATTAGTATAAAGTTTTATTATCACTATCTAAAATATAATTAGGATGAATGAACCAGTTTTTAAATCACAACATGAAGGTGGGGAATGTCTCAGATATCATTGTTCTAAGTTCCAAACAGAAAGTTACTAAGAAATAAAGTTGAATGAGAGAGGTTTTATTGGTTTTTTATTATGATTCATAAACATAAAAAAAAACAAGGGACTCTTTTAAGGATGTTTTTTTTGTACCAAAGGAGCTTTTTGCAGAATTTTTATAATATCAATCACACGTGTTGGCTGAAACTCTACATATTACAAGCGTATAAGTTGATTTTCAATAGCCACATATTGGCTATACAGACTACTTTGGTGGTCAACAGGGTCGAACATTTCACCAGGATGTTATCAATATTGAGTTATCAACATCAACTTGTTAGCTGACTACCCTTGGATACACAGGCAGGAAATAAAATATGTAAAGTGAAAGCATGTTAAGAGGAACGTCAAATTGAAGAAGAAAAGGCTTTGATAAAAAGTGTAGTATAAATATAATATGACGGAAGAGTTTTTATAACTTGTTTTCAATTGTAAAAAATTAAAATAAGTATGCATACTTGATTCCAATAAAATTTAGATTTTTATATTTGTTAGCTCATCATTTTATAAAACAAAATGAATGTAATTGAGGAAAATGGAGATCATTTTTGGATTGTTTCCAAAAGACCCAAAATGTACCAAAAATAACCCCCCCCCCCTCCACACTCAGCTGAGAGGAAAAATTTCCTAGTTAGCCTTTGTAATTTAACTCTCTTCTTATATTTTTATTATAATATAATTACATCTAAAAAATATGCTCATTAGACCACGCTTTGAGAGATTACTATTTCTTAAAACATTTTCAGAATGAGTCTAACAAAAAAATTATAAATATTTGTGATACATATTATAAACTATTGATATGTCAAGAGATAAAGTATTAATATTTGAGCCAACCAACAAAAATTGAGTATTTAATGTAATTAAAACATTCTGAAATTTAATGTGTTATAGGAGATTCAAATTCTTTTTTTTCTCTGTCGAATATTTTAACTGAAATATTATAGCTCACTTATTTCAATACAACCATTTATCAAAAACTGAGTTAAATACCTTCTGGCCCAAAATTTCTAAATCCTTATAGACCTTACTGTCAGGTTCCTCTCTATCGTTTTCAAGCTCGTCATTTGGTTTGGGATCAGTCTTATGTTCTGAAAGTGTCTTCCCAGATAATAAATAAGACTCATCTCGACCATGGGAGTCTTCTAGCTTGGCAGCTGGTTCGAGATCAGTCTCATTTTCTGAATATTTATTATTATCTAATAAAGAATGCTTGTCTAGATCTGAACTCTCAATGATCAAACTTTCATTATTTATATTAGAAGCAGATGCTACTTTAAAAGGCACGTATTCATTTCTATAAAGGTAATTACTATTTTCAAAGCCATATGGCCTAGTCCTATTTGGGTAAAGGGTCGTATAGTTTCTTTGGTAATTTGGGACATTATATGTACGGTTATATAAGATACAATTTGAGGAGCAATGATGAGTGACTAGGTATGGCGCATCAAAATAATGGATTTGTTGAGAATAATATGGTTGACAAGTTGAATGCGAATAATTACTGTATGGTGAAGCGCAATAGTTAGCCCGATGAAAATAATTCATTGAATTTCTGTCTGGAATCATATTTGGGTGTTTGAAATCTACAAATGGTTTGTAGTTCATGGAATGTGCTTTATTAGGAGGGTGCTTTCTAGCAGAGAACTTTTCAGGATCACCTCCCTCCCTATTGGCAGTTTTAATAAGCCTACTGGTGCGTGACTCCGGTTCCTTAAAAATGGTCTCCTTATTTGATATAGCTCCAGATCCTGATTTATCTTTGAGTGAAATCGAGCTTCCCTGAGAATTATAAGGTGAAGAATATCCTGTTGGCTTTTGAATAACTGACACATTCTTCCATGCTAATGATTTTTCAAGAACAGACTGGCTTTTCTGAGCAATCGGAATATATTCCAATGGCTTTCGATTGTCTAAGCTATTCTCACACTTTTTTGTTAATGATTTTTCAAGAACAGACTGGCTTTTTTGAGCAGTTGGAATATATTCCAATGGCTTTCGATTGTCTAAGTTATTCTCACACTTTTTTGTCAATGATTTTTCAGGAACAGAGTCGTTTTTCTGAGGAGATGAAATATATTCCAATGGCTTTCGATTGCCTAAGATATTCTCACAATTTTTTGTTAATGATTTTTCAAGAGCAGACTGGATTTTCTGAGCAGTTGGAACATATTCTTCCAATGGTTCTTGAATAACCAAGCCATTCTCACACTTATGTGCTATTGATTTTTCAGAAACAGATGGGCTTTTCTGAAACTTTACAGTATGCCCAGAACTCTTTTCACATACTGTTTTAAAACAACCTTCATTAATTAGAACCTCTTCCCTATCTTCACTTTTTCCATGACTCATATCTTTGAAGCTAGGAGGAAATTTTTGAAATGATCGATCTTTTAATGGACTCAACATTGAAGTAGTTGGCAGCTCCCCAATTATCAGTGATTTAGGCCACTTTTCAAACTAAAAAAGAAAGCATTGCAATTAGAAATATCCAGAAATAAAATAAAATAGTGTTAAATTAAGCTCTTTTTTGTCTAAGGTAAATTTAAATTGTAATAAAGTCCATCATACAGGGGCTGCGTAAAGTAAGTAGATATATACTCCTAAGTCAAAATTCATAAGTGGGGGGTTTATGTAGGCTGAAAATAAGCTCCTGTAACTCACTTAATATTTTAGTTAAGGGAAAATTTATAAAAAAGCAATTGTAGAGCATAATAGTTAAACAAGATTGGTTCTACCACATTTTTCAATCTAACTCATAATAACAGAGATATTTTCAATTTTCGATTTCCCTTCCTCTAATCTCCCCCCCCCTCTCTATTCCGAGCTGTATTAGAGCAATTAACTAATATGATCTTTCATATTCTTAGTGCTAAATAAAATGTATAATATCATGTGTAGATGAAATGAACATTTTGAGCCAAGACTTTAAAGCTTTTGATGTCATCTCACTAAGTATTTGATTGTATCTCGCATAAAAAGACCCACTGAAAACAATATTTGGTATTTAAGCTTGAACACAAAATATTCACAAAGCTTGATTAAATAAAATATTTCATGATATATTGGCTTATTGTTAACATTTGGTGACTAAAAGAAGGAGTTTACTAAAGGCTGAATATTAAAAAATTAAAACATCTGGGATAGTATTCAATGTACGGGTAAATGTATTAATGGCATTATACAAAATTACATTTGCAATAAGACTGATTATGTACAATATTAAATTTGGCTCATAATAACAGAGATATTTTAAATTTTTGAAATTCTGCTCTAAGCCCCTCCCCTCG
The DNA here is from genome assembly GCA_019009955.1 of Riptortus pedestris. Lineage (NCBI taxonomy): Eukaryota > Metazoa > Arthropoda > Insecta > Hemiptera > Alydidae > Riptortus > Riptortus pedestris. The sequence goes on from CM032228.1 coordinate 234,268,387, forward strand.
CACTGGACCAATTTAAGGTGTTAAAAAACTTGGTCTTCCTTTTTAAATAAAATGTTTAAATAAAAAGTATGGTTGTGAAATCCAGAGAATTAACAGACAAATATTATATATATATATATATATATATATATATATATAAACTTGCAACGTCTGTTTGTACCATTGATTTATTTCTCAAAATTTCATGATCCTTTTTTTTTCACATGCCATAGACACGATATCTGCAATTTGTGGCTTTGCTATCTGTTTGTTTGTTACCTTTTCATGCTCAAACTATATAATCGAATTTTATGAAACTTGGTACGTATATTACTACTAGCCTAACTTAGTCTATAGGCTATACTATTATTCCCAAAGACGAACAGGAGTGGAGGTTATTAGGGAAGCCTGAAATGAAAAAATGCAATATTTCATTTCCTATTAATTTTTGACAAAGAAACAAATAACAAAAGTTGTTTATTTTGTTATTTAATGTAACTTTTGAAATATACAATTTTGTTGTATACCAAAGTATAAACAAGATATACACTAGAAATTATAGCGGGTGAAAAATATTTTAAAAGACTAAACCGAACTCAACGAAACTCTAATGCAAGTTTAGTATTAATGCCTCATTGATTACATGCTATATTAACATTTTTAGGAACGAATGGGAGTGAGGGTTATAAGGTAAGCCTGAAATGGAAAATTTTGATGTTTTGTTTCCCATTGGGTTTTTGGCAAACATACGCATAACATAAGGTGTTTATTTTGTTATTTAGAGTATCTTTTGTTACAAACACTTTTATCTTATAACAAAGTATAAACAAGATATATGCTAAAAACTTTAGCCAAGTGTTTTTAATATAGACATACTATGAACAATAATGTTATGTTTTTAGAATTATATTTAAGTATTCCTATGGTTTAATATTTAGAATAACTGAAGTAAGTCAACTAATAATACAAAGTTTCTTCTTCAGTTATACATTTGAGTATTTTAAATAATGGTAATTAAATACACAAAATAGATAAAGGTGGCCACTTTTGGGAAAATAAATATATAAAGTTTATAACAAACAGTGCCATCTTAATTAATGAATTTTATGGACTATGGTTCTTGAATGATTATCCATGATTATGATTTATATTGTAAACAGTATTTTGAACATAGAGAGGATTGATCAAGAATTCATTTTTTTTTTTTTTTTTTTATTCTTTGAGACTGAAAAAAAAAACCTCCTATAGTTACTAGGATAAACCTTCCTATAGTTACTAGGATAAATAGTAAGCTAAAGACTTGAGACAGGAAGTGTAAAAATATTGTGCATAGTAAAAACAAAAGAAATTACTATCATTCAGACTCCCTGAGCAACTCAGTCCCCCGAGCTGGGTACCTTAGCTAGTATGTATATGTGTATATATATATATATATATATATATATATATATATAAATGGACATTTGAATCAGGTCATGAGTACAGCCTCAATAGCTAATTTCCCTTAAAAAGGAAATCTGTAAAAAATATATTTGAACCATGTAGGCTTTTGAATTACCACTATAAAATCAAGAAGAGTTAAACTCTTGGCAAGAAGCATTACTAAGTCATTGTCATACATACCATAACGGTGTTTTCTTCAGAAGGCCAAATGCTCTCAGAATCACCCAACTGAGTCCAATCAGTGTAAGAATCTTCAAACCCAGAATCATTTGACATCCTAAATAATTAACATACTTATAACAAATTTAATACAAATTTTAAAGTATATATTGTTACATTTATTATAAAAATAATAAACATTAATTATTAGAGTTCTTTTGGATTGCAAAAGTAAACACACAAATTTTAGAGTTTTATCACTCCACAATTTATATGATGATGCGCAACGCATGATCACGTGAATCAATGAAGTTCACAAAACATGGCAGTGCACTGATCTTCACTAAACACTGCACAGCACTGAAACTAAAAATCACTGTTCACTAAAGCTGCACAGAATGCTCTATTATTCACTAAGAATAATTAGTAATTATTAAAGTTATTAGTAAGAAAACTGAGAACTAACTAACTGTTGGGCTGATATTTATTAAGCCCAGCAACAAGTTCGAGACTTTCTGGTGCCATCACCTAGAAAATTCCAGATAACCCTCATGGGACATCTTCATTTTCTTCAACTTCTTAAAAACATGATTAGCTATGCATAATTTTCAATTATTATGTTATTTAAAGTATACACTTTGATCTTAGTAAATAGGCAGAGAAGCGATAAAACACTACAACTGATAACAAACTTCGAGAACCGAAACATATACTTGGTGAATGGCCTTCCTCAAAAAGGCTAATTAGAAGAGAAGAAGTAGTTTTAATGAGGTTAAGAATTGGCCATTCACAACTGACTCACAATTACTTACTTACTGGAAAAGAGGAACCCTACTGCCAACACTGTAACTGTAGACTTACTATAAAACATATACTAACTGATTGCTATCTAAAGACTCACATAGACCTACCATATACTTTGACTGAATTACTACATGACTGTAGCCAGTATATATACCACATATTACAATACTTGGAACATACGTTTTCAAAAAATTATAATGGAGGACAATACTGAAAATATTTGCAGAACCGAGCATACTTACGTGAATACAATAAAGTGATTATATGAATTTAACTGATTCGTAGCTAAATCACCCCAGTCGCAAAATTCGATTATTGTAAGAATAAATAAATAAATAAAATATTTCAAGTATAAGTTTTTTAACTTTGTTCCACTTTACTAGCGGAACACTCTTGGGTGCTTGTTTTATAGGTCTTGCTTTGCCAGTATTTATTATGTGTTTTATAACTGCTGTTCTACCTTGGCTTTTATTATTATATAGGGTGAAGATGAAGGCATGTGTTCTTAGCAGCTACTTCGCTTTGTTCTGTCATGTGATGTCAGTCCTTCCACCCATTTTTCCTCCTGTTCTGCTAGTAAGTCGCGTTCCTTGGATGTCATTTTGAGCCATACTGGATTTGTAGCACAGTCGGACATGCTAAGTCATCTCGCAGAAACTTGTCATTGACGCAGGATAATAAAATACATGATCAGTGTAAATGTTGGTCAGTCTAGCCTTGGCTCTTCTGCAGACAGGTTGATTCCCCAGTAGCACAGTTCTCTCATATCACTAAGAAGGATGCTTGTCAATATATAAACTTAATAAGGCATGTTTCAGAAGATGAAAGAAAGCAATGACCAGCGAATAATCCTAGTTTTACACACTAATTGGCTTGTAGACCAAAAAAGAAAAAAATGAATGTATTAAAAAGTACTTACATCCTTTGCCTTGGTGCATTTGATACTGCTATCGCTGAATCTGATACAGCACATGTTTCTTCAACCAATTCAGCTATATCTTTTTTAACCCTTCAAAAAAATAATTAGCAGAATAAAAATGATATGTAATAGAACAGTGTTAGCCTTTTTAGATGGTTGAAATAAATATAGTTTCCGATAGAAATCAGCTACAAAATAAATAAATAAATAAAAGTGAAAATAAAAAGGCTAAGCACAGAAGTGCCCTTTCCAAATATTTTGTTTATCAAGGAACCCCACTCTCTCACCATGTTAAAGGCCTCCAAAGAGGCCTGAGGAACAAGATAAGAAGCAATTAATTTCAAGTCATTTAAATGAGTATAACTCCTGAGAGGAAAGTATTAACAAAATTATTTCTATAGCCCCGAACCTCTAAGATATAAAATATGATATTGATTGTGATTCTATTATTGTAAAATAAAATAAATGTGATTCACTTTCTGTGGTTCATTTTTTCTCACTCAAGACTAATGTTAAAATACAATAGTTGTATTCTTTTTTATACAGCTGCTATTGTTTTCCAGAATCCCAGAAGATTTTAAGATTATAGGATTGAAAAGCTCAGGAATAAAAGTAATCAATGGTGTTTTAAAAATAAAATTATTGGCAAACTGCAAGTTGATCAAAATTATTAAATTAGTCAATCAAAAAGAGAGGTACAAACCTATAAACTACAAGAATCTGAAATATGAAATATCAATGCCCTAAGGCTAGCCGTTTTTGAGTTAGGAATGATACATATACAGTTATGGAGATCAACTAGTCAAAATAGGTTCAAGATGGTTAAAACAGATAATTTTGTTGAAATCTGAAAATGGAAAATTTTGCTATTGCATTAATTCCTTTAATGAAAATTAAAACTTAATAGACTAATGAAAATCAGAAGAAAAGTCCATAAAGGAATCGATATTAAAAGAAGGAATCTGAAATTACAAGTATTCATAGCTGAGATGAAGGAAGAAAAAAGTCATTATTTTATTTTATGTATTTATTTATTTTTTCATTGTGATATTTCATTATTTTAATCTCTCAAAGTATTTATTTTAATGATTACTTTATTTTTGGTTTGTTTTTATATTTGGCCTTTTAAATGTACGGTATTTTTCTTATTTATTTTTCATTTTCATACATGGCTGAATGAAATTATGGCAATGGAATATAAAAAGGACTTCAAAAGCACATAGGTGATCTACAATGCACAATAAAGAAAAACCCAAATGTTGCTATTCAAAAAACACCTGGTAAGGAATTCAGCCTTCATGGGTACACTACCTATAGAAAAGATTACTTCTAGGGGGGGGGGGGAATAGAGCATGCAAAGGGGTATATTTGTTAGAGATAACACATATAGTGAACCCATACAGCTGAGAACAACACTGCAAAAAGTAGTATCTCAGTTTACATTCCCTTCCGAGTTACAGTATACTCCATTTATCTTCCACCAAAGAAACATCTTGGCATACATGAAATACACAATTGTAAATGCTTTGTCTACTATGTGGAACTCTCAATTAAGTAATAGTAAATCAATTACAGACACTTTCTGAAAACTTTGACTTAATTGAACTACAAACTCTCCCAAACATTTATGCCCATGGACTGGAACACTGATTAACATTGATGTTTCTCTTTCTTCTTCTTCTATAGAATCTCAGCTTTCATGGATTGTTGACCAAGATTCATATGGAAGTGATCATTCCTCAATGCAAATACGGACCTGACACACTATTTCATAGCACACCTAGATACAACTCAAAAAAGAATACTTATCTAGAGTACATTAATACAAAACTCAGTTCTTCTAACCTCCAAAGTATGGGGAAGTTAACCTCATTTATATTGGAAGCAACTGAGATGAGTATTCCAGAAAACTCAAACATATACAAAAAATAACCAGTTCCTTGGTGGAATGGTGAATGTAGGATAACTATAATTAATAAAAAAAGTGTTCTTTATTTATTTTGTCGAAGCCCATTAGTAACTTACAAGACTACAAACGTCTGAATTCAATTGCCCAGTGGATTATTACAAGTAGTAAAAAGAAATGTTGGGTAGACTTTTTATCAAGTACTAATTGGCACTCATCGGCACACGATGTCTGGATGAAAATTAACCAAATAAAACACAAAAAGTATCGTACGCCAACTCCAGGACTAAAACAAAATAACACTATTGTAACTCACCAACATTTTAGGAAATGATTTTAGTTCAGTTGGCAATTCCCAAAACTACTATACACATTTTTGAAGGTACAAAACTCTTACAGAGACCAAGACATATCTTATAATTCTAACTAATCAACACTTACTAAACGACCCCTTTATACTAAATGAACTAAAACTGACTTTATCTACTGTATATAATACATCACCAGGACCAGATAATTACGTACAGCACGATACAAAATCTTCCAGAACAAGGATTACAAACTCTTCTTGATCTTCTGAATAAAGTTTACATAGAGTATGTACCCTCACACATGGAGTGAAACAATAGTTATACCAATTCTAAAACTCTGGAAAAGAAAATAATCTAGCCACAAGCTATTGTCCAATATCCTTACCAATTGGCTCTGCAAAATTGGTGAAAAAATTATTAACAGCAGACACTTGTGGTTCTGAGATAAAAACAACCTTCTTTCTCCTTATAAATTTGCATTTAGACAGAAACACTCAACCATGCATCCCATTGCACGAGACTGGAGAATTATATTTATAATGTTTTCCTTAGAAATAAATTAAGAGTTAGCAATATCCCTTGATCTGGAGAAAGCTTACGACTAGGTCTGGAGAAGGCTCATTCTCTCCCAATTTATTGAATGGGTTGTCCAGGTAAAAATTATAAGATTTTTGGATAACTATATGTCTAATTAAACATTCATACTGAAGATAGGTACTGCTTTATCAGATCTTTTTCAGCAGGAGAATGGAGTGCATCACTGTTCAATATAGCTATCAACTCTATCATAAAATGTATCCCCAAAGAACTATCTTACTGTTTGTATGCTGATGACCTCATCATACACATCACATATTCAACACTACCATTTGCACATAATTATATGCTCACACAACTCCAAAAATGGTGCTCACTCATTGGTTTCAAAATCTCTACAGAGAAAACTAAGTACACCATCACCATCTTTAGAAGAGAAAATAGGAAACATTTGATACTTGAAAGGACTACAATAAGTACAACTGACGAACTCAAGTTCTTAGGACTGACATTTGACAGAAAACTAATTTGAATTCCCCATTTAAAGGGGCTCTTTGATAAGTGTGAGGAAGCTTGAACTTCATGAGAATCCTGAGTAATATGAAATAGGGAGCTGACTGATGTTTAATGCTGAGTTTTTATCGTTCCTATACTAGATGTTTACTCGACTATGAATGTATTCCATTTTCATTGGCCAGCTCTAAAATTCTTAAAATGTTAGTCACAATACACCATTAAAGACTGAGAATACCAACTGGGGCGTTCAGAACTAATCCTGTGTAAAGCCTATGTGTTGAAGCTGGAGGACCTCCGTTAAAATATAGAAGGTGCATTATTTGTTTAAGATTTATTTTAAAATGTTAAGCGCTGAATACACATTTCATAAATACATTTTTAACAAACAATTTATTTAAAAAATATGCTCTCGAGCATACTAGCATGTTACAGACATCTAAGTACACTAATGCTCATTTGACATTCCTTGGAGAGTAAATAACTTAAATATTAATTTAACTTTGACCAAATTTAATAAAAGTAATCCTCTCCCAAATTTTACAACATAGCCTACAATTCAATAACCAGAAATAATTCAAACGCACCGTACTCCTTCATGGACAGATCCAAGACAGACTTTCGAACTGTGGCTGCTACATTTATTAATGATAAATCACACACTCAAAAATTAAGCAACAGAGCAAGTATTTACTTGGCACAATTGTATGCTATTTACTTATCCATTTCAAAATTTAAAAAAACATTCAAAATTCACAGATTATCCCTTTCTTTGACTCATTAAGTTTATTCACTCTCCTTGAAAAACATCTGCAGCACTCGTCCAACTATAACGAAAATTTTTGAACATTGCTGTAAGCTACAAACTCATATAACCAGGACAAATAAAATTGGTCGAAGAACTGAAATTGACAATCTAGCAAAAATTACGACTGAAAACACGACGCTCATCAACTGACATTAGAAGACTTACAAAACTTAGTTAAAACTAGTATCTAACAAGAAGGGTAACAATACTGGTTACAGATGGACAGCAAACTTAGACAAATTAAACTTACAATCCACGACTGGAAACAAAGAAACATGACATTTACACGAAGGGAGCAAGGAATTATTACAGGACTCTGTATAGGTCATTCCTACCTAGCACGTGCATTCCTAATAGAAAAGAAGCCATAGCCAAAATGTGATGTATGCAATGTAACTCTATCTATAAACCACCTACTTACAGACTGCAGACAACTTGAACATTTAAAGGTATCCCATGTCTTACTGACTGAAGGTAGCGATCACATGTCCACCATTATTCAGTACTTTACAAACTCAAACAAATAAACAAAAATTTAGCTGTAATACGCTATAATTTTAAAATTGCACTTTAAACAAAATTGAATATTTTTGCAATTCCATATATATATGCTTGCGTGTGCGTGTGAGTGTGTGATTTTGTATACATAAATGCGTTTTACTTCATCAATTAATTTCATTTTAAAAAGCCTAGTTGCAAAGCTCTTAAAATAATATTAATTCCTTTACTGCGCACAAGGAAGTAATATTGACTGGTAACAACGTGGAGTACTAATAAGAACTTAAACAATCCAAAAAGAGTAGCACTATTAAAACTGCCAAATGAAATATTTTGATCCCTATTTCAAAGGTTTAGAAATAGAATTAATAGTTTTATTATACAAAGCTTCTGATAAGGAAGAACTTTATTCAAGACTCAAATATTGTTTTATTTGTAATGCAATATTGCATAATCGTATCCTTTTTCCCCTCAGTAAGTTCCTTATAGACTTCAAAGCCAAAATTACACTTTAGTACGAACGAAAATTAAGTAAAAATATTTTGGAATTGCGTAATAAGCCCCACTTGAATATGAGAGAACACTAACTGGAAATAGTTAATTTTTAGTTAAAATGTCAACTTTTATTTTAAAATTAAAGTAATTTTTTTTTAAATTTGAATAAAAAGGAATTCAACTATTGTCTTTCACATTAGACTGGAGATGGAAAAAATGAATGCAAGAAAAGTGTATGATGTTTATTTTCAATCAATAGAACTTTTCTAATATGTCAGTAAAGTGACATACTGTAATTGTGATTAATATATATATATATATATATATATATATATATATATATATATATATATATATATATATATAAAATTGCAACCTCTGTCTGTTCATTGATTTTATCCGTGAAATTTCACGATAACTTTTCGTTTCACATGTCATAGACACCATATCTGCATTTTGTTTCTTTCGTGTATGTTTGTTTGTTTGTTTGTTTGTTTGTTACCTTTTCACGCATAAACGGCTGAACCGAATTTTATGAAATTTGGTATGTATATTACTACTAACCCAACTTAGACTTTAGGCTATATTAATTTTCTCTGAGACGAACAGGAGTGGGGGTTATTAGGGAAGCCTGAAATTGAAAATAGCGATATTTCATTTCCTATTGGTTTTTCAGCAATTATGCACATAACAAAAGTTGTTTATTGTGTTATTTAGAGTAACTTTTGTTATATACACTTTTGTCGTATACCGAAGTATAAATGCGTTATACGCTAAACATAATAGCGGGAGTCAACAATATTATTTGCCAAAAAAGACTCAACCGAACTAAATAAAACTCGGTATGTGTATTAGCAGTGAGGCCTTCATTATAATAAGCCATACCAACATTTCTATGGACGGGCAGGAGTGGGGGTTATAAGGGAAGCCTGAAATTAAAAATAGCGATATTTCGTTTCCTATTGGTTTTTCCGCAAATATAAACATAACAAAAGTTGTCTATTTTGTTATTTGGAGTAACTTTTGTTTTATACACTATCGCCGTATACCAAAGTATAAATGAGTTATACGTTAAAACTTTAGCGGGCACTAACGGCTGAACCGAACTTAACAAAACTCGGTATGTCAATTAGCATTAATTTTTCCATGATTATAAGTTATATTAAAATTTTTAGGTTCGAACGGGAGGGGGGTTATAAGGGAGGCCTGAAATAAAAATTCACCATATTTACATGTATAAGAGACGGGAAATATAAAAATATCGAAGACTGTGAAGCCTTATCGAACGAATAATTCTATTATTAGCAAATCCACGGGAAAGACGGGTATCAATCCTAAACACTGGGACGGGTAAATGTCAAAATATTGTGCAATGTAAAGCCTGCTAAAAAATACCATCACCATTCAGCCTCAAATGAATTCCCGGGCGAAGCCGGGTATCTGAGCTAGTATATATATATATATAGATATATATATATATATATATATATATATATATATATACAGGATCTCCCAACTTCCTGTGCCACCCCCCTTAAAATCTCCAATTGCTTTAATACAAGGCTGAGACTTGGTGTGCCATAATTGTGACACCTGAAAAATCCTTTCAGTCCATATTCGACCTTCCAACCTTCTCCAGTCCTTCCAACCTCTTCGTCCTTTGATGTTGCCACTGCTCTATATAAGCATGTGCAACTCGCCTGACAGTTTAGTTTGTTCTCAGCTGTCTTGAAGTACTCATCAAGTGCATACAGTGCGACAGTTGCAGTGCGGTAAAGTGCTTTATGTGAAGAACAGAGTTGTGCCGTGACTCTGTAGGTATCAGTATAGTGCTGTGTTTAAGACAGTGCAGTGCCGTTAACTTCACGAAGTAAAGGACAGTGCAGTGCCATCTTTTTTGTGTACTTCAGTGATCGTGAGTGAATTATTGGACTATGTATTAACAAGAACAGTGACACTATCAGCGCATTCTGTGAGTAGTAAAGTGTTAAATAAATTGTGCAGTGATAAAAACTCTGTGTGTGTTTAATTTTGCTATCCAAAAGAACTCTTATAAACAACTTTTATTACTGATTTTGTAATAAAACATAACAACTGGTGTCAGAAGTGGGATTGCAAAATTAAAATCAACAAACATGAAGTTTGGAGAAATAAACGTGGAAGAGCTGAAGGAGGAGCTGGCTAAACTGGATCTGCCAACAACAGGAAATAAGGCTAAACTACAAAGGCGGTTGACAGAGGAATTCCTAAGACAAGGAATCGATATAAATACACACGAGTTTTACAATAAAGAAGACATTGCTGTAAGTACTTCTATCTCAAGTAGCAATTTGGACTTAAATGCAATTTTGGCCACCATGATGGAAAAAATAACAGATAATAACCAAAAACTCTTAGAAGCTTCTAAAAGCAACAGTGAGAAAATATTAGCGGAAGTCAGACAAGAGTTTCAGGAAGCTTCTAGAACTAATTAAGAGAGACTAGAAGAAGCTTCTAAATTAAACAACGAGAAAATCCTCACTGAAGTAAGCAAGAATTTCAAGAAGCTTCTAGAGCTAATTGTGAGAGACTTGCGGAAAAATTGCAGGAAGCTTCTAGATCAACGACCCAAAAATTCCATGTAATATTAGAGGTATGGGGCAAATGAGAGGAAGCCATAGAGCAGAGAGTAGGTGAGTTTGATGAAAAACTCTGCGGCATTTCTGTGGCAGAATAGAAGGGTGAAGAGAATATGTCCAATCTAGGAAGGAAGATGGACGAAGAAATACGAGAATTACAATTTCAAATAGACAATCTACAAGTTCTAGAGGGTCCAGTGAGACTCATTTCAGAACAATGCAGCAGGATAAAGGCCCCCACGTTTGATGGTAGCGTACCATTTAATGTTTTAAGTTCCAATTTGAGACAGTGACCAGTAAAAACGGATGGAATAGTGAAGAAAAAGCGATATAGTATTTCTGTACCGAAAGGAACAGCTGCAGAAATCCTGGAAAGTTTACCGTCCGCTTGCAGGAATAATTATGAGGACATTATGGTGACATTACAGAGCAAGTATGGCCGTGAACATAAGTGGGAACTGTACAGGATGGAATTACGGGGCAGAATGCAGAAACAGAATGAGACCCTACAAGATTTTGCCATGGAAATCGAACGCCTAGTCCCGCTAAAACATTTTTAGAATTAATTATTTTAAACTAATAACATAGCAGTTATTTGTAAAAGAAATACATTTTTACATAGTTTCATGTAAAAAAACCAAAACAAGTGAAATCCCTTTTATCACAGTGTATTCCTCCTGCTGAAATTGAATTTGTCGCCAATCTGATTTTATATTTCATGTCTTCAATATTCTGTGCCCTGTTCGAGTAGAAATGTCTTTGACCATCCTCTATAGAAAATAATCCATTACTGTCAGATCGGGTGAGCTGGGTGGCCACTGAATGTGCAAGCTGCGACAGATACTGCGTTGGGGAAAGATTTCTCTTATTGTTGATCGAGTAGCGATTGAGAAGTGGGAAGGACATCTATCAAGATGCAGCCACATTTTATTTCTTTGCATCAGAGGTATGGCATATATTTAATTTAGAAATTCTTTATTTAGGAAGCGGCTTAAGACTGTACCATTTAATGTTTTATCAAAAAAATGTCGGATTATGATTCTTCCCTGGAAGATATCGCACGATTTTTTTTATTTTTTTTAACATAAAACTGTGCAGTTGGAAAACATTTTTACTAATAATTACTATGTAATTAATTTGAAATAAATTAATTCTAAGAAATTTTTTTTTATGTTAATGTTTTTTGAAGCGAACATCTTTTTTGGATTCATTCAAGAATACTTTTGCTTTACGAGAAGGGAGAAGGTTATGAGGTTGAATATGGACTGAAAAGATTCTTTAGGGGTCCTAATAATGGCCACCAAGTCTCGGCTTTGTATTAAAATAATTGTAGATTTTAAGGGGGGGGGGGGTTGGCACTGGAAGTTGGGGCACCATGTGTGTGTGTGTATGTGTGTATGTTACTGATTAGAATTAAGTACTTACAAATTAGAAGCTTTTTCTATCTCTAAGCAGATAAGAAGCTTCTCAGCAGTAAAACATAGAATAGGGCTTGACTCCATCTCTGTTAAGATATTTTGAATTTTCTTTTGAATCCACTCTGAAGATGAGTTATTGGTTATGTAGTCATGAACTGTAAACAAGATTTATTACGCTAATAATGGAGAAATAAAATAATTGCAAAAAGTAAAACTATACCTGAAACACAAAGAGAAAATGGTACAAGACTTTCCATTGGGAGGAACCACTGTTGCTATGTCACTTGCCTATGCAAGCTTTATATTTTGAATCAATAAAAGTATGTTATTTAGCTTTAGTTAGGAATAGTTGTAATACCATCATGTCACTGTATTTCAAAGAACCTATACACTTAAATCTTATAAAGGGAATCAAAAACCGTAGGTAAATTTTGAAAAGCTAGAGTTTAAGAGACCACCACATATTTATGTCCTGGTCTAGATCCTTCCCTTCACCTTGCCAATCATCCTTCCACATAACAAAGGTGTTCTTTCATTTCTGAGACCCCACCTGTGGAAGGTCCTAGTTCAGCTTTTATAAGAAAACAAACAACAAATTGATCTACTTCATAATGAACTAACACAAACTAAATTTAAAAAATGCACACACTTGCACAATACAAATTCTGCCTAACAATCACAAGCCTATATGAGGACTCACCTATCCAGGCTATGATACTCCCCCTCTCTATTTCCATTTTACATTGGACTTTTGTTTTCAGTGGGCCATATATACAAGAAATAATATTCATAAATAACCCCTTATTTATAATAAACTTCTATCTGCATTTCATAATGCGTTGTAATTCACATTACTTAAAAGTAAAAGAACGGATCAGCATAATGGAAATCCTAAAAGTGCTGCTCACTAAATGTTTTTAGTTGAAAGCTACTCATTTGAAATCTATATACTTTCAAATAAAAATATTAAAAAAGCAGGTTACTGGACTTCCTGGACTGAGCATCCAAAAACAGAGCGGCTTTGACAAAACCCCTTCCCAACACTTAAACTTGGTATTTTCTTCTGCTAGTCCATGTACAATTAATATAATGTAGGGTTGTATTAAATTATTACATCGCATGAATTACATTAATTAACTTTTTTTTTTCAATTATGTATTATATACAATAGTTGTGTTTAGGATATTCTTGTTTTAATTTTATATCTTAACAGTTTTATAAATTTAGATATTAAAGTTGTGCATTGGGACTGAAGATAGAACTGGTTCTCTCAACCACTCTCATACATAGTTAGAGGATCTCAAAACTGTTTTGAAATATAAAAAAGTCCGTCACGCAGGGCTACATAAAGTAAACAGATTTACCATGAGCTGGGGAATGATAAACTAGTCATTTCTTCTTACCATCTGTACTTGTCCTATTGTAAGAAGCCAACATAAACAGAAATTGTAATGAGATTTATAGTGAGTGAGTTAATTAAAGTAACAAATCGAAAGATTAAGAGTGTAGGGGTTACTGAAGGTCAAAACAAAATCAAATAGCATGCTTAATATTTAAGATAAGAAAACAATATACAGATAAACAGTTGTAGGAAATTAAATGTTTAACAAGATTGGTTTTATAGTTCTGATAAGTCAGTTCTCATAACTGAGATATGAGTTTTCGAATCCCCCCTCTAAACCACCTCCCCTTATTATTTCAACTATTAACAAATATGACCCTTAGTGTTGAATGAAATGGTTAAATATCGAGTATGGTATGGATCAAATTAACATTTTAAAAGGTAATGTTATCATACAGTGTCCATATATCTCACATAGTAAAAGTTCATTGAGAGCAAAATTGGTACTTAACCTTGGAATAAGACAGTTTCACAATATATTGGCTTAATACTAGCATGTGACTACTAAAAGTCGGGGTATACTGAAAGCTAAAAAAAAAAAAAAGTACAAAACAAATCTCTGAATGATGGCACAAAGTGAATGTTAAAGCGATCACCAGAATGCTCACAAAGGTGCAGAGATTGGGCTATCTGCTAATCACAGGAACAGAATGGCTTCCTAAGAATGTTGGAAAATATAAGGAAGAAAACGGAACTTAATATGCCAGCAGATATAATGGCAAGAGACGATCGTATTTAAGAAAAGGTGTAAGGTGGGCGTATAGGGGCTCTGCCAATTGAAAACAGCCAGACTTAAACAGCCAAATGGACTGATGCTTACATGGATGGCTCCAAGATGGAAGAGCTGATCAGGGCAGGAGTGTGGTGCAAGGTGGGAGGAAATAGTCATTTTATATAAAAAGAAAGATCGTTAATGGCTGAAATCGATCAAGGGAAGGGGGGATTAGAGGAAGAGAATTTTGAAAATTCAAAAATCTTTATTACTATATGTCGGATTAAAAAAGCGTATAGAAGCAATCTTATTGCGAATTAAATGTACTATATATATTGTTGTATACATTTATTCTCTATCTTGAATATCAACTGAGATATTTTCATTTTCCGGTTTTCAGCCTTCAGCAAGCCCCCACTTCTATTCAGATCATATAAACAATACTCCGTTATATAATAAACCACTTTATTTGAAGCATAAATACCAAATATTGTCTTCAAGAAACCTTTATTATACAAGATACATGCAAATATATTCTGTTGATCCTCCCCCCACCCCGTCTTAAGTTCTTGGACTACTAAAATTTGAGTGATATAGATAAAAATTATTCCGATTCATTATAAATTACAGTACTAGATATAGCAAATAGTTTTCAATAAAATTAATATGGTATATTCAGATATTGTTTTCCATTCCTGTGAAGAATATTTCCATCTACCAGGTGTGTAAGTATGAAACCGGAATTTTTTAATAAAAAATATGCATTTATTGTGTAAAACTAATACATACGATTTTATTCAAAGTACTGGCCTTCGGTTTCTACACACTTTTTCCATCTCTCTGGCAATTTGTGAATTCCCCGCCAAAAGAATTCTTCCTCTTTGGAGTCAAACCAAACACTAAGCCATTTCCTTCCATCTTCGTAAGAAGTGAAGCGCTGTTCAGCTAGTGCATGTCCCATAGATGCGAACAGGTAATAATCGGGCGGAGCCAGGTGTGGTGAGTAAGCCGCATGTGGAAGAATTTCCCAACGCCTGGATGGTTTCCTTTGTCTGTTTTGCTGAGTGAAATGAGGCGTTGTCATGGAGCAAGATCACTTTGTGCCTTCTTTCTTGATATATTGGTCGTTTTGGAGCAACGCTTGATTCAAATTGATCATTTGTTGTTGGTAGCGTTCTGTATTAACCGTTTCTCTAGGTTTTAAGAGCTCATAATAGATCACACCCTTCTGATCCCACCAGACACATTGTCTTCTGTCCAAAGCGGTTTGGCTTTGCAGTCGATGTCGATGGTTCACCTCGAGTTAACCATGATTTCATACGCTTAGGATTCTCAAAGTAAATCCACTTTTCATCACCAGTCACTATTCGATAAAGAAATGATTTTCTTTTGTACCTGGCAAGCAAAATTTGGCAAGTGGTTTTTCGAGCTTCCTGCTGTCTGTCATTCAGTTGGTGAGGTACCCATTTTCCGACCTTCTGGATCTTTCCCATAGCTGTCAAACGAATAGAGATAGCTTCTCTTGTTACATTTAATTGATCTGCAAGTTGTTGTTGCGTTTGAGTGCTGTCCTCATCCAACAAAGCTTCCAAATCGGCATCTTCAAACTTTTTGGGTGGTCTTCCACGTTCTTCGTTTCTGACATCGAAATCACCATTTTTAAATGTTTTGAACCATTCAAAACATTGTGACTTCCCTAAGGCACGCTCACCGTAAGCTTCAACAAGCATACGATGTGATTCTGCAGCAGTTTTTTTGAGATGAAAACAGAAAATTAATGCTGTCTGCAAATCGTAATTTGTTGGCTCAAAACTGGACATTATCGACATCATTAAACACACGGTTTTAGAATGAAACTAACGTAGGTCTGAGTTGGAACTCTTTATCAGATGTAAACAAAAGCAAATGGTACCACTGAGGGATTAAGAGGAGGATTACACTGACTGCTACACCCATTTGTTTGAGGATTCCGGTTTCATATTTACACACCTGGTATCTGTTCAACTGTGAGAGGTTGGTAGACCTGCTTGTTTACAATTCATACACTCTCCGTTGGGAGGTTATTAAAATTGAATGAAATATTTCTCATGACTGTTTGTATTTATTCACTTAATATTCACGGTGGTGTTGTGTTACTAGTATGTAGATTTATTTATTGCAAAACTTCAAGGGGGAAATATGCTTAGTTTACGCAGCTCATGTGCGACTGGCTTTTTTCGCCATGCAGCTTGCCCTTCTTGTGTATGGGTTCTTCTACATCAGAAAAAAAACATCAATATCTCGTCCATCCATGGTCACAAGTAACCAACAGTTCAGTACATTTTTGGCCCTCCCCTCCCCCCTGAGGATTGAACTTTTTGTGTCCTCCTGATTTGTTTTTGAGCTTTTTGTTAGATGTTAACCAACTACATTGAAAATTTGTTTTCAGAGTCTGTAAATTAAAAAAAGTTTTATAGTTTGCTGAGAAAAGGATCGCTCAAAAATTGAGCAATTGATGTGAATGTGAGAAAGTGATAAAGTAATTCATAATTACTTGTTTTCCTTCAAAAATTTAGAAAACAATTCGTATTTAGAGATATTTTTAAAAAGTGAAAAATATATTCCAACAGCATATTAAATATATTAATAACTAGTAAATTAACCAGTAGCAAATCACGGACTATTAAACCAATCTATGACTAATTATTCACTTCCAGTAGTTAGTGTTAAATAAGTTTAAATAGTTACTATTCATTCAGTTTCACAGAGAAAACAGAGACCATCCACTCATTTTCATTGATAACCAATCAATCACTTTCATTTATGATAACTAATCAGACTCAGTACTGATTAATGATTAACTAGTTCTGATTAACCAGTTGGAGTGATATTAGTCAGTTTGAGCCCGACTCAGTCTGATACTAAGCGACTCATTTCAAATTAAAACTTTGTACTGCACACACAGTGGTTTTCACTTATATATTTTTTTCTCTTGATTATTTTTTGTAATTTTTAAATTAATGTCAGAAAATTTTAAAATCTCCTGATTAAGAAGTTATATATAACTTCTTTTATATATATAGGTTGTAAATTATCACATCACATGAATTACATTATTTCACTTTTTTTTTCAATTATGTTTTATATACAATAGTTGTGTTTAGGGTATTCTTATTTTAATTTATATTTCAATTTTTGAAAAATGTCCCATTAATCCCTACTTGACAATGACAAAAATTAGGTTTGTTCAAAATTATATATATACAATACCAATAATCTCATACTGAAGTATCATAGATTAGGTAATACTTTTATCATTAAACACGTATAAATGTTTTAATGATGCATATTTGTGATTTTATGAATTGGTATTATTATTTAAATTAAAGGAATTCCTCCTGAAGAGGTGGTTTATAGGCAAAAAAACATGTTGGGCATTATACAACACAGTCTGAAAAAGATACTGTTTTTGTATGTGAACCTTGTCATAAAAGTTTGAAGAATATACGCCATCATTAGTTTGACTATCTTCGAAATAGCGCCATAATCATTATAAAAATTTGTTACAATGGCAAGACCAAAAATGTATATAAGTGTGCAAAGGATGCACTTAATTTTGCAACAAAATATGATGTTTCAATAAACCTACTTTCATTATTTATAAAAATGGTAATGAAATAATTATTATTTCAATCCATTTACTGATGATGACAGTTAAAGTAATTTGTCTATTACCACTTTCTACATCACAGATATAACAACATAACGGCTACTCATTCTTCTATAAGCATACATTGTAGGATACTTATCATTGGATTTGTTTTTGTTTAAACAGATGTGATAAACCTTATCTCAAACGGCAAACTTAATCACACATGGTAAACCGAGAGTGGGGAGTTCCGATTCCCGCTAGAGCAATAGGAATTTATTTGACGACTTCATTAAATAAAATCCTCCGTAATCCTCCTTTAAATATAATCCTGCCAGAAAAGTTTGGCATCCTTTATTTAACCGTCCCAATTAGCTGAGTAGTTATAATTATAAAGTAGACGTTGATAAATAACTTTTTTTTAAAAGAGACAAAGTCAATGAGTAGTATAAAAATTTATGGATATTACATGGCTTCCTTAAGCTTCTATTAAACGCAACAAACAAAATATTTTGCTGCACGTCAATTAAAATTTATTTCATTTGAAAGTGGGATAGACGAGATCTTTTACAATGTGCCCACTGTACAGTTATTGAGTAACTCCCTGATCTCCCTATATAACAATATTGCTCTGAAGGAGTATACCTATGGTGTTCGAAACTGTTAGCACAAAATTGCACTCATATTTTGATTCATTGAGTACTCCTTTAGCCGGTACCCAACTATTCTCAATGTCACTTAAAACAAGTGACGTTTCACTGTCACGCAAATAGAAATTTATCACATGAGATATAATTAGTAAGAAAAAATGTGTTTTGTTACTAAATTATGTTAAAACTTTCATTTTTTAAGATTTTAATAGTCAGAACCATAAGCATTTATTACAAATTTTTCTCTAAAGTAGAGGATGAAAACACAGTAATAATGAGAGTGTGGCTGCTTACTAATGGAGAGTTGCTGAAATCACAACTTTAAAAGTTATTAGAAGATCAGATTTTTGAAACAAGAGTAGTTGACTCATTTTAAAGCACAATTGGCTTACTTTTACTGTGATTGATATAATTCAATCAAATTGAGTAAACTTACCATTTGTTATTTCAACTTTAGATTAAGAGAAAAAAATTATATTTCTTTAGCAGTCAGTGTTTTATCACATATATACAAATTCATAATTGAGCAAATGGGAAGATGTATTTACATTTTACATTATTAAAGTTTGGTTTTATCCTTTCATTTTTGTGAGGTTTTGGTGAGAATTATAAAAACTAATTTTCATAAAAGTACACTTCACTTAAAACTAAAATAAAAGGGTCAAAAAAGTAGGACGGTTAAAACAATACAGTAATTGATAACAATGAATTTAGCTTGTAAATAGAAAAAACTATAATATGTGTACTATACCTCGAAAGACAGAATATATTATGGCAGATGGCAATATCTCAGAAGAAGCAGTTGGCAGAGGAGTTTGAATTACAGTTTCTAAGTAAGTCAAAGCATCTGGTAATGACATTTTCTGTGACCTCAAGACATCTGGTAAAGTCCGAAGGATATTCTCTCTCTCCTTGAGCTCAGAAATACTGCGTAGGAGTTTCCTCTTCGCGCCTAATGTAATACTTGAAGCACCGACTTTCGCCACCAATTCGTCTATATTGTCTTCAGTGAGAGAGATTATTTCATTGTAAGTCCAATTAGAAAATACTGGCCAATATTTATGGAGTTTGAGTAGTTTCAGCCATCTCTTACCACCTGTACAAAAATCATTGGTATAGGTGATCATTCTGACAAAAATAGATGCCTTTAAATGGATCAATTTAGATTGTAAAATACTTAAAAAAGTAGATTAATTATTTTGTAATTAATATAAAATTTTAATAATTAAATATTTGATGTAATAATATAGCTAACCTTTTCCAGAATAGGGCATAGTGATTCTATCATGGTGTAATACCTTTACTCCCCTCTGGTGGCCATTCAAGGAAACTCAGCCTCACTCTATACCAATCTTACACCACTACCAATGCAATTAAATTTGTGCATTTTAAAAATAGAATCTGTCTATCTTTTATTTATTTATATGTGTATAAAAGTAAAAATTAGATGATATAAAATATTTCTATCTCTTTATATATATATTAAAAGTATATAATGTATCTATCTCATTTTATAAATATGTATGTATATAATTATTTTCCTCTCTATAGTTAGTATCCCTACAGAAAGAGGATTTATTTGTTTTTCTACATGTCGTATACTCTAAGAATGATTTATATGTAGATATATTTCTTTTGGAATTAAAAAATAACTTTGAAAAAATATACCTTTAAAATACAATTTTTAAAAAAAAAGATAATCAAAAAATGCACAAGTAGTAACTAGTTTGAATAAAATTGTCAGTCAGTTATTTTTAGTTTTCCCTTTTGAAACATAACACCTCAAATTTAGACCAAATTTATTGAATTCAACCTGAAAGTTTTGATATAGCACCTGAGCCATCACTGGCCAGCACTTGGTGTTTTTTTTTTTATAATTGTCGATGGTAATCAGTCAGTACAGTGCAGGTATAAAACATGCTAAGTATTTGAGAAGTTATGAAGTCTGAGTGAAAGGTTCTTGGCTTGTGTATTCTTTAAATTTACTGTTAATTGAAATGTACTTCATCCTACGAATGCCATTTTTCATCTTTCTTACAATTTGTGTAATGTGCACTGTGTATAGAAAATGATTTATATGTGTTTCAGGAATTTTATTACAAAGTGTCTCCCCTCAATGCCTTCACGAGCTTTGACCTTTTCAAAGTATAGTTCAATTTTTTGTTTTCAATCTTTATAATATTGTATATGATTTGGCCATTGATAAAGTCAGGTTTATAGGGGTTCATAATAGTCTATAGAATATTTTTACTGCCCTAAATATTTTAGCATTAGTGTTAGGTGTCATACTGATTAGTATGTATTTGTCACTTGTAGAATGGTTATTTTTTCAACTTCATTATTAGTTCGGTATTTTCCAAGTCTAAACCTTTTCAGTTCTGTAAGCTTTTTCTTTTTATAACAATCGCATGCCTCACTCTGTGTTTGTACACAAAGACAAAATTTGTTTATACATGACTCACTATCATCTGTTTATTCTTCATATTCTGTTGGTTGTTTAGTTAGTTTTAAGTTTGTTATTTTTACTGGATTTGTTGGTTTCTCAATACCTTGTGGATTGAAACCAATATACTCAAATGATCTTTGTAATTTGGTAGGTTTATTATGTATTGTAGTGTGTACTGTAAGAATTTTGAGGGGAATTATTTTGGCTATCAATCAAGCTGCATTTTAATTGCTATCAGTCTCTGTACTCATTTCATTTCTTTTAATATTATATCCTTTAATATTTATGTAATTTTCTAGTATGAAGTACCAAAAAGGTAATAAAATCATAAAATAAAAAAATTATATCTTAAAATTTCAATTATTCTATAGTAGTATTTCTTTCGATTTATCGATCTTTACACTCTGAACATTTTTTAATGATTTAGCAAAAATAATTCTTTAATTAGTAAGTCATTAGAGCAATATTTGTATTTTTCAGGATTATCAAACGGGTATTGCAACTTTGAATATATTGCAGTTCGATGGGACTGACTAGATAGCAAGATGAGCTCACCTTGGAGCCCTCTTCTGCTGGCCAGGCATGGAGGCAAAATAAGGAAACTTCAATGTGGTAAAAAATCAAACATAAAAATAAACTTCGGAAAAGGAAAAATTAAAAGTCTGTCATGCAAGAGCTGTGCAAACTAGCCAGATTTCACATGCAGTGGTATGGCACACTTGTTTTCTTCTCACCAAATATTTTCTATTTAAAGTAAAAATTAAATGAGTAGAAGTAGAGGTTTACTGAAGGCTGAAAACAAGAAAGTACTGTTAACTCGCTTAATATTTGAGTTACTAGATTATGTATGGAACACCAATTGTAGTACAGCACTAATTATTTCAAAAGAATGGTGAAATAAAAAGCTTTGTTATACCTGAAGTTAGGCTTTAATTAACACAATAGAACATTGTAAACAAAGATCAGATGTTAGTGAAAATATGATTCAGTAATAACCAATCTAACAATACTATTTTTGAGAATAATTTATATCATTCATCCCCTCCTAGGTAGTGTAATCTTGTAGGTAGGCAGGTCGTGGTCGGACCCGAGAGCTTCTGCGTAGTTCACCAGATGATGTAGGGGTTGGGCTCGGAGAAACTGCAGGCGAGGGTGTCTCAGGAGAAGATGGATCAGCTGATGTTTTCCCATACCTTCTACTTGAATTTGATGATATTCTACCGGATAATCAGACTGTGTGGTTTCCTGTTTTGAACAGTCCTCCTCCCTACAATGAAAGTCCTCTCCAGTTGGCGCTAAGTTTCTCGTGGATACCGTAGTCTCCCGGCCGTCAGGCAGCCTTATGTGAGCATACTCCGGGTTTGCTTCCAGTAAGGTGACTTCATCGACATCGGGATAGCAAATGGGAAACGTGAATACTCGTCGACAAGAATAAGTAAGTAGCGATTCTGTGTGTTCGTAGGCAGCGGACCTTTGAAATCGATATTCAGACGCTCGAACGGGTGTGTTGCTTTAATAAGAGTTCCTTCTCGTTTCATGAATTTTGGTTTTAGCTCTGCACATATTTTACAAGTAGAGGTCACTTTTTTTATTTCCTCCAAGGAATAGGGCAAATTTTTGGATTTCACCCAGTGATACATTCGGGTTACCCCAGGATGGCAGAGGGCATCATGGAGAGCCTTCAGTTTTGTTGTGACGCAGTCAATCGCTGAACATATGCGGGATAATGCATCAGCGGCTCCATTTTGTTTCCCCGGTCTATAAATAATCTTGTAATCATAACATGATAATTCTAGTCTCCAGCGCATTATTTTCTCATTTTTTAATTTACCTTGTTGTTTGTTGTCAAACATAAAGGAAACTGACCTTTGGTCTGTAACTAGGCGGAAGTGTCTTCCTATCAAATAGTGCCTCCACTTTTTTACTGCCTCAATGATTGCATATGCTTCCTTCTCCACTGAATGATGTCGTTGTTCAGAATGAGTAAGTGTTCTTGAAAAGAATGCCACTGGTCGTCCATGCTGGGATAAGGTTGCTCCTATTGCTTGATCAGAGGCATCAGTCTCGACAGTAAATACCGCTTCCTCATCTACAGCAGAAACAAGTGCCTTTTCTATATCATTTTTGAGTTGTTCAAAAGTTTCTTTCGCCATGTCCTGTAAAGGAAACTTTTTACTCGTAAGGTCATTAATTTTCTGTGAAAATTTAGGTATGAAATTTGAAAAATGTGAAAACATGCCTAGTGCCCTTCGAAGTGAATGAGCATCTGTTGGGAGAGGGAGCTCCCGTAGTGCTTTTAATCGTTCCGGATCCGGGCGTATCGTCCTATCGCTTATGATATAGCCTATCAACTTAATCGACCTCAATGAAAAAACACTCTTACCTTCATTAATTGTCAGTCCATACTTATCTACTGCTGCCATGAATTTCCGAAGGTTTTTGTCATGTTCTTCTTGATTCCGTCCACAGACAGTAATATCGTCTAAGTATGCATATACATCTGTAAACTTCTCAGTGGCAATAATGTAGTCGATCGTTCTCTGAAAGCAAGCAACTCCATTGTGAACACCAAATGGTATGCGTTTGAATTGCCATAACTTACCACACGCTTCAAAAGCTGTGCACTGCTTATCCTCTTCACTGATAGGCACTTGTTGGTAGGCACTTCGCAAATCTATGGAGCTAAAAACTTCATAATTTGCCACTTTATTGACAATATCCTGTATCCGCAGTAGAGGATAAGCATCAAGTTCAGTATATCGATTTATCGTTTGTGAGTAGTCCTTCACCATTCAGCGTTTGTGATTTTCGGTTTGGGTAACTAATACTTGGGCTCGCCAAAGCTGAGAAAAACTTTCTTCGATAATGTCATCCTTTAGTAATTTCTCAATTTCAAGTTCAATGAATTTAGCATCTGACGCTGAATGTCGTCGAGACATTGTGGCTATAGGCGTATGGTTGGGAGATAAGTTTCGAAATAGCCTGACAGGTGGTACCTTAGCTAATGATAAACTGCAAATGGTTAGAGGTTCTTTTGAGCCACCGAATTGTATTTCTATTGACGAATGTCGTCCTAGAATGTCATGACCCAGTATGACATCTGAACATAGGTCTGGAAGGACGTTGAGTGCAACGTCGCAATATTCGTGTTCATTCAATTTCAAGTCTACCTTAACAATTCCTTTTATCGCAGAACTAAATGATGTTGACGCCATAGTGACAGTCATCCCTTGACCTGTCTTTATTGGTACCTTAAGTTTCCTTGCCACCCTTTCTGATATAAAACTTGCTGAACTGCCGGTGTCAACCAGTGCATGTACCTTAGAATCATTAAGAAGAACGGCAGTTGTGGCCTTGGATAAGCCAGACAGTACAGCAATGTTAGCAGAGACAATAGTATTGCATGTACATGGCTTAGTAACTTTAGCTCACCCAGAGCTCTTGCGTACCTTAGAATAATGTCCAACCTTGGAACAGGCTCTGCAAGTAGCTTCTTTCGCTGGACAATCGCTTCTTTTGTGATAACTTAGTCCATAGAAGTAGCATTTCCGCTGTGCAGCTGCGACTATCTCCCCTGATGAGTCAGTGTCCTCATCAACTTCTTTACTATTATGTGAACAGGGAGCTGAAGACTTACACTTGTTAGGTCGATTGCAGCTTAAAGCATTGACAGCAGCAGAACCACGGTAATGCTGGGATTGCTCTAGTGCAGATTCCATAGACCGTGCCTGGCTGAATGCGTCATTTAAAGTGAGGTTATAACTTTCAAGGAGTCTTTGCCGGATAGTAGACTCAAACAATCCAGCTATGAAAGCATCCCTTATATATTCGTCACGATTTAGTTCAGCTGTGACAGCTTTGAAACCACACTCCTTGCTTAAGAGCTTAAGAGATTCTAGGTATCAGGTAATGGTCTTCCCTGCTTGCTGTTTTCTGTTTGCAAGCTTGTATCTGGAGAATACTTCATTAACAGGTTTTAGAAAAATGCTTTTTAAAACACTTATTGCATCATTAAAGGTTTTACATTCAATTATGTACTCATAAATCGCTGGGGATACATGATTAATTAGTATACGTAACCTGTCAGCATCACTTACTTGGTAAGTTAGTATGAAGTTCTGAAAAGTTCGATACCAATGATTCCACTCGATTGTAGCTGTTTGTGATTCAGGATCTATAGCTAATCTTTCTGGACATAGTAATTTATCCATTATGTATTGTGTTAATTAAATTGAAATAAAAAGCTTTGTTATACCTGTAGTTAGGCTTTAATTAACACAATAGAACATTGTAAACAAAGATCAGATGTTAGTGAAAATATGATTCAGTAATAACCAATCTAAAAATACTATTTTTGAGAATAATTTTTTATATAAAATGGTTCTTTACAATTTTTTTATTATACTCATAATAACAGAGATATTTTTAATTCCCCCTAACCCTCTCTCCTTATTCTTGGTTCGATTTCAACCATAGGGGACTATGAGTTTTAGTGTTAAATGAAAGAGTTAAATATTGATTATGGTATAATTCAAATAAACACTTTAGAGTTAAAACATAAAATCTTAATTGATGACATTACACAGTAAAATTTCAATAAAAACAATATTTGGTAATTAAGGTTTAACTGAAGTGAGCTTATTGTTTATATGACATTAGCAAGAGTGGGAGTTTACTGGAAACTAAAAGATGCAAATATCACTGTTAAATTGATCTTTAGTTTTACATAAAAAATGCTTAAATATTGAGTTTGATATCGATCAAACAAAAATTGAGACTGCTAGATCGTTAACAAGCACAAGCACACACACACACACACACACACACACACACACATATATATATATATATATATATATGCCCTCCCCCCACAATGCAACATTTTCTGTCCGTTAGCACTTTTTTTTCATCTGAGTCGAGCAGGGCTGACTAATATATTTAGATAGATTGTACTTTTTAGTAACACGCTGGTTTCTAGAGAGTTTCTTACTATGAAGCCCACTTCATAGTAAGAGAGTTTCTTACTATGAACTTTCACTATCATCAGGTTATATAGGCCCCCATCCCTCCATAGGCGGTATTTGATTGAAATTAAATGAACTTATTTCTGTTGTGTTAAAAACTTAATAGGATATGTCAAAAATGTATTTGGATTATTTTAACTTAAGTATACATATATCATATATTTTATCTCAATTGAAAATGCCTGAACTTGAACGCTGAACATGTGAAGAAGATATAACAGATACAGCTGCTTTATTGTTATGGATTCACTTAATTTGAAATTATATGGAGGGCACAGTGGGAATTTTTGGTCTTTAGAAAAATAAGTGTAGGCTTCTTATTTGTAGTTTGTATTGAATGATCATTTTATCTTTCATAAAAAATTTAATCACTCAAACAAACATGGTTGGTCTGCTGACAGAACATTATTCAGATAGGCCACCAACAATAACAGATTTAGAATAATTAAAAAGAACATTGAAAATAAAACACATCTAACTATTAAACCCCTTAATTTATTTTTTGAAGAAACCTAATAGTTTAATTAATAAGAAATTATGAATCAATGTTGTTAAATAAAATTTTGTTTTAAAGACAACTTGTTGCAGTCAGGATAAAACTGACCGTCCCCTTGCCACACTGTAGTACCTACTATTTTTGTTCTGTTTCTTTCCTTTTCTTTCTATTCACATCTAGTTGCCTGAAGTATAAATGAAACATATAATGTTCAGGACACAAGAAACTTCCCACCCTTCTTGGCTAATTAGACACAACTTAGATCTCTCACTAAATCAGTTTAAAAAATAGAACTTACATCTACACTTCAATATAAGACACACATCAGTAAACTTCTTTTTAAAACAACGAAACCCCATTACCTGATACACCAATAGGTCAATAACTGTCACTGAATGAAAAGTAATTAAGCGGAAACTGCCCTGATATTACAGTATTCTAGAAGCCAGAGTCCATGAAATATTGTTGGCCCTGAGGAACATGCACTATACACAGCACAAGCACATCATCTATCTGCACTGACTCATTAACTTCATTTCACACAATGGACTACATTTACACACACCATCCTCAGCATAGCTAGCAAATCCAATACGAAATCTCCACTTTACTGAACTTAAAACAACATCAACACCCTACATTGGTTACAAGGACATGAGAACCTGGGATTGAGTATTTTAGCAGACCTCGAAGCAAATTGCTGAACAAAGTACTCACAAACAACTGGACCTACTCCATGGCAACATTACTAGATTACTACAGATAATCCCAGGGTTTGATTCGACAATTGGACAAACCCAAAAGATAATCATTGAAGGACAATAAAAAGCACTATACCAGAGTGAAGATCAGGCTTCACAACTTCTAGGTGAGAAGTAGTACTTACTGGACTTAGAATCGGTCACAAACCGGATAACACACCTGAACCTGATGATGAAAACAGATTGACTAGTTAGAAGACAATGCAACAACGACTTGGCGGTTAAACACTTATTGAATGCCATCAAAGACAAAACTTAAATATAACACGACTTGAAGGAATCGCTGTAATGAGCCAATGTTTAAAAAAATATGTTTACGTAGCTCAAAACTGTAAAGTTTACAAAAACATCTAACAACATTAAGTTATTTTGGAACATCTATGCTATATCCAGAAACCAGTAAAATATAAATGTTCAAAAATGTATTTTTCCTAAATTTGGACAGTTTATAAACTGGCCTGAGAGCTTTGTAAGGTTGTTCACACCATCTGAACACAAAGCGAAGTGAAAGATATTTACTGTGTCGAAGAAACATCAAGAATTCTGTCCAATAGACTTGCTTGAAGCAATACGGTTGCTAATCTCCAAAGACGTGAATAAATAATTATGTTCCTCCTTCACAAACAATAACCAATTAATATTGTCCATAAGTTGTAATGGCAGAATATATGGTAGTATCCAAAGGATGGAGCACACAAAATTTCAATAAATTTCCACGTTAGAGGGATACTCTACGTGGAAAACAGGAAGTTTTAATGGCTTTGCAGCTGTATGCCATATACTTAGCCAGTTATAATTAATTTCCTTACATATTTTTAAATAGTATATTTAAATAATACTTTGATATATAGTATTTCAAATCTCAAAAGAATATCTTTTCTAGTATCCCTCCATGAGTTCAATAATTATATTAAATTAATTAATTAATAAGTGTTGTTAATCTTTAGAGCACTGTAAATATACACTAGTGTTATATGTTCTTACAGTGCCCTATGTTCTACATATTAGAGTTTACTACTGAAATGAGAGGTAATGCTCTATATACATTTGAACCTTCAGATTGAGGTTCAAAATCTTAAGCTAGATTTGAGAGTTTACCATAAACCAAATGTCACTAATGTATATATTTCTAGGAATTCTTAACAGTTTTAATGCCAGGAAATAAGCTGATTGACAGGGGCTGATTGAGAGATTGTTAAGAATTCCATTGCTAGCTGAGAAGTTAAAAAAAAAAAAAAAAAATGCAATAACAGGCTGTGTAGTTAAAAATAATTACTCTGAAGAAACAATTGAAAAACGAATTCGTCAGACATAAAACAAGGACCTATTTTTAGAATGAAGTAAAAAATTCACCTATTTATGATGGTCATCAGTGGGAGAACCCAAAGCAGATCCATTCCAGACTATTTATATATACGTTTCTTATATTTTAGCCCAAAGATAGTAGCCTACTGAGTTGCCGAAACCAGTTGTAAAATAAATAATTTATGCAGGAATACAACCACATTAGAAAGGAATGTTTTAAGATGGTAGCAGTGGTAGTGCTCCACTCTTCTGGAGTTTTTAGCAGCTTTTGAGTAAAGCTTTAATCTTCAGCATTGGGGATCCCAGGTACGAATGTTTAATTTAATATAGCACACTCAATTTAATTTAGATGTTCAATTATCAGACTACAAAGTTGGACTTCTATCCTGTCACCCAATGCCCATGCAATATCTGATATGATGTGGGTCGAATGAAGAAAAGTCGGTCTTTGGTATTTTAACGAAGGAATCTCTTTAACGTTCTTCTTTAAATAAATAAATAAACATTTCAAACACAACACTTTTTATTTTAACATAGCTAATGAAATATGTAACAAGAACATTAATTAAAGCACACTCAACTGGGGCTACAACACAAGCAACACATCTATATTGGTCTCTGCCATTTACATAACTGACTTATATGTTGCCCTGGCGGCGTATATTGATCCTATTTCCCTAGCTATTCGAGACAACTGTTATTATTATTGTTCCGGCGCACTTCCGCCACAGTATGTAATGCTCTTATAATATGCCATGGAATTTTGACACCAAAGCTGCAAGTTAGATCTTCGTTCTTCACAAGCTTTTATAACAAAACATTTTTATTAAATAAAATTCCTATTTTAGTTTTGTTATTGTAAAATAGGTTCAACTGATTTAATAGTACAATATCACCCTTTACTGTGCCAAAATTTTGGAATAGCTGGCGCACCCAGTTGTCTTCACAGCAAAGTAGTTTGCACTAATCTAAGATCTTACTGACTTCTTCCTTTTATTCATATTCACAGGGCAGTGAAAGTCTAGTAGATTATATGTTAAATATTTTGATTTGTGCAACATATTCCTTAAATTCAAATTCTGAAGGATATATACTTTTCAACGTATCAAAAGGATGAGTCAAGGACTGTAAACAAGAGTAACAATCTTTTTCTTCTTTTTTTTTATGCTCAACATACAATTACACTTTAAGAATAGCAAATATTTAAATTGTAAAAAGGTAAAATAATGTTTTTTTGAATATTGATAACCATTCATTCTTTGCGGATACGACTTCAATAGAACCCTAGAACTTTTTTTCAGTTGTCAAACGTTCAGAATTAATTATTAATGACAAAGTATTTTCAACGTTAACATTTTTTACAACGTGGGTACCACATCATATTAAAGTCTCTCACTTTCAAAATTTTTTTAAACATTTTTTTTAGAAGGTTAGAACACCAAAATAGTTGGAAAACAGTCGGAGGAGAAAGTTCTCAGCTAGTGAGGATTGTGTCTAATAACAGTAATGATATACCTAAAGTTTGGTATAATTTTGGATTCGGCCGAATCCCAAGGAAGAGCAGAATTCACAAATATCAAAGCTCTGAATTATTAAAAGCCTTAAACCAGGCATAATCATCAAACACCTCAATGGCTTAGCTATTGTATTTTTAAGAATCTAAGCCAACCCCATTTTAAGAAATTCTTAAATACTAAACTTCATTATCACTGAACACATCACAAATAACAGAGAATGTTAATTTGAATTCTTGTATATAGAGTCACCAGACAGCTTCCAATTCTATTTAAGGTTTTTCTAATTGTATAAGGTTTTTTTTATTGATAAAGTTATCATAATATACATCAAACTGAGACACAATTATGAAATGCTAGAACATTTTTACTAAAATCCTAGGTTAATTACCTTATTACTTGCCTACCAAAGTAAAGATTTTAATTAGAATATTTAATAGTGGTAATAAGTATTGTACTTAACTATGAATGATAAAAAGATTTTTTAATATATGTACTCTGAAAGTAACTAAATTAATCGCTAAGGATATTAATTAAATGTGGTTTAAAACATAGTCTCAGATGTCTTCAGTTTCATCATGAGTACATTCTGGATACCAGATTTATTTCAAATGTTAAAATCTTAGGCTTGTACTAAGTTTTAAAACCTGGTGGATTCAGATTTGAACATTTTGATTGAGGATTGGGGGGGGGGGACATTAATACAATTTCTTTGTTCAACAAAATCAAACAAAGGATTTCCTAAACTATTCTGAAATAATTGCTCTCTATAATAAATAAAGTTTCAAATAAACTGGTCCTAAATCTTACCCTCTACTCCTTCCTGGTGTTCCTTAGCCTCAATTCCTTGGCCAAAGCTAGGAACAAAGCCTGGGGGATTGCTCTGCAAGTCTGTTATGATACATTTAATTATTGATTATTAGGTCAATTTTAAGAGTGAAAGATGCACAATCAAGGATAACAATATAAAAATCAGTCAATCCCCTACCAAAGTTTTACTCCTTGCTGGTGCCTTTCAAAATACTAATATTTTAAAAGATAACTAATTAATAAATAAAGTTTGAATGAGGAAGGTTTGACTGATTATATACTGGTTATAATTGTTTTTTTTAATGTATTTAAAGCCTCTTACTCTATTATATGAGATAATCAATCTTATATAATAGAGTAAATGTTATTAAGCTAAAATCAAAAGTCCATCACGCTATGGTTGGATAAACTAAGCAGATTACACACGTGTTGGACAAGCTACTGATCTGCCATCATCAATTCTCCAATTTTCCTGTAATGTGAAGCCTATGTAAACAATACTTGCTCTGATACAACATTAATTGAGATAATTAGCTAGTGCTTGTTTTTGAGAAATATGTAAGAATTAGCTATTCCAGATTGGAGTGTTTGATGATGGAGGACTCTTGCAGAAAATTCAATTTACTGTTGTCATAGCTGTTGGTGACCAACAGGTATGTCAACAGTATCATGTACACAAGTGATGCCAATCATTTAATACATTTTAAATGAATTTTCAATTTCGTGCATTAAGATTGTGCTAGTTTGTAAACAAACAAATGAAAATGATTTATTAGCGTCCACTTTGTGCTACTAAGACTAATAGGGACAGGCTATCACCTTTTTTTAGCCAGGGTGGGACTAAGAATTTTATTATATGAGTTTGGCACTAAATAAATTCCTATTTCCCAGGTGAGATAACTCACAACTCTAGGTTTGCCAAGTGAGATTAAAACCAATGCTTTAGCTTGCAAGGCTAACCTGAGCCCCATAAACATAAATTAACAGGATAACCATCTATAAATTGCCTCATTTCTCAAGTAATGCAACTGATAACATTGGTCTCTCATGCATGAAATACAATGGTATTGAGGCTGATATCTATAATCCATTGTGTTCTGAAGTAGAAGGAAAGAAAGTATTATTATATATTTTAGTCTATCTAATTATTTCAATTATGGAAAAGATAGAGGGCTAAAGCTTTACTAGACTGTGGACTAAGGAGATCTATGTGCAATGATGTTAGCGTATGAAATGTATAATTGGATTGTTTTATCCATAGATATATTTACAGTAGTTCATCTTTCACTCGACCGAAACACCATTTTAATTTACTTGAGTTTGAGGTCAGGGTATGAACACTATTTTGTCTAACATTGCATTTGAATTGAACTTCTGTCCGTTTTCGAGGTGCCCAATAAGCTTTATGATGCACTAGGCACTGCTATTTTAAAAATAGTGTTAATGCTATGTTTAGAGTGGCAAATTTTTTATTCACAAAACATATCACACATTTGAAAGTTGTCGCCTTATTGATGTATACATTATTATTAAAAAAAATATTGGGCAAAATATATTTATTTTTCTGATTCTAAACTTTTACTAGCTTTCTCCCGAGATGATGAGCATTAAAGTCATCTGGAGTTTTCAAATAGAATGAAACATTATCTATGTAAGCTATAACAAAAACTTTGACAACTCCATTCCTTGAAATTTAACAGTAAATTTAAAAATACATCTAACTACACAACAATAAATGTGGTAGATAGAAAGGGAGTGAGCAAATTTACTCTCCCACTATGTCCCACCCCTATAAAATGGATCATTTGCTCTGTGAACAAAGTCTGTCACGCAGGGGCTCCGCTAACTAAGCAGATTTCCCCTGTGCTCATATGAAATACTGCTGATCTCTCCCCATATATTTTATATATCTAAGTGAAAATTCGATGAATTGCAGTGGGGGCATACTGACAGCTGAAAACAATAAAGTGCAAATAGCTCACATTTAAGCTTTAAAATAATGTATACAGAGACAATTACAGAGCACCAATAGTTTAACAAGATTGGTCCAATAACATGTTTTGATACAATCTATAACAACGGGGATATTTTGAATTTTTGAAATCCCCCCTCTAAACCCCTTTTGTGTTCCTGGTCTGATTTCAGCCATTAACGACTATGAACTTTAGTGTTGAATTAGATGTTCAAAAATCGATTATGGTAGAGATGAAATAAACATTTTCGAATGAAAGAGGTTGTCATAATTGATGTTGCCATCAAACAACGTACTTGCATTTATCTCACATGGTAAAAGTTTAATGAGAACTATATTGGTATTTAAGCTTCAAATAAAGTGCTTCAGGATATAACAGCTTATTGTTAATATGACATGACTAGGAGTGGGAGTTTACTGAAGGATGAAAACTAAAAAATGCGGATATCAATAATAATAAAGATAGTGAAAAAGCTTTTATAACAATATTTATAGAGCATTCAAAATTGCAATAAGATTAGTTCTATACACTTCTTCAATCTTATGTATAATAACAGAGATATTTTGAATTTTCATAAATATTTCATTATATATTCATTATATTTCATTCTGACATCATGGAACAAATAAAGCTCTATTGTCTACCAATGAGACTACTATGGTTGTATTTCTTGTTTTCTGCCCTAAATGAAATGTATATCTTGAACATCAAGAGGCTACATGACATTACAAAAAAAATATTTAAATAATGAACTTCAAATAAGTAGTATAAATTATTTAGTTAAAAAGTCCGTCACACAGGGGCTGCGTAAACTAAGCAGATTTCCCATGCGAAGTTTTACAATAGAGAAATTTCACGAGAGCCGAGCAGTTAATGAAATGGCCGAACTAGCTTTTGGCGGGAGTCACTTCGTCCGTTAGCTGCCCAGATTTAATAAAAATGCAAATATCTCGGTTAATATTCAAAATAGAGAATAAATGTATATATCAATATTTATAGTAAATTTAATTTGCAATAAGATTAATTCTGTACAATTTTTCGATCCAACGTATAGTAACGGAAATATTTCGAATTTTCGAAAATTCTCCCCTCTAAACCCCCCCCCTTCTCACTGGTCCGATTTCAGCTGTTAACGAACTTAATCTTTCTTCTTACTTAAAACGACTAAATATCGAGTTAGGTATCAATCAAACAAAAGTTACGACCACTAGAGCAGTAACAGACAAATATATAGATAAATAGATAGATAGATACAGTTTTGAACGGACCTCATTTTCGTCATCTACTAGGTAGGATCGATGGACATTTGAAGAAAAATTTCAAAAATTCCATCATGAGTAAAACCTCAATAGCTGATTTTCCTTAAGGGAAATCTGCTTAAACCATAACTAGTTTTTAATACAATGTAGTGCAAAAATAATAGTAAATTATTTACCAGAGTAAACAAAAAATTCACAAAGAACTAAATCTTAAGAACATTTGATTTGTCTCTTGTACAATTTTAATTTATGCTTCAAGTATGTCAGTAACAATGATGACAGTGTTATACGGGACAGTATGAAAATAAATAGGATCAGAGGAAAAAATAAGTAAATTAGAATGAAGAAGAAAATAAAAGAAAAGTAATTATTAATGAGTATTGGAAATCTAATACATCATTTAGTACATAGAAAATCAAGCATTCTCTTAAAGTTGATCCTTATCTTGTTAACTTCCAAAGAATTACATAGCTAATGTATTTAAAAAACTATATTACACTTTTGCTGGGTCAAACGGCATTCTGGAATTTTGGGAAACAATCTCACTGATTTATCAGCAAAATCAGATACCACAATTCCAGTGAAATTGTACTTAAAAACACAATTAATAAATGGCAACAGAAATGGTATAACACAACAAAAGGAAAACACTTAAAATTATTTATTCCCGACATTAAAGAGAAGAGTAATTAATGTGAAAAGACTATTACTTGACTCAATGATTAACAGGGCATAGAACAACAAACTCTTACTTTAATCGATTTAGCCTAACAGATCAACCAAATTGTTACTGCGACTTTACTACGGACAGACACTTGCTCTATGACCATTGACTACTAACAAAAAAAAGAAAAGAATTTACAACAGAAGTAAAACGTCTAAGAGGAAATTGGCCTCTTGAAGAAAAACTTCTATTTTATAAATACAATAAAAAATTAAAGAATTAAGCAGAACAAATGTATAATGTTTGGAAAATTTGAAAATGCACAATCCTTAATTTAATTATTTAAACTAATTTAATTCATCACGGTACCTATATATATATATATATATATATATATATATATATATATATATATATATATATATATAAATATATATATTGTTGTTAATAGTTTTATTTTACAACTAATTTCTACATTGCATTTTTTGTAGTTTACATTTTTAAAAAAAATACAATATGTAAGGGACATTTGGAAAATAAACTCCCTTCATTTAGGATTACTTCAGGAATGAAATAAATAAAGATTATATATATATATTAGAATAGTAATATTATTTTATTTGCATATTGTACACTTTCACCATAAACACAAATGTGTTAATTCTTCAAACTAAGATGAGTTAAAATTTTCAAGTATAACTGGGTTAATGTTACAAGTCCAAGCATCCATAGTAATAGGGTAAGTGTAGTAGTAGTAGAAAAATAATATTTTCCATTTAATTTATTTAATCGTGCAATTTTTAAAGTAAATCGGTTAGTTCAATGAATAATTTAAGAGATAATTGTGTTGTTTATCTATTTTAAAATTTCAAAGATATAACTATTAATTAATTATAATAATTGTTATTTGCTAATGCCCACTTTGTGCTACTGAGGCTAATTGTGATGGGGTGTCTGCAGGTTACAACCCTTTTCTTGATAGAGCTAAGAACTTTTATTAGTGATTTTGTAACTAAATAAATTCCTATTGCCCACATGGGAATTGAATCCAAAATTTCTAAGATTAACTGTTCTTTTTTGAGATCAATTTCTTATTTATTAAAATTGTAGTTAATGTTTAATTGCATTTGATAAATTCACATTTATTATATATATATATATATATATATATATATATATATATATATATTGTGTTTGTATATTTTTTATTTATTTTTTCTACAATTGCATATTATATTTCAGCTAAATTTCAAGTTATTTATTTTAAAATTATTATTTCTTTAACAGGTGACAAATAAAACTCTTGAAAATTTCCTACTATTTATTTATTATCTACTACTATTTCTTTTTTTAATTTGGCAATCATTTATGCGCATAAGAAGTAAACAAATTCTTAATCAATTCGAAGGCAGCGAAAAAAAACAAAAAAAAACTTGCATTTCATTTTAAAATTTTAGAATATTTGTAAATCGTGCCATTCATTTTTACTATTGTGCTAGAATTGTACTAAGCTTAGATATATATAGTTAACAGGAGAAAAAAAAGAAAGTACCCTTAAATAAATTAGTACATACTATTAATTGTATACAAGATTTAATATCTTATTTTCTAATTATTATATTATCTTCATTTATTTATTATTTAATTTTTTTTTTAATTTAATAACCAAAACAAGAAAAGAAACAATTAGTAAATAAACTAAATGACTTACTGGAGCCAACCATATTCTGAAGATGCCAAGAGACCTTGAGGTGAACAGGTGTCAGAAGAAGGGCTGTTGTCTTGTAGCTTGGCCGAAGATTGGTCGTGGGCGAGGGGTAGGGAGGGGGTAGCCAATAGCATTAAAGAGTTGAGGGCTGACTCTTCCAAGAATAAGACGGCAGCCCCTACTAGAGGTATTTTTTTTTTGCATTCAATTTACTCCCTTTGTTCCTTTTTGGCAGATATCCCTTGAGGGAATCAGTTATTGTGGCTGTACTCATGATGCAATTTTCGAAAATAATGGTAAAAGTGGAACAAAACCACCAAGGATATGACGAAAACGGAGTCCGTTCAAATTTATTTATATATATATATATATATATATATATATATATATATATATATATATATATATATATTGAGGAGTTCGCTTATCGGCTCCAGCAGTTTCAATTTTTGTTCGTATGCAAATTTTCGCTGGAAATCCGTCCACCATCGTCAGGAAATGTTTTAATTTGAATAGTTCCCAGCGATGCAGCCTCAAAAATAGAATATATATATATTTGTGTGTGTGTCTATATATATTAAATTTTATTATTATTATTATTTATTAACGTCCATGTTTTGCAATTAAGGCTAATTGGGACGGGTTTTCTACAGATTACCACCCCTTCCTAGCCAGGGTTGGACTAAGGATTTTTTTTTCTTTTTTTTTTTTTTATCTGAGACCCAGCTTATCTTGAAGTTTTGTGGTAAGGTAGTGTAACCTACCGGGGGTGAGAAGCGATAGTTCCCCTTCTGCTGAACTACGTTCCATTATAAGGGAGGTGGTAATGTTGAATGGGTAAAATGGAACTCGTAGAGGGTGGGTGACCCGGTAGCTGGTGATACCGGGTGGGTTGTAGACTATGGATTTAATTTAATGAATTCCGTCACTAAAATAATTCCTATTGCCCAGGCGAGAATCGAAATCGCCACTCTAGGTTTACCCTGTGAGATTAAGGTCAACGCTTTCACTCACATGGCTAACCTGAGCCCCTTATACAATTTATTAAAATAACAAAATGAAATAAACATAATAAGTTCAACATAATAATTAAATCGTAAAATTTGACTTATTACAAACAACGAAAGTTCGATAGCGACCCCCGAAATCAATGAGACTTGAGCTTGAATTTGGGAAACTACTTCATCGATGTTTGGATAAATTCCACTGATACAAAGACGAAAAGAATTTTCCAAATTAACTTCAGTCAGCCTTGTACGATGTTTTAGCAGATTTCCCTTACGGGAAATCAGCTGTTGAGGTCGTAATCATGACGCGATTTCCAAAAATTTTCATAAAATGTATATATATATATATATATACATAAATTATATATATATATATATATATATATATATATATATATATATATACACACACACACATAATAGATATAAAATGTTTGCAATTCATTAATCCTTTAGGTTTTAGGTTTAAACGACAACCTAACCAGTTCTCTTTACCTTATTTAGTCTTTTCTTACAATAAGAGTGCAATAGTGTTTTTTATTAAAAATGCAAAAAGGCCTGCAAGCGTTAAAAACTCTGAATTCATGAAACGGAAAAAAAATGTCCCTTCTAAATTCAGGATTGACTTACAAGATAATTGGAGTACAATTAAATATGTCTTTTGATTGTTAGAAATGTTTTTAAAAGCATCAGAAAATCTACCAAGAAAACCGCGTGCGCAATTATTAATTAAAGTACTTATTAATTAAGCTG
The DNA here is from genome assembly GCA_019009955.1 of Riptortus pedestris. NCBI lineage: Eukaryota > Metazoa > Arthropoda > Insecta > Hemiptera > Alydidae > Riptortus > Riptortus pedestris. The sequence continues at coordinate 234,306,907 of CM032228.1, forward strand.
CATTAGAAGTATTATTCAATACTGGAAAACTAGGGCTCAAAAGATAGTCCAAGAAATGACATTAGAAAGTGGTGAGTCAGTGTAATCCAAACAGTAACATATGTTTTGTATGAAAGCCGATTTTTTTGGGAGAGCTATGCATAAAAAGTCATTAATTTCAGAAATTAACAGGAAAATATGTTTAATTTGGTCAATGAGTATAATTCTCTGTAATTAGATTTTTAACAGATTTCCCTTGAGGGAAATCAGCTCTTGAGGTCGTACTCATGACGGAATTTTAGAACTTTTTCTTCAAATGTCCATCGATCCTACCTAGTAGATGACGAAAATGAGGCCCGTTCAAAACTGTATATATATATATATATATATATATATATATATATATATATATTTGTCTGTTACCGCTCTACTGGTCGCAATTTTTAGCAGATTTCCCTTAAGGGAAATAAGCTATTGAGATAGTACTCTTCACGGATTTTTTGAAATTTTTCTTCAAATGTCCATCGATCTAACCCAGGAGATGACGAAAATGAGGTCCGTTCAAAACTATATATATATATATATATATATATATATATATATATATATATATATATATGTCTGTGAACGCTCTAGCGGTCGCTATTTTTGTTTAATCTGTAACAAACTCGATATTTAGTCGTTTTATGTAAAAAGAAAGATCAAGTTCGTTAACTGCTGAACTCGGACCAGTGGGAGGGGGGAATTTTTGAAAACTCGAAATATCTCCGTTATTATGCGTCGGATCGAAAAATAGTATAGAACCAATCTTATTGCATATTAAATTTACTAAAAATATTGTTCTATACATTTATTTCCTATTTTGAATATTAACCGAGATATTTGCATTTGTATTGTATGTGGTCGGCAGAAGTCGACCATTTATTCGGGACTTCCCGCCGAAAGCTAGTTCGGGCGTTTCTCTGTTTGTCCCTCGTGAATTGGTTTAGATTTTCTTTACTTCTACTGTTATTATTAGGCAGATTTCTCTATTGTAAAACTTCACGTGGGAAATCTGCTGTTTACGCAGCCCCTGCGTGACGGACTTTATTCAAAATGTCTCGCGAGCCGGTGGTTGCCCACATGTGACTATGAGCAGGACCCAAAAATGTTATATACCCCATTTTACTACTTATTTCATTTTCTTCACTTGTTATTCTACTCATTTCTTTTCCTAATTCCTAATTAGCTGATAATTTTTCATTTTTAGCAAATTTCCTCTTAAGGGAAATCAGCTTCTGAGGTAGTACTCATTACGCGATTTACGAAAAATTCCCTTATATGTCCGTTGGATCCTACCTAGGAGATGACGAACATGGTGTGCCTTCAAAATGTTAGCAGATTTCCCTTAAAGGGTCTTCTCATGATTGAGAAGACGTATTGAGGTCGTACTCATGACGCGATTTTCGAAAAATTAAACGAGAACAATTTTATTTGGGACAAAAGAACCAACCGAAATAAATAAAACTCGGTATATGTATTAGCACTAACGCTTTCATTATAATAAGCCATATCAACATTTCTAGCGACGGGCAGGCGGGGGGGGGGGTTAGAAGGGAGGCCTGAAATTAAAAATTGCGATATTTCTTTTCTTATTGATTTTTCAGCAAATATACACATAACAAAAGTTGTTCATTTTGTTATTTAGAGTAACTATTGTTATATGCACTTTTGCATTATACGGGAGTATAAATGAGTTATACGCTAAAAACTATAGCGGGAGTGAATTTTATTAATTAGAAGTGTCTGTTTGTTTGTTTGTTACCTTTTCACGCATAAATGGCTGAACCGAATTTTATGAAACTTGGTATGTGTTTTACTACTAGCCCAACTTAGACTTTAGGCTATATCAATATTCTTTAAGATGAACAGGAGTGGGGATTATAATGGAGGGCTGAAATTAAAAATAGCAATATTTCGTTTCCTATTAGTTTTTCAGCATATATATATATATATATATATATATATATATATATACTAGCTAAGGTACCCGGCTTCGCTCGGGAAATCATTTAAGGCTGAATGATGATAGTATTTTTTTGGGCAAGGCTTCAATGTTTACAACTACACTTCCGTTGGCACGCATTGTTTTGCTGGAGGGTCAGGCAGGCGACTTATAAATGAGAAATTTTATATTTGAAGAATAAATAAAAATGTGTTCCTAATCTATCCCTCTCCACTTTTTAACTCACCTTTTTGAATACTTCAAACCATAATCATGGATAGTATTTATTACAATTAAATATCGTCTATAATGAAACTTATTTCCTGTCAAAAACCAATCCGAGCACATATAGTTTAAGCATAGTTTAGCACGTAAGGTTATATTCATAATAGTAGATCTCAGTGGTAATCACTTCCCGTAATGCCCAGCATTTCACAGGAAATTAGTAAACTCAATTAACTCTATTAGCCTCCGTCTATTTCCGCGCTCGCATTAGAGCTATCAACACTCTTCTCCTTAAATTATTAATTCAAAATATTATTGTAATAATTTATCTACCTGATGGCATTAAATAATAGTGTTACCCTAAAAATAATTTCAATTATATTCAAAAAGCTAGTCGAGGGGAAGAGATCGTAGCCGTCCCTGCAACCTAAGTAATACTTTAAACAATCATATCGAGTTTAAGAGAATTTTGTCTTTTGTCATAATGACATTAACGTTTAATTGTTATGATAGTACATATTTGTTTCAATAACATGAAGATATCGGAAATAAGATAGTATATAACCAAAATCAAAGAGTTTGATTCCCTACTACTTCCCCTATCACTCCTTGAGGAAATTCAGCACGATTTTTTTTTTATTATACCTTATACAAATTAAATAATGGAAACGCTCTTATAGTTTAAATTTCTATTGGAAATAAATAATAAAATTATTTTCTAGGGAAAATAAATAAATGAGGCGAAGGGGGAGGGGGATTTATAATCTCACTAATCCGAATCATACTTAGTACTAAATAATCGAAATAGATCAGGCTAAAACATAACATCATTTGTCATAATATGCCTATATTAAAAACACTTAAGTGTTATAAACTTATTTAAATAAGTACTAATAAAATCGTCGACTCCCGCTATAGATTTAGCTTATATCCCGTATTTACTTCATTTTACGACATAAGTGAATGAAACAAAAGTTGCTCTAAATAACAAAGTAAACAACTTTTGTTATGTGCACCTTTGCCGAAAAACAAATAGAAAATGAAATATTGTGAATTTTTACTTCAGGCCTCCCTTATAACTCCCACTCCCGTTCGAACCTAAAAATTTTAATATAGCTTATAATCATGGGCGAATTAATGCTAATTGACATACCGAGTTTTGTTAAGTTCGGTTCAATCGTTAGGGCCCAATAAAATAGTTGACTCCCGCTTTAGTTGATAGTATATATCTCGTTTATACTTCGCTAAAAGTCAAAAATGAATATCACAAAAGTTACTCTAAATAACAAAATAAACAACTTTTGTTAGGTTCATATTTGCCGAAAAACGAATAGAAAACAAAATGCTGCTATTTTAAATTCAGGCCTCCCTTACAACCCCCACTCCTGCCCGTCCCTAGAAATGTTAGTATGGCTTATTATAATGAAAGCGTTAGTGCTAATACACATACCGAGTTTTATTCATTTCGGTTGGGTCTTTCGTGTCAAATAAAATTGTTCACATTCGTTATAGTTTTTTGCGTATATCTCGTTTATAATTCGGTATACGACAAAAGTGTATATAACAAAAATTACTCTAAATAACAAAATAAACAACTTTTGTTATGTGCATATTTGCCGAAAAACCAATAGAAAACGAAATATCGCTATTTTTAATTTCAGGCTTCCCTTATAACCCCCACTCCTGTTCGTCTCAGAGAAATTAATATAGCCTAAAGTCTAAGTTGGGTTAGTAGTAATATACATACCAAGTTTCATAAAATTCGGTTCAGCCGTTTATGCGTGAAAAGGTAACAAACAAACAAACAAACACACGAAAGAAACAAAATGCAGATATGGTGTCTATGACATGTGAAACGAAAAGTTATCGTGAAATTTCGCGAAAAAAATCAATGTACAGACAGAGGTTACAATTTTATATATATATATATATATATATATATATACACTTTTGTCGTATACCTAAGTATAAATGAGTTATACGTTAAAAACTACTGCGTAAGTCAACAATTTTATTTGGCACAAAAAACTCAACCGAACTAAACCAAACTCGGTATGTCAATTATCACTAACGCCTTTCTTATAATAAGCCATACTAACATTTCTAGGGACGGGCAGGAGTGGGGGTTATAAGGGAGGCCTAAATTAATAATAGTGATATTTCGTTTCTTATTGGGGATTCGGCAAATATGCACATAACAAAAGTTGTTTATTTTGTTATTTAAAGAAATTTGCTCAACAATTCTTTTCAATATGAACTACCAGGTACAGCACCTGGAAAAATTAATTTTAATGTATGTTAATATTTTGCCCTTAAGAATTCAAACCTGTGCACAATGCACAGGAAACGGGAAATATGACAATATGGAGGACAGTGAAGTCTTACATAAAAAATTAATTTTATTATTAACAAATCCACAGAAACGACGGGTATTAACCCGTATAACACTGGGACGGGTAAATGTCAAAATATTGTGCAATGTAAAGCCTTGCCAAAAAAATATCATCACCATTCAGCCTCAAATGAATTCCCGGGCGAAGCCGGGTATCTGAGCTAGTATATATATATATATATATATATATATATATATATATATATATATATATATATATATATACTAGCTCGAATACCCGGCTTCGCCCGGGAATTCATTTGAGGCTGAATGGTGATAGTATTTTTTAGCAGGCTTTACATTGCACAATATTTTGACATTTACCCGTCCCAGTGTTTAGGATTGATACCCGTCGTTGCCGTGGATTTGCTAATAATAGAATTATTTGTTCGATAAGGCTTCACTGTCTTCGATATTTTTATATTCCCCGTCTCTTATACATGTAAATATGGTGAATTTTTAATTCAGGCCTCCCTTATAACCCCCCTCCCGTTCGAACCTAAAAATTTTAAAATAACTTATAATCATGGAAGAATTAATGTTAATTGACATACCGAGTTTTGTTAAGTTCGGTTCAGCCGTTAGTGCCCAATAAAATTGTTGGCTCCCGCTAAAGTTTTAACGTATAACTCATTTATACTTAGGTATACGACAAAAGTGTATATAAAATAAACAACTTTTGTTATGTTTATATTTGCGGAAAAACCAATAGAAAACGAAATATCGCTAAATTTAATTTCAGACTGCCCTTATAACCCCCACTCCTGCCCGTCCATAGAAATGTTGGTATGGCTTATTATACTGAAGGCCTCACTGCTAATACACATACCGAGTTTTATTTAGTTCGGTTGAGTCTTTTTTGTCAAATAATATTGTTGACTCCCGCTATACCTTTTAGTGTATAACGCATTTAAACTTCGGTATACGACAAAAGTGTATATAACAAAAATTACTCTAAATAACAAAATAAACAACTTTTGTTATGTGCATATTTGCCGATAAACCAATAGAAAACGAAATATCGCTATTTTTAATTTCAGGCTTCCCTTATAACCCCCACTCCTGTTCGTCTCAGAGAAATTAATATAGCCTAAAGTCTAAGTTGGGTTAGTAGTAATATACATACCAAGTTTCATAAAATTCGGTTCAGCCGTTTATGCGTGAAAAGGTAACAAACAAACAAACAAACATACACGAAAGAAACAAAAGTCCGTCACGCAGGGGCTGCGTAAACTAAGCAGATTTCCCACGTGATGTTTAGTAATAGATAAATATAAATACTGCTAACACAACAACATCGTGAATAAATACAAACGGAAATAAGAAATGTTTCATCCAATTTCAATAACCTGCCGACAGGAAGCGCTAGGTTAGAAATGTAAACAAACGGGGGCCGACCCGTTTGTTTACATTTCTAACCTAACCTCTGGCTCACATCGGAAAGAAAAACAATTACTGAAATATATCAAAATATAACACATTATTTTATTGAGAACTATTTACTATATCTAGTACTGTAATTAATAATGAGTCTGAATAATTGTTATCTCAATCAATAAAATGTTAGTAGTCCAAAACTTTAAGATGGGGGGGGGGAGTCAGCAGGCCATATTTGCATGTATCTCGTATAATAAAGGTCTCTTGAATACAATTTATGGTATTTAAACTTCCAATAATGTGATTTATTATGTAGCAGAGTATTGTTTACGTAACATGAGTAGAAGTGGCGGTTTGCTGAAAACTGAAAAATGCAAATATCTCGGTTAATATTCAAAATAGAGAATAAACGTATATAACAATATTTATAGTAAATTTAATTTGCAATAAGGTTGGTTATATACAATTTTTCGATCCGACCTATGGTAACGGAGATATTTCGAAATTTCAAAAATCCTCCCCTCTAAACCCCCCCTCCCCCTGGCCCGATTTCAGCGGTTAACGAACTTGATCTTTCTTTTTACATAAAACGACTAAATATCGAGTTTGGTAACGATTAAACAAAAATTGCGACCGCTAGAGCGGTAACAGACAAATATATAGATATATATATATATATATATATATATATATATATATATATAATATATATATATATATATAAAATATATATATATATATAGATATATATATACAGTTTTGAACGGACCTCATTTTCGTCATCTCCTGGGTAGGATCGATGGACATTTGAAGAAAAATTTCGAAAATCGCGTCATGAGTACAACCTCAATAGCTGATTTCCCTTAAGGGAAATCTGCTAAAATGCAGATATGGTGTCTATGACATGTGAAACGAAAAGTTATCGTGAAATTTCGCGAAAAAAATCAATGTACAGACAGAGGTTACAATTTTATATATATGTATATATATATATCTATGTATATATATATATATATATATATATATATAATTTTGAACGGACATCATTTTCGTCATCTCCTGGGTAGGGTCAATGGACATTTGGAGATATTTTTCGAAAATTGCGTCATGAGTATGACCTCAATAGCTGATTTCCCTAAAGAGAAATCTGCTAATATCTAACTCAAATTCTTCTAGGGCTTTGAACTTAAATTCGTCCCCAAAAATAACTTAGTTTCAAAAAAATCGAATTACTCTGATTTATACTCATTGATAAAATTAAACCTTTTTTCCTGTTAATTTCAGAAATTAATGACTTTTTATGCATAGCTCTCCCAAAAAAATCGGCTTTCATACAAAATATTTCTTACTGTTTGGAAGTACACTGACTTACCACTTTCTAATGTCATATCTTGGACTATCTTTTGAGGCCTGGTTTTCGAGTATTGAATAATTCTCCTAATGTATCAACTCTGTTCTCGCTTACAGTACATACTCTAGTTAATATTTGAGCACCCTTTTTTCTTGGTAGATTTTTTGATGCTTTTTAAAACATTTCTAACAATCAAAATACATATTTAATTGTACTCCAATTGTCATGTAAGTCAATCCTGAATTTAGAAGGGACATTTTTTCCCCCTTTCATGAATTCAGAGTTCTTAACACTTGCAGACCTTTTTGCATTTTTAATAAAAAAACACTATTGCACTCTTATTCTAAGAAAAGACTAAATAAGGTAAAGAGAACTGGTTAGGATGTCGTTTAAACTTAAATCCGAAAGGATTAATGAATTGCCAACATTTTATTGCTATTATGCTAATGTTGTTACACTTAATCTTCAGATGAAATTAATCATATACTATTATTTAGTGACGAAATTCATTAAATAACATCCTAAGTCCCACTCTGGCTAGAAAATGGTGGTAACCTGTAGATAACCCGTCCCGATTAGCCTGAGCTGCAAAAAGTGGACGTTAATAAATAATAATAATAATCATATATTATTTCGTTTGTTCCCAGGTTTCAGACATGGAGTGTGGATACGAAAATCGCGTTTACTGAATGCGGTTTGAATACGTAGTTTAATGAAAATTACACAAAATACTTAATTACCTATATTTTTTTGACCCACTGTATGTTGGGATTCCCTCTTGGCCAACCTTCATAAGCAATCATGATATGTTTAATGATAAGTAGTCTTGTTTCAAAGCTCATTAAATGACAATTTTAATTTATTTAGAAATCAATCATCATAAAGCGAAAATATTTCCTCCAATTCAGTAAATTTGAACTCAACTTTGGTGTCAGGATATGTTCTCTCGAACTGCAACGTAATAGTGCTTGGGAAATCATTACTCATCTTTTGCCACTACCTCTTTGGATTACTTACAAACTTACTCATTATAAACGTTCCGAGTCTTGCTTTACTTGCGGTGGAACCACAATGAGGGAATAAAGTATATTCGAAGTATTGTATTGTCATGAGTTGTATTCAATTCGTTTTTGTTAAGTAGGCTCTATAATTGTATATAACCACTTCCCATACCCACTGACTGTTTAATTTAATTCCTATATTTAAATTTAGGTAGAGGGTCTCCGATCCATCCAAAAGTTTTTTAATAAATGTGTATCTGTCATAAACGTTCAAAATAACTGCTCTCTTTAATAAGTTAATAATGAAGTGGACATTCTATGTTTACTGTCATTTCCTTACAATAAATACAGCTTTGAGTTGGGAATGGTTCGATTCTGTAATGGATTCTATTACCGGTGAGAGGTGTATTAATAGGTGGATGCCAAATGATGTTAAAGGTAAAGAATTATAGGAGCTATGTAGCTCATCAGTTTTAGTTTATTACAATAAAGGATTATTAATGTTATATAGTTCATAATTTTTTTTATGCACTTATTTGCATATTTTCTCCTGCAGGGCTGAAGAATGATTTTAATAAAGAAGTATTTGGACAGCCATTTTTAGAAAGAGCATTAATACCTCTTCTTAAGCATCATTTAGGTGTTGATATGCCAGAAGATTATGTTCCTAGAAAGGCCTTAGCTCTTAGTTTTCATGGCAGCCCAGGAGTAGGGAAAACATATGTATCACAATTAATAGCTAGACATCTCTTCAAAGATGGCGAGAAAAGTAAATTCTACAAGATGATCTCTCTAGGAAAATCTATGGAAATGACTGAGGTATGTAGTGTCTGACTTTAGCAATATTTAGTATGACTTCTGGATTTTTGATACCATGTTTTATATTTAATTTTTTAGACACACCTACGAGAGTTAGTTATAAGTACTGTTTGGGAATGTGGTCGTGCTGTGTTTGTGTTTGATGAAATTGAAAAGATGGCTGATGGAACATTCGAAATTTTAAAATCGTTTTTAGATTTTCATAAAAGTGTGGACAAAGTTGACTATCGGTAAGTGAACTTTGTTGTGTTTGTAAAATTTACAAGATTGCGGAGTAATTACAATTAATTCTTGTTTTTCATTCATTTTGAATTATCATGCAGGAAAAGCATTTTTATTTTTATTTCAAATATTGGTGAAGATCGAATAAATAGTTTGGCATTATCTTATTGGAAAAAAGGTATCAACAGAGAAGATTATCCATTATTAGAATTTTCTAAAGTTTTGGAAGGTGCAATCTACAATGAAAACAGTAAGTTTTGAAAAACATTTTTAATATTTTGGCCCAGAAAAAGTGTCATGGTTGAATTTTGCACTAAAAATATAGTTGAAGAGTCATTTAATTATATTGTATATGTGTGTGTGTGTATATATATATATCTTATTTCCTTAAAGAAGTATTTCTTCAGAGAGGGAGTTTATTTCCTATATGTCCCGTACAATATTGTACATTACAGTATTTCTAGATTAATAGCAAATAGCTAATATAAAATATTTTTTTGTTAAAGATATATATAAATAATTAAACATAACTCTAATCTATATTTTATATATATATATATATATATAAAATATACATAAAATCCTGTTTGTTAGTTAACTTTTTGCTCGGGAAATCATTACATGCATTATGATGACGGTATTTTTTCTGCCAAGGCTTTTACGTGCACACTATTTTTACATTTTCCCATCTCCATGTTTTAGTCATATACCTGAATATTTGGCAACTTAAAGCAAACTTTTAGAATTTTTTAGTTCTGAAGATTAAAAGATTAGAAAAACAAAATTTACTGGTAACCGTTCTGCGGACTGAAAATATCGTGGACAGTATTAATCATAATCATGGATTGAATTTATTAATAGTTATTAAGAACCGTTACTGAAGTAGCTTTGCTAAGGAAATATTTAGGATGAATAATGAGTGTGATGTTATTCAATGCAAGGCTGTCTGAGTTTTTACTTTTATTAAATTTTACAGTTTCCTGGACAATCGATGTACTATTACTGAGTTCGTCAGATGAAATGTTAAGTGGTTACTATTCCATCCCAGTTCGTCGTTCAAAACATTATTGGTCAGAAATATCATATGAGTGGATAGCATTTTTATATCATAAACTAAGTATTAACAATTTCTATTCCTAAAAGTAGCCCCAAACGCATGAAATATACCTATTTTTCCCCCATTCCTGTTCTTTTCTAAAAATGTTCTTATACCTAATAATCAAAGAATCTTTAATATAACTCTGTATATAGTTTCGTTTAGTCGTTTGTGCTCAATAAAATTGTTGACTCCCATTATAGATTTCATTGTGTATCTCATTTATACTTTTTTATACGACAAAAGCGAATATAAAAAATGTGGCTTTAAATATCAAAATTAACAACTTTTGTTATGTGCACATTTGCCGAAAAACCAATAGAAAATGAAATAGTACTATTTTTAATTTCATACCCCACTCCTTTTTTATAACTGACACTCCTGTTCATCTCAGAGAATATTAGTATAGCCTAGTTTACGTTGGGTTAATAGTAATATAAGTGCCAAATTCCATAAAATTCAGTTCTTCCGTTTATGAGTGAAAAGGTAACAAACTAACAGACATCAAAGTCAAAAATTGTGGTATCTCAATTGCATGTAAAAAAAAAAGTATTGTGAAATTTCGAGAATAAAATCAATTTACAGACTGATAAAGTTGTAACGTCTGTCTATACATTGATTTTGTTTTTTCCGAAATTTCACGATCATTTTTCATTTCACATGGAATTGAGATATCAACAATTTTTGACTTTGATGTCTATTTGTTAGTTACCTTTTCACACCTAAATGGCTGAACCAAATTTTATGAAACTCGGTACATGTATTACTACTAACCCAACTTAGACATTAGGCTAGATTAATATTCTCAGAGATGAACAGAAGTGTGTGTTATAAGGGGGTCACATAACAAAAGGTGTTTAGTTTTTATTTAAATTAACTTTTGTTATGAGCACTTTTGCCATATAACGAAGTATAAATGACATGTACACTAAAAACTATAAAAGGGATCGAAAGACTTAACCGAACTCTACAAAACTCGTTATGTGAATTAGTATTAATACTTCCATGATTTTAAGCAATATTAAAATTTCTAGGGACGACAGGAGTGGGGGTTGTAAGGATGGTATGAAATGAAAAATCACCATATTTCTATTGGTTTTTTGGCAGACGTGTACTTAACAAAAGTTCTTTATTTTGATATTTAGAGCTACTTTTGTTATATACATTTTTGTTGTATAACAATTTACAAAGTAAGTAATATGTATAGAAATTTTGTTAACCATTTCGTTTCCTTGTATGAATTTATTAAACTTACTACCTCAATAGATTATCACACTATCCTTAAACTTCTCAAATCTATATTAATTTTTTAAAGCCATTAACAGGTTGAATGAAGAGGAAAGTATCTCGCCAGCCCGCGAAAAAATGGGGAAAAAATTATTCTAGTGTAACAGGCGAAATTATTCAACTAGACGTATTATGGTGGAATGTAGGAATAGGTTATAATCACTTCTACCCCATCTTCCCCACCTCACATTGGTTTATGTTCATTTGATTTGATGCTTATACTATAAGTAATGTAGTGCTCCTCTCAGAACTGTGATTTTGTTGAGGTCTCAAAAATATATAATTTAAAAGAATGAACACTGGAGCACCCAGTTATTTCTAGAATTTATTAACTCTGCTCCGTTAATATATGTTATATTTTGCTGAATATACTAAGTACCATAATGAATATACAATTTACTTTCCAGACGTACAAAAGAGTATTTTTGATAGTGGTTGTTAGGTACATAAAACAGCTGCCATCATTGTGCTTTGGACTGCTTTTGGAGAAATGAACTTTTATTTATACACGGTTCGGAATAGAGAATTCTTTCTATGATAATGAATTATATAGTTAACACAATATTCTATGATTATGTTATAAATATAAAAACAAAAAAAAAAAACCTACATGCACAGGAAATGGTTAATATAAAAATATTGTGGATAGTGAAGCATTAAGTACACAACAATTACTTTTATTAGTAACATATCCCCAGCAACGCCGGGTACTCAAGTACAAATCCTAAATACTGAAACGGGAAAATGTAAAATTATTGTGCAAAGTATAGACTTGTCAAAAAAAAATACCATTGTCATTCAGCCTCAATTTCCCGGGTGAAGCTTAGCTAGTATATAAATAATTATTATAGAAAACGTTAAATAATGAAAGTTGAGAATAGATTTTTTAATTTTGTTTATAATAGTATACTATCAATTTACCCATAATACGTATTAAGGTCCAAAAGTTTCCGGCCTGGGATAGAAGGAAAGGTGAAAGAAAAAAACTGGTTTTACTGTTTTTCAATATATTCTCCTCTAAGTTCAATACACTTATTACAACGCTTTGGCAACATTTCTATACCATGAAAAAAATAATTTTAATTGTTGTTAAAAAAATGTTCTTCCTCTGCTGCTTGGAGCTCTTCGTTGGTATTAAATCGCCTTCCACGAAGGTCAGTTTTTAATTTTGAGAAAAGGTAGAAATCACTAGGGGCCAAGTCTGGGCTGTAGGGTGGGTGAGAGATTTCTTGGAATCCATAGTCCTTCACAGCGATCTTGGAAATCAATGCTGTGAGGACAGGAGAATTGGCGTGAAGGAGGCGGACGCCTCTGCTTAACTTCCCTCGCCTCTTCTCTTTAATGGCGTCTCGTAACCGGTGAAGTAGGGCTGCATAATACTCACCATTCATTGTGGTATTCCTTTCTTTAAAATCTATCAATAGTATTCCTTTACAGTCCCAACAAATTGTGGCCATTATCTTTTTTGTTGACTGCGTGACTTTTGCCTTTAAAGGAGGCCCTTCACCTGGTCTTCTCCATTCCATGGACTCTCTTTTGCTGAGTGGGTCATAATATAAAACCATTGTCTCATCCCCAGTTACAATTGAGTCCAAAAAATTCTTTGAGTTGGCATTATACTCGCGTAAAAATTCATTGCAGCAGTGAACTCGTTCCTGTTTTTGATGAGTTGAAAGAATTTTTAGATCCATCTTGCACTAACCTTGTTCATATGCAAATGTTCTTTGATGATCCTCTAAACACTTGTTTTTGAAAGCCCCAACCTCGCTGCTATTTCCTTGGTTTTCAGTCGTCGGTCAGATAGCAATTCAGATTCCACAAGTTGGATTGTTTCAGAAGTGACAGCTTCCATTGGGCGACCGGGACGTGGGTCATTTTCTAGACTTTCTCTCCCTAACTTAAATAATTTTGCCCATTCTTTCACTGTGGAATACGAGGGGGAGGACTGCCTGCATACACAATCCAAGTGCTCTTTAATGTGCGCAGGAGTAAGACCCTCTTTACAAAAGAATTTAATTACCGCACGGTACTCGAGTTTAAACATTGTAAAAATGGGGAGTTTCCTTTAAGGCTGGACACTGACTGACAAGACTGAGGAAGTGCGGGCGATGGGTATGGAGTGAGCAGGCATGGACCTGCATAGGCGTGTAGGTCCCGGCACGTTTGAAGGAGGGCAAGCAGGACAGGCCGGAAAATTATGGACCTTACTACGTAGTTATTCCAATAACTTAAACTAGCTAAGGTACCCTTTTGTTGCTTGGGATAATAATAAAAGTATTTGTTATGTAAGGCTTTACTATCCACAACATTTTTATATTTTCCTTCCCCAATTAATCCTGGAATGGTTGTAGATTACTAACCTCAGTGGCAGTGGCTTCTCTTGTGTCTGCTACATTCAATTGAGTTTCCTTTAAATTCACATTCACTGAATGTATCACCTCTATTGCTTTAAATAACTCTGTTTTTAAATCTTCTTTGTGTCATTTATATTCACTAACTGTAATTAACTAAGACCACTTTCGAGGCTAACCACATGTGCCGCCATATCAGTTTATATAAACATCCTTCATTATGTATTTCTTTAATATATGTGTATTCCAGCCATACAGTCAGTTCACCTGAACAGTCGACAGGTAACCGATGGCCGGAATATGCATGGGATCAATTGGCAATTCAAAAGCAAATTTCTCACGTGGTGGAACAGCATATAACAGCTATGACATGAGTAGGAGTGGGGGTTTACTTAAGGATGAAAACTAAAACATCCAAATATTTTGGTTAATATTCATGATAGAGAAAACATTTATATAAAAACGTTAGTAGATAATTTAATTTGCAATAAGATTGGGTATGATCCGTAACAGATATTTCAAATTTTCAAAATATTTCCCCTCTCACTGGCCCAATTTCTGCACATTAACAAACTTGATCTTTCTACATAAATTGATTAAATTTCAAGTTTAGTAACGATCAAACAAAAATTGCTACCACTAGAATGTTAACAGACATATATATATAGATTTCAAAATTTTATATGTGTGTGTGTGTGTGTGTCTCTCTCTCTCTCTCTCTCTCTCTCTCTCTCTCTATATATATATATATATATATATATATATATATATATATATATATATATAATTTTGAAAGGACCTCATTTCATCATCTCCTGGGGAGCATCCTTGGACATTTGAGGAAATTTTTCGAAAATGAGTACATTTGAAATTTTTTTAAAAATCATATCATTAGTCAATCTCAATATCTGATTTCCCTCAAGGGAAATTTGCTCAGACTAAGGGTCATATTATTGAAAACTCTATACTTTTATTTCACTTTATTAAGAATTTGCTCTACATGTTCTTCATCACCTCTTAAGAAATAGGTCCTCTTAACACATTGAGTGCTGATGACGTGTGAGGCGAGTCATCTCCTCTCTCCACTTCTACCAGCTCTCCTCGCCCTTATCCCCTTGCTCTTGACACCAAATTTTCCATCAGCCCTCAGTATACTATCAGCTTCATTGCAGTGCAGTTCGTTAGTATTTTTTTTTTTTGCTTTCTTGAGCCCAAGCGAACAGTCTACCTTAGTGTTTTTGCTGATTATTGTTTTTGATTGAATCAACCTTTTAATAGTTTGACACATAGATATTAATTATTGTGAATATAGTATTTTATTTCAGCTTACTGTTGGTAATGATTTATTTTTTAGCAATTATTTTAATATTTTAGCAGATTTTCCCTAAGGGAAATCAGCTATTGAGGTTGTGCTCATGACGGGATTTTCGAAATTTTTCTTCAAATGTTCATCGATCCTCTCTAGTAGATGACGAAAATGAGGTCCGTTCAAAACTGTGTGTGTTTGTCTATATATATATATATATATATATATATATATATATATATATATATATATATATATATATTTGTCTGTTACCGCTCTAGCGGTCGCAATTTTTGTTTTATCATTACTAAACTTGATATTTAGTTGTTTTATGTAAAAAGAAAGATCAAGTTCGTTAACGGCTGAAATCGGACCAGTGGGAGGGGGGGTTCAGAGGGGAGAAATTTCGAAATATCTCGGCTAGTATACGTCAGATCGAAAAATTGTACAGAATCAATCTTATTGCAAATTATAAATTTACTATAAATATTGTTGTATACTTTTATTCTCTATCTTGAATAACCGAGATATTTGCATTTTTATTAAATCTGGGCGGCTAACGGATAAGAGTGTCTTTCCCGCCAAAAGCTAGTTCGGCTCGGCTCCCATGAAATTTCTCTATTGTAAAACTTCACGTGGAAAACCTGCTTAGTTTACGCATCCCCTGCGTGACGAACTTTTGTATATGTAAATATACTTAGAATTATTTTAGGTATAATAAGTGTATTAGATTTATGCTTAGTCATCATTTAAAATTTTTACATATACTTTATCATTAGGCCTATTTTAAAAGCAAATTAGTATATTTTGTAAAATAAAAAATGAAAAAAATAAATAAAACTTCATGAGACGTAAAATAATACTATAATAAAAAAGGTTTGAAATCAATTTCAATTATATAATCTCATATTGCCACTATGTGCCAACCATTTTCAAAATGTACCCAACCTTACAAAAAAAAAAAAAAAAAATACCTATTTTCTTAGAGTTAATTTTATTGTTGCATTTGTTTTTATTTTATGCTTCTTGATCATTTTGCAAATATCTAGGCAGAAATAGAAAGAGAGCTATGAAGTAATAAATTGTTAAGCTATTTTGAAAAAAAGAAAAACAAAGAACTGTCTTGGGGGTTGTGCGTGATTGCCTATACTGTTTTTCTAGCCGTGCGCATGACCGAAAGTATCCCTTTTCTCTCGAAAAGGAGATAAAACTCAAAAAGGTTTTAGTAATTTCAAACCTATTTAGTATTAAATGAACCAAGAGAACACTTTAGCTCACATTAAGACCAACCATTTTTGGCCTGCAACAAAAGTGTTAAGGAGGACTAAAAACCAAGCCCCTGTCAGCCCATGGCCTAGGGAGACCTCCTTCACCATGGTCAGGATCAAAAATGTATTGAGCAACAAATGTAGAAAATTAAATGTTTAACAAGATTGTTGTAACTTTTTTTTATTCAACTCATAAGAACTGGTAGATACTTCAAATTTTCTAATTCAACCTCCACCCCTCTATTCCTGAGACCTCATTTTCATCAACTCCTATATTGATGGACATTTGAAGACATTTTTTTTTAAAATCACGTCATTAGTATAACCTCAATAGCTGATTTCCCTGGAGGAGAAGTCTCCTAAAAAGATAAATACATCAAGTAAACAAATTTCTAATTATTACAAATATATATATATATATTTTTAGGCGGCTTGAAAAAAACTAAAATTGTGAAGAACTACCTTATTGACTTATATCTTCCTTTTCTACCCCTTGAGAAGAGGCATGTAGAAAAGTGTATCGCTGTCGAAGCACATATGTCTAAAGTTCACCTCACGCCAAACAGTGTAAAGTAAGTATTCTTTATTTCAGGTGCACTATTCATAAAGTGTTTAAATTGCCCTTAATAAAGAAAATGAAGAAGGGGGTGGGGGAGGAATGATTAACAGTTCACTCAACTTTGTGGAAATTGGTTTTGCACATGAAGGTCAATCACTTTTTATAATGCATTACTGCATAAAAGTGTGAGAATCTGAATGTCCTGTCTCATTAGATCGGTTAAACATTTCATATGATTAAATGATTAAGTAATACGTAAACAGTAAATGAAAGAAACTGCTATATCTAATAACTAATTTTAAATGGAGTGAGCATTCAGACAATTTGGAATTACATGAAATTATGTCGACATGTTTGACCATAACTGTTAAACATAACCGTTTTTCTATTTCTAGGTAATCTTTGAATTAAATTTAAGAAACTGTTGTTCTGTCAAACATCAAATTAAACCATAAATTTACTTAACATTTATTTTTTTCAATTAACATAATTGTTATTATTATCAATATGTATGAGAATTATTTGTGACATTCTTATATATTATAACAAATACACATATACATATTAAAACAAACTTCATAATTTAAACTGGTTGAGGGGTTTTTTTATTAGGAACCACTGCCCTATGTTTTTAGTTTTTAGCCTTCAGTAAACCCCCACTCTTACTCATATCACATGAAATCCATTCCCTGATGAAGGGTTGTGTGATTCTGCTCAAAGGTTTTGGTCATATAAATGAAGGATGTGTCACATATATATATATATATATATATATATATATATATATATATATATATATATAAAATTTTGAATGGACCTCATTTTCATCATCTATTAGGTAGGATCAATGTACATTTGAAGAATTTTATGAAAATCGCATCATGAGGACAACCTCAATAGCTGATTTCTCTTAAGGGAAATCTGCTAAAATCCAATGAATAGAAGTGAGGGTTTGCTAATGGCTGAAAACAGGAAGGCACAAATAAATCCTTTAGTATATGAGCTACAAAAAAGTATAGAACAAAATTTGTAGAGCATCAATAATTTAACAAAATTCGTTCTATGACATTTTAACAGATTTCCCTTGAGGAATTTTCGAAATATTTCTTCAAAAGTCCATCTATCCTACCTAGTAGATGAGGAAAATGAGGTCCGTTCAAATCTGTATATATATCTTTCTATATATTTGTCTGTTACCGCTCTAGCGGTCGCAATTTTTGTTTGATCGTTACCAAACTCGATATTTAGTCGTTTTATGTAAAAAGAAAGATCAAGTTCGTTAATGGCTGAAATCGGACCAGTGGGTGGTTTAGAGTGGAGGATTTTCAAAAATTCCAAATATCTCTGTTATTATGCATCGGATCGAAAAATTGTATAAAATGAATCTTATTGCAAATTAAATTTACTATAAATATTGTTCTATACATTTATTCTCTATCTTGAATATTAACCGAGATATTTGCATTTGTATTCTGCGTGTGATCGGCAGGAGTCGGCTAAGTTCGGACTTTCCGCCGAGAGCTCTGGCGGCCATTTCCGTAACTATTCGTCCCTCGTGAATAGGTTTAGAGGTTTCATACTACTACAGTTGTTATTAGGCAGATTTCTCTATTGTAAAACTTCACGTGGGAAATCTGCTTAGTTTACGCAGCCCCTGCGTGACGGACTTTTTCAATTCAACTCATAATAATAGAGATATTTGAATTATCAAATTCCCCCCTCTGAACCCACTTTCCTCATCCGATTTCAGCCACTAATGACTGTGAACGTTAGGGTTAAATGTTGAGTATAGTATAGATCGAATAAACATTTCCATATTAAGACCACAAAATCTTAAGTGATGACACCTTCGCTGTTCATATTGCCATGTCTCTCACACAGGAAAAGTTCATTGAAAACAATATTTGGTATTTAACATTCAAATAAAGTCCTATGTGATATAACAGATTATTGTTAATACGGTTTGATGAGGAGTGGGGATTAAATGAAGGCTGAAAACTGAAAAACTTAAATATCTCGTTTTAACCCTAGTATTACCGACCTCTCCCAGGTCGCATGGATTACCAAGGGGGGGGGCTCCTCGAGCCCTCAACCTTAAAAACCTTTTATTTTGGTTCTATAATTTTTTTAAAATTTTTATTTCTATTGGATTATGTTTAATGAACGTTTCTTATGACACCTGTGGAAAAAAAAATTAAATACAAAAATAAAAATAAATTAAAAAAAAAAGTTCGGATGGGGAAAAAAGGATGACTTTAAATTAAATGTAATTTTATTCTACTGGAGGAACATATCTAAACCTTGTTAGAATAAAAAGTTATCTATATCTAAGTTATTATAACATTATAATAGAATAATAATTTAAGAAAATATAATTATCAGATTCGTAATGCAATTATCGGTGCTTTTGCACAATAATTTTTTTTCCGAGTGTTTATCCAGGATGCAGCATGGACTAACTGTTCCCCTAGTTGGGAACAACCTAGAAAATCTTCTCTTTTCTAAAAAAGTACCTATCAGGAGCAATAATTATAACCATCTCAGTAATATATTTTTATATGAAAAAAAATTATTTGGGGAGAATATATATATTTCTTTTTGAGAAAAAAAAAAACTTGAGAAGGTTTGTGTATGTTAAAATTACATCAAAGTAATTATTATTTGAGCAATATAATTAATAACACTTGAATTACTAGTTAAAAGTAGTATTAAATATCAGTGGGCTCGAGGAGCCCCCCCCCCTTGGTACTTAAGTGTATAAACTACCCCTTGCATTGCCAAGCGAGCCCACACGTCAAAAAAAAAATTTTTTCTCAACATAGAAATTTTTTTATTTAATTTTATTGTTATGCCCTCACTCTAGGATGTTTTTCTGAGGAATACATAAAATATCAAAAATATCCCATTAAAATTGGGTGATAGGGAACAAAAACAAAAAGTTGTGGGCTCGAGGAGCCCCCCCCCCTTGGTAGTTCTAGGGTTAATGTTCAAGATAGAGAAATGTATATAGGAACATTTATAGAATATTATATTTGCAATAAGATGGTTGGTTCTATACAATTTTTTTTTTAGCATAATAACCGAAATTTTAAATTTTTGAAATCCCCTCTCCTCCTGATCCAATTTTAGCCATTAACAAACTTGATCTTTAGTTTTATATAAAAGGTTTGCTTATTGAGATTGGCAAGAATGAAACAAGAATTGTGACTACTAGAGTGTTAACAGACAAATATATTTTGAATGGACCACATTTTCATCGTCTCCTGGGTAGGATTGATTGACAATTGAAAAAAACTTCATAAATCACTCAATTAGTACAACCCTTAATAGCTTATTTCCCTTAATTAAACTATTAATGAAATATATGAAAAATGTTCTAATAATGAGGAGAGACCTATTAAATAATAATTGTGCCCAAATAAATTATGGACTTCTCCGAAGAAATTATGATTAGTTTAAGGAAACCACTTTTTCACAAAGAAATGAGCCAAATATTGAAACAGAGAACAGGAACTAACAGTACTGGTTTGGGCAAAAAACCTTTGTCAGAAATCTCTTCCCTATACCAGATGAATCAAGATTTCTAGATGGTTGAAATTACAAAATTTCTTCAAATGTGCAGAAAGGTGGAAAAAGATATGCCCAAAAATGTATTAGACATTAAAGAATGTGTACAAAACTTCAAAGAAGTAGAGTAGTTTGGTGGAAAAGAATTCGACTAACACGAATCAATGAAGGTGTCATGAGATGTGTGGGTACTAAAAATTCTAAGAAAGCTCTAATGAATAATTATTATTATTGCAAAGATTTTTATTGTTGGCTAATATTCTTTGTCTATATTTGGTGAGGAATTATAATTGTGTTTTGTTATTTATTAACGTTCTACTATAGCTACCATATGCTACTATAGCTAATTAGGACGGGTTATCCACAGTTTACAACCCTTTTCTGCCCAGGAAGAAACTAAAGATTTTGTTTAATGTGGTAGCCACTAAATAGATTCCTTTTTTCGAAGAAGGAATCCAACCCACAACTCTAGGTTTAAATTACAAATGTAATTTTAATAAATGTAATTAATAAGTTTTAAAAAATGGCATTTTGTTTGATGAAAAGAAAATATGTTCTGTTTTCAGCTTGTAAAATAAACTGATACAGCTATTCACAAAAAGTCAGAGCATTTTCCTTTTTTTATTATATATATATTTTTTTTCATTTTCCTTTTTTTATTTTATGTATATATAAAATGCTCTCGCTTTTTGTGATTAGCTGTATCTGTTTATTTTACAAGCTGAAAACAGAACTTATGTTCTTTTCATCAAATAAAATGGATTTTTTGCATATGCAGGGTTTGGGCTTATAGAAATATTTGAGAAATTTGATTATATGTTTATGTGAGCAACTTAATTTCACTACTTATGTTTCAGGACTATATTAGACAGTATAGAATTTCTCCCAGCGGAAGAACAGATTTATTCACCTAAAGGTTGCAAGAATCTCGCTTCTTTAGTTAAGATTCATGGCCGTAATGAACTGTGATAATTATTTTTAACTCGTGACTACGAGCTAACCTCCATTCCTGATAATTGTATGGCATTGATTTCCAAAGCTACATCATTAACATGAGTTTATTACAAATATGAATTACATGATGAAAATTTAATTTTACTTATAAATGTAAGTTGTTTACCTGTTTTATATTTTTGTATGTAAACATGTACAATATAATTTACAAATCTAGAAAAAAATGTTAGTTAATTTAATCTAGATTACCTGTTACTTGCGATAATCCAACTTTCTCTTGTATTATTTCAGAGCTGCTTTTGGTGCAATAGTCTTCCATTTACCCTTAATGACTATTATGTACTGATACTGCTAGTTTTGGCCCAGGTTATATCTGTAACCCCAGTGAATAAGTGGTGAAGTCCACCAGTGAGTAAGGGGGGACTTAACCACTTATTCACTGGTACAACAGATATATATCTCACTTTTATCCTTATGAATAAAATATGGTTTGTCCAATTTTCTTTTCAAATTCGGCACCAATAAAAATGTTTTTGCATTTCAGACCATTCCAAGAACAATAAATATTGTCTGTCTGTCCGCCCATGTTTTACTCCTCAAGCACTCGAACACGGCTCAGATGATTTCTATGAACTTTAAAATTTGTAAGTAAACTATCCCAAGGTACAATATAGGATGTAAGGTAATTCGAAGTTTCAATTGGGAGTAGGGGTTTACATTGATGCCAAAACATATTTTCATCAATATCGTCGTTATTGTTCATTTAGTCGAAAAAAATATAGAGGAGACATTGTGTTTAGAATGAGGATTATGGTCCTAAATCTATTATTCACTTTTATAAATTTTGAAGTTTTGACTTCCTACTTACTGGAGCAAAGGCTTTATTCGTGTTCTATGAAAATGAAATAATTGAAGTGAAGAATATTTTGGCATGAGTTAAGGGAATAAATATTGATAACATACGCCATCTTATACTTTACTAGCTCAGATACCCGGCTTCACCCGGGAATTCGTTTGAGGCTGAATGGTAATGGTATTTTTTAGCAGGCTTTACATTGCACAATATTTTGACATTTACCCGTCCCAGTGTTTAGGATTGATACCCGTCGTTGCCGGTGATTTGCTAATAATAGAATTATTTGTTCGATAATTCTTCACAGTCTTCGATATTTTTATATTTCCCGTTTCTTATACATGTAAATATGGTGAATTTTTATTTCAGGCCTCCCTTATAACTCCCCTCCCGTTCGAACCTAAAAATTTTAATATAACTTATAATCATGGAAGAATTAATGCTAATTGACATACCGAGTTTTGTTAAGTTCGGTTCAGCCGTTAGTGCCCGCTAAAGTTTTAACGTATAACTCATTTATACTTAGGTATACGACAAAAGTGTATATAACAAAAGTTACTCCAAATAACAAAATAAACAACTTTTGTTATGTTTTTATTTGCGGAAAAACCAATAGAAAACGAAATATCGCTATTTTTAATTTCAGGCTTCCCTTATAACCCCCACTCCTGCCTGTACATAGAAATATTAGTATGGCTTATTATAATGAAGGCCTCACTGCTAATGCACATACCGAGTTTTATTTAGTTCGGTTGAGTCTTATGTGGCAAATAATATTGTTGACTCCCGCTATAATTTTTAGCGTATAACGCATTTAAACTTCGGTATACGACAAAAGTGTATATAACAAAAGTTACTCTAAATAACAAAATAAACAACTTTTTTTATGTGCATATTTGCCGAAAAACCAATAGAAAACGAAATATCGATATTTTTAATTTCAGGCTTCCCTTATAACCCCCACTCCTGTTCGTCTCAGAGAAAATTAATATAGCCTAAAGTCTAAGTTGGGTTAGTAGTAATATACATACCAAGTTTCATAAAATTCGGTTCAGCCGTTTATGCGTGAAAAGGTAACAAACAAACAAGAAAGAAACAAAATGCAGATGTGGTGTCTATGACATGTGAAACGAAAAGTTATCGTAAAATTTCGCGAAAAAAATCAATGTACAGACAGAGGTTACAATTTTATATATATATAGATTACCACTCTCAGTTGTGGTGATTTACTTTGGCATCCAAACAGATATATCTTTCCTAATTGATTTTATCAAATGAATTTAAAGAACAAATTGTGTTCAGAGTCCATTTTCCAGTTCTAAAACATTATTTAGTTTTATACATTTTAAAATTTTTACTTCTGGTCACTAATTAAAATTAATTAGTGTTCCAACAGAATTGCCTGGATTGAATTGTAATTTTTTGGAATGAGGATTGTTTGAATTTCATATATACTTTACTACTATCGTCGGGAGGGGGGGGGGTTACTTTGAAGTCAAAAAAATATCTTTGTTAATATCGATGTTATCAGAAAAATGTGAATAATGAA
Source organism: Riptortus pedestris (assembly GCA_019009955.1). NCBI lineage: Eukaryota > Metazoa > Arthropoda > Insecta > Hemiptera > Alydidae > Riptortus > Riptortus pedestris. The sequence goes on from CM032228.1 coordinate 234,331,047, forward strand.
TTGACTTTAGAATTTATTTTAATACCCTAGAACATTATTTATATTTATGATTTTCAAATTTTTGACTTCTAACATCTAGTCACTAAAAGAGTTTATTAGTGTTCCATGAATGGACTAGATAGAATTGTTAAAAATTTGTATATGTAGTAAGGATATGAATATTATCCAAATGGGCTATTTTATTATTTACTACCACTGATGAGTGGGAGCATTATTTTTGTTAATACTGATTTTGCCATAAATATGTAAAGTTCTGAATGTGCATGATATGCATGTGTTTTTCAGTCATTTACTGATACATTGTCCCTTACAACCCAACCAACGTCACCCGCCATCGGTTAACATACCTTCCTCAATCCTTTATATTTCGAACAAGAACCCCTTCAAATAAAGCCACAGGCTTAACACAAGGGGCCTATCTTCCTTTACCCCAGGCAGTCACCTGGCTGCAAAGTTCATAACCATCAATCAACTCACCTGTGAGGTATCAGAAAAAAAATAAAATAAATAAACTGATGCATTACTTACACTTATTAATTTCAGAAGACTTCCAACTTTTGGTCGCCAAATAGTGGTACACCATATGAATGCCTCAAACAAATTATGATATTTTATGTATATTCAAAAAACAATATGAATATTTATTTCATACTTATTTGGGGATTGCACCAACTTGGTGTATAATATGTTTTTCCACCATTGATAGGAGTGGCGATTGAAGCAACCTTAGTTAGATTTTCACAAGAAAACATTTTTATTTCTACCTACAAAGACAGATAAGTTTATATTTCAGTTAATACCTCTTACATATTTCTATGATATTACAGCAGAATGCGTGAATAAAGGTTATCATATTTTTTCTCCGAATGCCAAATTGGTGCAATCGCTTTATCGTTTATTTCATCAGGAAACTAGATTTATTTTATCCCAAGAACGATAATAAACTCATCCATTAGGCATTGCTTGCTTCAATCTTAAAAATATAAATATGGTAATGGATTATTTAGTGCTTCCAGTAATCCAAATTCAATGGGAAATTATTATTATATCAGTTAATGGAACGGAAAACCATTTCCACTTCAACCCATCCACAGCGGGTAATATGGTCAGGTAATATAAGGCATCCCTTTCAAACCCAATTTGGCAATTAATACTGGAAGTATAGTTTAGTGCATTAATTTTACAAAGCTATCATGTAAATTCTGTTCAAACTTTAACTTAGGTTATTTATTATACAATACTTGAAAGCATCATGGGAAAGTTGTATTTTTCTTAATAATATATTTAAATAAAACTCTAAGGTTTGTATGTGGTTTTCTTTTAATTCAGCGGGTATATGTTTTTTTTTTAATGTTTCAGACCATTCTTAGAACGATAGCATTAAATTTTTAAATCTTCTCTGTCTGTCTGCCTGTTTGTTACTCAATCACTCAAAAACAGCTCAGAAGATTTATATGAAATTTTATATTCGTGAGTCAACTCAACCTGAATGGTGAAATGAAGAAGCTGTTGTTTGATGTAATCAGATATTGTTTTACATGAAGTCAAACAATCATTATACCTAAAAAAGGTAGCCAAATAAACTGCATTACAGAACTATTTCTTTTATTTTGTATTCCTCTAAAATATTATTAAGTATAATTAGAAATAGGCTAAGAGATAAAGTTTACAGCTAGTCGCATTTGTACATCTAGAAAAAGCTTTTGATACTGTTGACTGGAAACTTATGTTTGGCTGCATGCATAAAATAAGAATAGATTGGACAGACAGAAGGTTAATTTCGAATATTTACAGGTGGAGAAGCTAGAAGAGGGGTGTTACAGAAGGGTGTCTTCTGTTACCTAATCTTTTCAATGTGTTTATTGAACAGACAATAATGAAAATGAAAGAAAACCATAACTGAAGGTATACAGATTAAGGGTAAATCCATTCCTTGCATCAAATTTGCAGATGACATTGCATTTGTGGCAAAGCCCGAAGTAGAGATGAATGAAATGCTGCAAGTCCTAAAGAACACTTTAGATCAGTTTTAACTTATAATAAATGCACATAAAACAAAAGTTTTGGTTGTAGGGAAGAAAGAAAGCCAAAGAAATATAAATATTGGGATTGGAAACATTATACTTGAAAAAGTGAAGTTTTGTTGCCTGTTTAGTGACTCAGTTACTCAAAGTGGGTAAGAGTAAGGGGGCTTATTGAGACTGATTACAAAAAATGGAAATATCTGTTTTTTTTTAGATCCAGAAATTTAATTTGTAGTAAAATTGGCTATAAATAAGTTTTTGATCATATATATATATATATATATATATATATATATATATATATATATATATATATATATATATATATATGTAATAGCTGAGGAATTACTAATTTACTGTATATAAAGGCGTTGGCAGAACTGCTTGTTTACATTTAAGATGCTTCCCATCAGAAGGTTTCTTATTATCGTTTGTATTTATTCACTTAATATTCATGGCAGTGTTGTGTTACCGGTGTGTAGATTTATCTATTGATCGATTCAGCCGTTAACGAACTTGATCTTTCTTCTTACATAAAACGACTAAATATCGAATTTGGTAACGATTAAATGATAATTGCGACTGCTAGTGCGGTAACAGACATCTATATATATATATATATATATATATATATCTATATATATATATATATATATATATATACGGGATGTTGCTATTAAATAACGCGACTGATGCTGCTACAGAAGAAGTGCGCATGCATCAAACACCAGCAACTAACAGCTGTTATCGTGAAGCTTCCTCTTTCGAATATAGTGCCTCTCACTTCCGTAACAAATCAGTACAGCCGTAGCCTTCGTTCGCATTAGAGTTGTTTTTAGCAGATTTCCCTTAAGGGAAATCAGCTATTGAGGTTGTACTCATGACGGAATTTTGGACATTTTTCTTCAAATGTCCATCGATCCTACTTAGTAGATAACGAAAATGAGGTCCGGTCAAAACTGTGTGTATATATATATATATATATATATATATATATATATATATATATATACATATATATATATATATATATATATATATATATCTGGTACCGCTCTAGCGGTCGCAATTTTTGTTTGATCGTTACGAAACTCGAAATTTAGTCGTTTTATGTAAAAAGAAAGATCAAGTTCGTTAACTGCTGAAATCGGACCAGTGGGAGGGGGGGTCTAGAGGGGAGGATTTTCGAAATATCTCCGTTACTATACGTCGGATCGAAAAGTTGTATAGAATCAATCTTATTGCAAATTACATTTACTATAAATATTGTTCTATACATATTTTCCATATAATGAGTTTTAACCGAGATAGTTGTATTTTTTGTAATGAGTTCCGCTTTCAGTAAACCCCCACTCCTGCTAGGGGCATATTAATAATAAGCTGATATCTCATGAACTACCTCATTATTAGGTTAAATACAATTTTTTTTTTTCAACAAAGCTTTATTTTACGTGGTACAAACAAATACGTTCTGTTGAACCCCCCCCCCCTTTTTTTTCTTGGACTACAAAAATCTGTGTGATTGAGATAGAAATTATTTTGATTCATTTCAAATTACTCCACTAACTATAGTAAATAGTTTCCAATAAAATTAATATTTTATATTCAGATATATTTCTTTAACTGTTTGTTTTTCCGGTCTATCTATGGATACTGTACTACAAGGTTGGCTAACCTGTTTGTTTACAATCCAGCCGTATTACGTTGTAGGGGTAGGGACTATTAACTTATATTGTAAATTCACTGAAAGATTTCTCATTGCCGTTAGTAATTATTCACTAATATTCATGGAAGTGTTACCTGTATGTATATGTATCTATTGTAAATCTTCGCTGGCTAACCTGTTTGACCTTGATCATGTGAATATCTCATAACCGTCTGAATCGTAGTTTGTAACCCCCCCCCCCCATTTCTATTTTCTTCCCAGATTCCTAAATTTGGAATGGTTGTGATACAAATTATTCTGGTTTACTATTGATTACAGTAGTAGATATAATAAATAGTTATGAATAAAATTTATAACTTATATTCAAATATATTTCCGTAATTGCTTTTATTTCCGGTAAAAGCAGGCTAACCTGATTGTTTACATGTTAGACTGTTTGCTATCAGGAAGGTTCTTACCATTTGACTTGCCCTTTATTTGTTTACTTAATATTCACAGCAGTATTAAGTCTTACAAATAATAGATATTCTGTGGTACTGTTTAGTGTTGGTGTAATAAGTGTTCAGAGCGTTGCTATCATTAAAGGTAGTCCATGTTTTGTGTTCTTGTTGTTTTTTGAGATTGAATTGTTTTTAATTTAATATCGGAACCTAACGGACGAGAGTTACTTTCCCGCCAAAACCTAGTTCGGCCGTTTCCTTGACTTGTTTGGCTCTCGTGAAATTTCTTTATTGTAAAACTTCACGTGGGAAATCTGCTTAGTTTACGCAGCCCCTGCGTGACGGACTTTTTTTGTTTCGCCGGAAAAATGTTAAGTGTAACAGTAGAGCAACGAATTGTTGTGAAACTTGGAAAAACCGCTACTGAAACTTATAATTTATTGAAAGAAGTGTATGGCAATGAATGTTTATCGCGTGCACGTGTTTTTGAGTGGTTTAAGCGTTTTCAAGATGGCCGAGAAGACGTTCAAGATGATTCACGCCCGGGTCGCCCTTCCACGTCGAAAACGGATGACAATATCGAAAAAATCGGTATTCTGATAATATCTGACTGTCGGTTAAGTATTCGTACGATTTCTGAAACTGTACGAATTGATAAAGAATCCGTACGGCAAATACGAGTATTACATAACAATTTTAACATGCAAAAAGTCCGTCACGCAGGGGCTGCGTAAACTAAGCAGATTTCCCAATTGAAGTTTGACACATCCGTTATCATAATAATCCGAAAGGATAATAACATGTGACGAATCATGGTTTTTTATGTATGATCCTGAAACAAAGCGCGAATCCATGCACTGGAAGAGCCCATCTTCACCAAGAGCCAAAAAAGCTCGAATGAGCAAATCAAAATTCAAAGGAATGTTGATTGTTTTTTTTCGATATTCATGGGATTGTGAACCTTCACTGGGTTCCTGAAGGTCAAACGATTAATCAACATTACTACCTTCACGTTCTTGCTGAACTCCGCGAAAGAATTAGGAAAAAACGACCTGAATTGTGGAAGGACAAGTCAAGGGGTCCCCCGCCAAGACAATGCGCCTGCTCATTCCGCATTGTCTGTTAAGAGGTTTCTAGCCAAATTCAGCATCCCAGTGTTAGACCATCCGCCTTATTCGCCGGATCTTGCGCCGTGCTACTTCTTTCTGTTTCCTAAGGTGAAATCTGCATTAAAAGGAACAAGATTTGAGTCTGCTGAAGCTGTGAAAGAGAAAGCGGCACGCGTCCTGAAGGAGCTGACGGAAAGACTTCCAGCACTGTTTCGAACAATGGAAGGTTCGCATGGAGCGTTGTAGGAATAAAGGAGAGGTGTATATTGAAGGTGATAATAAGTAAAAATGTATGAAATAAAAATAAAATGTTGTACAGTGTCAGTCTCGTTATTTCATAGCCACACCCCGTATATATATATATATATATATATATATATATATATATATATATATATATATATATATATATATATACACACACACACACACATACATACATATACACACAGTTTTGAACGGACCTTATTTTCGTCATCTCCTAGGTAGGGTCGATGGACATTTGAAGAAAAAATTCGAAAATTCCGTCATGAGTACAACCTCAATAGCTGATTTCCCTCAAGGGAAATCTGCTAATAGCTTTTCAAAAGTCAAATTTTTCAGGATTACAAGTCATGCTATAATTTGCTCTTTGGATTTTGCATGTGGCGAGAAGGTTAATAGTGGTTATAATTGACAACTTTTGTATTTTTCAAACTAGTTGTTCTAAAAATGAATTAGAATTTTGATTTTTAGCCTTATTTTTGAGAGTGATTCTGTTGTTGGTGCACTGAAAATATAAGAAGTTGAAGGAATGTTTATTTATACTGATATTTTTAATTTATTTTACAAAAAAACTAATAAAGCTAGTGATTAGTGTCACATTTCTTCAAAGCTTTTATGGGATCCATACACATTTTCCCAGCATTAAAGCAAAAGCAACTCTTATTTAAAAATGAAGTGGGTTCTTTCTATACACCTTCATTTTCTTTTATTAAAGACTGCCTGGAATTTGAAATTGTTTGATGATGCTGTGGATTTTGCTTTGGGGGAAAGGTGTTTTAGCAGGTGGTTTCTAGATGATATTGAAGGTAAATAGCTCTTTACTATATTCTGATGTTTTACTTATTATTGTTTATATTTATGGGTATTATATTCTCTTGTTAGGTCTGCGAGTAGATTTAAGACATAATGTTTTTGGACAGCCATTTATAGAAAGAGCTCTAGTGCCCCTACTTAAACGCCATATAGGAGTTGGAATGCCTGAAGGCTATTTTCCAAAAAAGGCTTTAGCCCTCAGTTTTCATGGCAGTACTGGAGTAGGAAAAACACTTGTTGCACAACTTATTACTAAACATTTATTGAAGGAAGGCGAGAACAGTAAATTCTACCATCACGTGTCTTTAGGAAGGTCTTGGCTATATGACGAGGTATGGATTACATTTCTTCCATTATTTCTTTTTCCCCCCATCTTTTCTATCTGAATCCCTTGTTTTATTTTTAGATAAAGCTTCGGGCCTTAGTTATGGAAACTGTTAGTCAGTGTGGTCGTGCTTTGTTTGTGTTTGATGAAATTGAAAAAATGTCTGAGGGGATGTTTGAAATCTTAAAAGTGTTTTTGGATTTCCACCCAAAAGTCGGCAATGTCGATTATCGGTAATTAAATTGATAATTAGCATGAACTGTACACAATGGTTTAATTGTGAGAAGTTCGGTTTTTAATTAATTCTCTATTATTGCATTGCAGGAAAAGCATTTTTATTTTTATATCAAACATAGGTGAAAAAGAAATAAATAGTTTAGCTGAATCCTTTTGGCGGAATGGAACTAAGAGGGAGGATTTTCCATTATCAGCTTTTGCAAAAGTTTTGCATACTACACTCTACAATGAACAAAGTAAGTTTAAGAAAATTATTTCCATGTTTCACTAAAACACATATGTACCATGTAAACCAAATAAAATGGTATTAAATTAAAAAAGAGAGAGAGAGAGAGAGAAGAATCATACTTGAATTCGTTTGACTGTAAGTGTTTATATATATATATATATATATAATTAACATTGCTCCCCACCTGTTTGATAGCAAATTTCCTGGTATTCTGCGTCGGAGAAGATTAGTGAATTATTTCAGTGGCAAACTGCAAAGTTATTGTTTTACTTATTGGGGTGTCCCACTTAGCCTTAGTAGTACAAAGTGAACATTAATAAATAATAAGTTATTCGGTGTATATACTTATCACCTGAATTTCTAATGATATTGTTCTTTTACCCATTAGATTAGGTGAAAGTTGGCCTTTCAATATTATTTTACTGTTCATGAGATATTATTTTTATCTTTGTTTACCTCCTCCAGATTTACTAATGGATTTAATTTTCTGAAGAAGTTCAGTAATCTTCAGTTCAGCCTGTGCATGTACTGAAAAGTTGAGCGACCCATTAAAGAAAATCAGGAGATAGAAGGTTAACAGTTCAAGGAATTTCTGAAAACTTCGAACCTCCATACCTAGGGCCATAATAGATGATTTTTACTCCCTTATATAAGTATTTGTAATTATGATAGTTTTCAGATTCAACGTGTTTAATCATTTTGTCCTTCCCTGAACCTATTTTGACTAGTTTCGACATGATGTCTGTAGGTATGAACTTATGTATGCATCTCGCATAACTAAAAAATGGCTATCCTTAGAATGTTGTAAGTTTATATTTAGGACTGTTGTACCAACTAGTTGTTCACCTCCTCTTTTGTTCAAAATCGACTAAGGGGAAGGAAGGTTTAGAGGGATGGAAATAAAAAATTACCAATTTTTTGGCACCTGTTAGCACCTAAAAATTTGTAAAGAGAGAATAAATTATGTCCTATGACCTTCTTTGCTCCAATATATTGGAACAGAAATATCAAGTATTACATTCAAATAAAATCATTTTAAATGGAATAAATCAGGACATTTTGTTTATTTAATTTAATGAGAGTTACAGGAAGTCAAGTAGTGTTCACATCAGATTTTTTTTAAGATTTCGCCACACTTTAATTTAATATTCAGCACTATGTGTAAATAAAAAGTTCGTCACGCAGGGGCTGCGTAAACTAAGCAGATTTCCCACATGAAGTTTTACAATAGAGAAATTTCATGAGAGCCGAGCAGTTAAGGAAACGGCCGAACTAGCTTTTGGCGGGAAAGTCACTTGTTCGTTACCCGCCCAGATTTAATAAAAATAGAAATATCTCGGTTAATATTCAAGATAAAGAATAAATGTATTAACAATATTTATAGTAAATTTAATTTGCAATAAGATTGATTCTGTACAATGTTTCGACCCGACGTATAGTAATGGAGATATTTCGAATTTTTGAAAATCCTCACCTCTAAACCCCCTCTCCCACTTGTCCAATTATTGCCGTTAACGAACTGGATCTTTCTTTTTACATAAAACGACTAAATATCGAGTTTGGTAACGATCAAACAAAATTTGGGACCGCTAGAGCAGTAACAGACATATATATATATATATATATATATATATATATATATATATATATATATATATATACAGTTTTGAACGGACCTCATTTTTGTCTTCTACTAGGTAGGATCGATGGACATTTGAAGAAAAATTTCGAAAATTCCGTCATAAGTACAACCTCTATAGCTGATTTCCCTTAAGAATTAAAATACCACACTACTATGCTAGAGGTGTCAAGTTCAAATACTGGGATTGCAGACTAATTTTACTTAACCATGTGGTTACTGATCCTCTACCTCTTCCCTGGGTGCCCACTTAGTATCATGAGGAAATTGAGATCCTATTTGAATAGAGAAGGAGCGATCTTTTGTCTCCAATGCCATCACAATATGGCAAGGAATGTATCAAGCTGACCACTTCCCCCCCCCCCATCAAAGGGTAGGGGTTACTTAAGGCTCCAATAAAAATACAAATACTATTTAAGTTAGAGAATACTATGTGAAATAACTATTCCTTATACTTTATTAAAATAAGTTTGGTTGTATAACATTTTTCAGTCCAACTTGTAAGAATGGATATATTTTTGAATGTACATCTTAGCCCTTTTATCAATAGGTAGAAATCATTTTTGTAATCCCATATAAAATATTATTCTCGGAATTCCCGTATTAAGAGTCCTGCACAAACAAAGTTTTGTAATTTATGGTGACCATGAGATGTTAGTGATTAGATAGCTTATTTTGAATATTGTAGGAGTTTGGGATTACGCTTAAAAAGAACGTTGGTGATGGCATCTTACAATCTATTCTGAATGTCCCCTATAGTAAGAAGCCTATGTAAATAGGAATTAAAATGTAAGCTGGGCACGAAATTTTCAGCTAATCAAAAGAACATTTTGTTGAATAGAAGTTGGTTTATACTGAAGGCTGGAAACATGAAAATACAAATAACTTGATATAAAATGACAACTGCAGAGAATTTAAGTTTAAAAAAATAATTCTATAATGCTTTTTGATCCGGCTGATTATAATGGAGATATTTCCATGAATTTCCGAATTCCCCCCTGTCCTTTGCCCGATTTCAGGTATTATCGAGTATATAACCTTTAGAGTTGCTTGATACACTTAAATATTAGGCATGGTATAGACCAATTAAACATTTATGTGTATAAAATGTTAAAAGTTAATCAATGACATCTCACATAACATATTTGCATGTATTACATCTAGTAAAGATCTGTTTAAACCAATATTCATAATTTAAGCTTAGAATAGGCCTTGTCATGATTTATTAGCTTATAGTTGTTAATGTGAGATGCATATAAGAGGTTGTTTACTTATAGCTAAAAGCAAAAAGTCCGTCACACAGGGGCAGCATAAACTAAGCAGATTTCCCACGTGAAGTTTTACAATAGAGAAATTTCACAAGAGCCTAGCCAGTCAAGAAAACTGCCGAACTAGCTTTTGGCGGGAAAGTAACTCTCGTCCGTTACGCGCCCAGATTTTATAAAAATTCAAATATCTCGGTTAATATTCGAGATAGAGAAAAAATGTATATAACAATATTTATAGTAAATTTAATTTGCAATAAGATTGATTCTGTACACATTTTCGATATATTTCCAATCGAGATATTTCCAATTTTCGAAAATCCTCCCCTCTAAACCCCCCCTCCCACTGGTCCGATTCCAGCCGTTAACGAACTTGATCTTTCTTTTTACATAAAATGACTAAATATCGAGTTTGGTAACGATTAAACAAAAATTGCGACCGCTAGAGCAGTAACAGACAAATATATATATATATATATATATATATATATATATATATATATATATATATATATACACAGTTTTGAACGGACCTCATTTTTATCAACTACTAGGTAGGATCGATGGACATTTGAAGAAAAATTTCGAAAATTCCGTCATGAGTACAACCTCAATAGCTGATTTCCCTTAAGGGAAATCTGCTAATAAAATTACAATGAACTCAACTAATATTGCAGATACAACAAAAAATTATAGAAAATTAAATTTTCATCAATATTGATTCTGTGCAATCTTTTGATTTGAACTTTGAATAGTGAAGATATTTTAGATCCCCTCCCCCTCTAAACCCCATATTCCCCCTAGCCATTTTCAGCTGTTAATGAACTAGATCTTTAAATTTACATAAAATGCTTAAATATTGAGTTTAGTAATGATCATACAATAATTGTGACCATTTGAGCAATAGCAAACAAGTATATGTAGACACACAAACACATTCACATACACTCATTCATATACATATGCAAAGAGAGAGATATATACATACATGTATGCATCTGTTTAGTACTGAACCTCTTAAAAATGGCTCAGAAAATTTAAATGGTATAAAATGGCCATTATATTTGTAATTCAACTATCCAAAGGTACAAATAGACTATAATAAGAAAATTAAAATTTCCGAGATGAGATTTCCTTTAGCATCAAACCATATATATATCAATATCCTTCATATTATTGGTTGCAAAGGCATATGCGGGCAGACAAGCATGCCAGCACACTCACACATGTTGGTTTTTAAATTGCGCCATGTGTAGGACCTCGAACCTGCCTTGGAGGAAAATTCGCTTAAGTAAAATTATCCCTTTTGACTATAGCTTTTCCCTTTCCATTATTTATTAATTAGAGAGTTTAGCCTAAACACAGCTGTCATATTTGTTATCTTTTTTTCTTTTTTTAATGTATTTACTTGTAGCTGTACATTTCTCTGTTTTGATGGAGAAATGACTGAAACTTAAACTTGACGATTTTTTTTCTCTCTGCTCATGTGCTTTTCTGAGTCTTTAATTTATATACAAAAGGTTACTGGTTTCTTGAGACGTTCCTTATTGGCCTCATGTGCCATTTACAATTAGAATGATAACAATTTTTGTGATAGTCCCAGTTTAGTGATTCTAGTTGAGTTCACAGACTTTAAACTTTTACAGTGGTAAAAAATAAAGGAACTTATTTAATTTACACTTAATTCATTTTTATCTGGCATATGTAAAAAATATATATTGTAGTAGTGTAATAATTAATAGTACTAAATGCTGGAAAGTATGAGTGATATTATAAAACAAAAAATCCTTTTATTGCCATCTATAAATGTTTCCTATCTCAACAATTTATTATTCACTGATTGTAAAAATTAGAAATAGAATTTACTTATATAATGACCTATTAAAAAAATTATAGAAGTTGATATTAATACCAAAACAATGTTCTAAGAATTATTTATTTTTTCACAAAAATGTGAAAAATATTGAAGAAAATGCACAATATATTTATTTATTGATTTATAATCCCTACTAATGCTATTTTCTAGTTGCTACCATTATATCACACTCCAATTATAAAAAGTCTCCCATCACAGCATGCCTGCATACTCAGCTAATTTTCTACTCCTTTACTGCTCTCAGCAATTCAACATTTAGAAAGAAATTCATTAATAGCAATCTTTGGAAAGAGTAATGAAATGTATGCAATTTGTAAAATAGGTAAGAGAGGCATTCAGTAGTGAGAGGGGGTAGTAAAAGAAATTATAAAACAAAGTCATAAATACTTTTGATTCAAAAGTTAGTATACAACCTAATAGTTAGGTCTTAAACAAAGGTCATATACTTATTGTAGCTTCTTTATCTCGAATAGAGATGTAGAAATCCACATCTTTGGAATTTCTTCCATGACTAAATAAATTTAAGAAAGTATGCTTTCCTGAAGCCTTTTGCAGGTACATCAGTATTATAGAATGACTATCCTGAACCAAGAACATTTACAATGATTATCTTGAATCCAAGTCAATATCTCAGTTCATATTCCAAAAGTTGCGAGCCAACCTGGTGTTCTGGGATTTTTAATTATGTCACTCAATTATTATTATTATTATTTATTTACATCCACTTTTTGCAACTCAGGCTAATTGGGACGGGTTATCTACAGGTTACCACCCTTTTCTAGCCAGGGTTCATGTCACTCAATGTTTACTGAGTAATTATATAATTAAAAGTGTATATTCAGTTATCATCAATTAATGTAGCTTTTTATTTAGTGTGATACAATCATTGTAGAGTGTTTTGTTTTTCCTCAAAAATATGATTAGCGCATTAACTAACGTATCGCGTGACATTGACCACAACACGCGTAACATTCAACTGGCCATGCATTTGCATAACAAGACAGAACTAATCTATATGCCATTATTACACCTTATATTAGAGTAGATACATCAGTGATATGACCCACAAGATATTTAATCATAATGACTAGTTGACTTCATAAACTAGTCTCCCATTCAAGATAATATTGTTACAAACTTACAAGAAGTTTGCTTGCTATACAGGGTTGACTCCATGTTGCACTTAACATTTTCTTTCATTAATCTATCAAGGAATTTATTTCAATGGATAATTCCCTTTCTTTTTTCAAGGGAAACACTGTTGAAGATCCTATTTTATGATTGTGAAAGCAGTTAGATGATGCTTTTCACGCAGCTCTTCATTTTGAAGACTGTTTGCATCTGCTTTCTGATGAAGGCTGTCCAACATCAGGTAAACATCTTTTGCCTATGATCTAATGTACATACTGATATCTAGATGAATATTGATGGGGGAATTATATCATAAATACTGGGAAAGCCTGTCTGTACTTAGCCTATTATTAGATCAACTGCAAAGAAACTAGATCCATCATTAATGAATAAATAAAACTCATTTTAATGAGGTTCGCATAACCAATGTGAAACAAAAATGGTCTTCTGGTCCTATTTGTTAAAATGAACTGCAATAATAATAAAAAAGCCATCGTGCAGGAGCTGCATAAACTAGCCAGATTTTCCATGTGCTGCTATGACTCACTATTCTTCTCTTCTCCCCATATATTCTCTATTTCAAAGTCAAAATTCGGTGAGTTGTAGTGGTGGTTTAGAAAGAAAGAACAAATAACTCACTTAATATTTGACTTAAGAAAAAAATGTTTAGTACAGCACTTGTAGAGAGAGAGAGCATCAATAGTTTACCGAGATTGGTTCTATAACATTTTTTGATCTAACTCAAAATAATGGAGATATTTTGAATTTTCAAATCCCCCCTCTCTACCCCCACCCTCACACACTACTTATTTCAATGTATCTCACTCAGGAAAAGTTTTATGAAAACAATATTTCGTACTTCAACTTTGAATAAAGTGATTCATTATATATCAGCTTATTGTTAATATGGCATTAGTAGGAGTGGAGGTTTACCTGAAGGCTGAAAATTAATGAACACAATTATTGAAGATAGAGAGACCATGAAAATAGCAATAATTATAATAAATTATATTTGTAAGAACATTGGTTCTATTACATTTATTCAATCCAGCATATCATAACAGAGGTATTCCGAATTCTCAAAATCCCCCTCTACCCCACCCCTCCCACTGGTTTGATTTCAGCCATTAATGAATTCGATCTTTAGTTTTATATGAAACGTTTAAATATAGAGTTTGGTTAACGATTAAACAAAATTGTGGCCCCTAGAGTCTTAACAATGTTAGACAAATATATATAGTTTTGAACGAACCTGATTTTCGTCATCTCCTGGGAAGGATCGATGACAATTTTTAATATTCTGATTATTATTAATTTTTTAATATTTTGTCGATAAAGCCAGTACTTTTGAGGTCACATGTAGTGAACCTATATGCCTAATGACACTCTAGAACACAATATAATAAATTTAACCCATCAAGGGAATTAGAGCACCATTCATAATTTTTTTTTCACATTATTATGAGATATTATTATGTAAGACTAAAGATCAAGTTCATTTGAGGCCGAAATTTTACCATGGGTTGGGAGGGTTTAGAGGAGAAAACGTAAAAAATTCTAAATATCTCTGTTATCATGAGTCGAACAAAAAAATTGATTATGGCCAATCTTGTCACAAATTTAATTTTCTACAAATGTTGTTTTATACATTTCTTTCATACCTCGAATATTAACCATAATATTTACATTTTCTGGTTTCACACACCAGTTGACCTATTCATTTCATATTAATAATACAGAGCTGGTAAATTATAAAACATCTTATTTCTAATGTAAATGTAAAATATTTTGTGACTACTTTTATATTTGAGATGCATGCAAATATGTTATTCGTATCAAGATTAAACTTTCCTGACTCAAAAATGTTTATTTTTGGTTGGTTTTTGGTTAATACCGTTAACCATCTTTTCTAACACTAATGATCATATTTGCTCATGGTAAAAATTAGATCAGGAAGAGGGAGGGATAGAGCAAGAAAAATTTGAAAATTCAAAATATCCGTTATTTTGAGTCTTATCAAAAAATGTTAATGTTGTTAAATATTTAATGTTGTACAATTGTTGTTCAATGCATTTTTTTGTAACTCAAATATTATGCAAGTGTTTTGTGCTTTCTCGGTTTCAGCCTTCAGCATATCAGATGTTTACTTTGAGCAACTGAGTCACTAAACATCTCATGCCCAAGTAAATTTTCAGTTCCTCATTTCATAAGCTTCTTAGGAGAAATAGTAAATAGATAGCAAGATGAAATCACCAGTGTGGTAATTTCAAAAAGTGAGAAACTACTTAGTTAGTACTTACCTATTTTTCGTCTTATACCAACTACTTTTGATAACAAAATAATCAAATATCAAAAGTAAAGTTGGTGTCAAATTTGCTAGAAGAATGGTTGTTGTCTATTCTTAAACAGACTTAAGGCAGGTATTAATATAAGCCATTGTTAATGAAATTTGACAGGGACAAAAATAAAATATTTTATAATTGTCAGTTCTAATTGAGTAATGAAGTTCTGAATTTAGCAAATTAAAAAAACTTAGAAATGCATTGTTCCATCCTAAGCGAACGTATTTCAATCCAACCGTATTCTAAAACTAGAAATCAAAATGTATTATTAGTTTTGCATCAAGCACAGAAGAAAGGTTCCAAATCTGAATCAAAGAAAGCTTAATAATTAATTAATTAATGAATTAAATTATTTATTAACGTCCACTTTTTGCTACTAAGGCTAATTGGGACGGGTTATCTACAGGTCACCACTCTTTTCTAGCTAGGGTGGCACTCAGGATTTTATTTAATGAATTTCATCACTAAATAAATTCCTTTGTCCAGGCGGGAATCGAACTCGCCACTCAAGGTTTACCATGTGAGATTAAAGGCAACGCTTTTACACACATGGCTAACCTGAATAATTTAGACACTGCCCTAGCTATACAAAACATGATTAAGGATAAATTGTAGCAAATTCGAGCTGTTTCAGAAAATGTCTTTATGCCTAAAGATACTGAAATATATAATTTAGTGGAATCAGTCCTCAAGAAGTCAGGACCATTGTTTGAGGAAGTATCTTCCACTATATTCATGTGAAGCACATATTAGCAGATTTTCTTTAAGGGATGTCATTTTTGAAAAATTTCTTCAAATGCTCATCGATTCTTATTGTAGATAACGAAAATGAGGTCAGATCAAAATTATATATATATTTGTCTGTTAGAGTTCTTGCGGTCACAATTCTTGTTTAATCGTAACCAAGCTCACTATATAAGCATTTTATGTAAAAAGAAAGAAGTTCTTTAATGGCTGAAATAGGACTGAGGGGAGGGGTGATTTAGAGGACAGGAATTTTGAAAATTCAAAATATGTTTGTTATTTCTAGTCTGATCAAAAAAGTGTATAGAAGCAATATTATTGCCAATTTAATGCCTATAAATGTTGTTATAAAACATATATTATCTATCATGAATATTAACCGAGATATTTGGATTTTTTAGTTTTCAGCCTTCAATAAACTCCTACTCATATCATATTAACAATAAGCTATTATATCATGAACTACTTTATTCTAAGCTTAAATACCAAGTACTGGCCTCATTGAACTTTTACTTTTTGAGATAGTGGCACATGTGGGAAATGTACTTAGTTATAATAAATAAATTCCTATTGCCCAGGTGAAAATCGAACTCAAGACTTTAGGTTTACCAAGTGAAATTAAGGCAAACACCTAATCTGAGAGACCCTGAATTAATTAAAGTAATGAATGATCAATCATTCATTTAATTATAAAAAAGCCTTAGTTGCTGAATAAATGAATGAATTATAATTCAGTTAAAATTAATTTGAATAACAAATTCATTGATTAATGCCCAACACTAATACAGAGTATAAAAAAGCTTTCATTTAAGTACTAAGGTACGGGTGTGACTGAAAAAAAGTCCATCACATGTCCATAACTAATCACATTTCCCACGTGCACACTCATACCATATTAACAATAAGCTATTATAATTGAATGAATGATTGATCATTCATTATTTTTATTAATTCAGGGTCTCTCAGGTTAGCTGTTTGCCTTAATCTCACTTCGTTAACCAAGATTCTTGAGTTCGATTTTCACCTGGGCAATAGGAATTTATTTGTGACGAGCTCATTAAATAAAATCCTTAATCCTACCCTGACTTGAAAAGGGAGGTAACCTGTATTGATTAGCAGTACTTGCATAAAGGGGTCGTAAATAATTTTCGAAACATTCATTTTGAGACCCGTTCACAATTTTATATATAAACCCAGACACACACAAACTCACACACACACACACACACACTGCTGTTAATTCTTGTTTGATTGCTACCAAACTCGATATTCAAGCATGGCCATGTTTGTTAACTGCTGAAATGGGATGGGGAAGGGGAATTGAATATTGGAAATATCTCTGTTATTATGAGTCAGATGAAAAAATGTTATATAGTCAATCGTTTAACAAATTTCACAATTATTGTTCGATTTTTTTCTCTAACTTTAATATTGACCAATATTATACAATTGTGTTTCTTAGTTTTCAGTATACTTCCAATCTTATTCATGTCCCATCAGCAATAAGCCATTACTGCCTTATTTCAAGCATAAGTACAATTTTTTTTTAATTAGACAAGGAGTGATTACAAATTTTAAAAGTCATTGTTATCATGACGACTTGAAATTTTTATATAATCGCTCATGTTGGAAACGTAATATGCTACAATTGTTATTCTATATTTAGATGTCTGATGACTCATTTGTTCTTTTTCTGTTATTTTCATTTTTTTCAGTAATTATAATTATTTTTAGGTGGTTTAAAAAATACAAACATAGTGAAAAACTATTTAATTGACTTATACCTTCCTTTTCTGCCCCTTGAGAAGGAACATATAGAAAAGTGTATTGCAGCTGAAGCCAAAGCTCTGGGAGTTTACTTTTCACTTGAAAGTGTAAAGTAAGTTTATTATTATTATTATTACTATCTTTTTACTCACAGGTGGGGCTCAGGTTAGCCATGCGAGTTCAAGTGTTGACCTTTATCTCACATGGTAAACCTAGGGTGGCGAGTTCGATTCTCGCCTGGGCAAAGGAAATTATTTAGTGACGAAATTCATTAAATAACGTCCTAAAATCCCACCCTGGCTAGAAAAGGGTGGTAACCTGTAGATAACCCGTCCCGATTATTCTACGTTGCAAAAAGTGGACGTTAATAAATAATAATAATTATAATTACTCACAGGTTACTGGATGAAGTTGTACCAGGGGTGGTAACCATACGATATATTTATTTATAATATAATGTTGAGTGATTGATGTTCCAGGATCCAGTAAATAGGGAAAAGAAGGATATAGTTTTCCTAGATTCAATGTTTATATTTGACAACTAATTTCAACACGTCAGTGGCATCTTCAGGCTAAAAATAAAGTCCGTCACACAGGGGATGCATTAACTAAGCAGATTTCCCATGTGCATCAAGTATTTGGTATTTAGGCTTCAAATAAAGTGCTTCATAATATAACTGGTTATTGTTAATATGACATGGGTACGAGTGGGGCTTTACTGAAGACCGAAAGCTGTAAAAAGCAAATATCCCCGTTAATAATAAACAGTGAAAAAACGTACATAACAACATTTAAAGAACTTCACATTTGCAATAAAATTGGTTTTATACAATATTTTGATCCGACTCATAATTACGGAAATACTATGATTTTTCGAAATCCCCTCCACTTTCAGCCGTTAACGAACTTGATCTTCAGTTTTATATAAAACTTTCAAATACCGAGTTTGTTGATAATCAAATAAAAATTATGAGGGCTATATCAAATATATATATATATATATATATATATATATATATATATATATATATATATATATAAAGTTTTGAATGGACCTTATTTTCTTCATTTGGGTTGGACTGATGGACAATTTTTCAATAATTGTGTCATAAGTACGACCTCAACAGCTGATTTTCCTTAAGAGAAATCTGCTAATATAAGGTGGAGCAGAGGAAACGCATGTTTTTCTCTATTTATTTCACTAAGTATGTCACTATTCCTCTGCTCCACCCTATACAAATTATTAATCCAGCTGTCGCCTCCCAACATACTACATACAGAAAGCTACCTCATTGCTCTCTCTCTAGTAATATTCATGTAGTTCTAGTTTCCTTTTGTTTCACTAAAGTGTAAGTTCAATTATTTAATATTTGAATAGAACACTACAAATTTCAATAAATTATTAAGTTTAACCTATATTTTTGCTTTGCTAGAATTTAAATGTGCATAGATGTTGAAATGCCTATATGCCTAAGCTTAAATTGTTCATAATTTTATATTTTTGGCCTGATATGGCCAATGATATGATATGGTGAAACTGATTGTCAAGTATAACTTTAATGCAAGTGGACTACGACTTTCTTCTACCTAGTATTTATTTAGTCTATTTATTGTTATCTTTTTAATTATTGTAGTGTATAATAGAACAGCTTTTTTGGGACTCTTATTAATTGTTCAGGCAAATTGTGGAGTTAACTGTGCTTTTCAGAATTAAGCCATTTGTTAATATGATTGCACGGCAGTGACAAAATCTTACTTGTAAATGGATTTTTTTTTTTCGATAGCTAAATCCTGGTATTTCTTTTTTTCTCGACGAAAGACTTACAAATATTCTCATCATTTAGGATAGTGATATCAATAATGCCAGCTGATTTTATTTCCCTTTTTGATGACTAGAATATCAGGCTATTATTATGGACAGAGCAGCCCATCATTGTTTCATCCCTTTATATTTTTACATTATTTTTGTTAATAACTTTTGTGGGATGCAGCAATAATATGGTACCTCATTATCCAGCGTGCCAAATTTAGTATCTATCCCTGGTGGTATATTTTAGCCACATATAACGCCTCTGCAAATATTCTGTCCCTGCTAATATCTCTCAACTGCAGTAATATTCTGAATCAACTCGTATGTTTAGTTACACATCCCACACTTATCAGAGGCACTATTGTCTTTTAGTACATGGTGGATATAAGGCCGATTATTTTTATAAACTATTTTCAGGTTTTCTATAATTAATCTGATTTGATTTTATTATCCTGGAATTTAAATTTTTACTTTATATTAGTAAGTGCTAGTGTATGTATGAAAAAATAGCAAGTACACAATCAGAATTTACAAACCTTTTCTTGTATCATTGTAAATATCAGATATTGTAAAATAATGGATACCAGTGTAATAATTTTTTAGTTTTACAAATCTAAAAATATTTCAATTTTTTCATCCATTTATCATTTTTACTTGATGAAATACCGGGTGGGGCAAAAGGTATGAATCGGTTTTAAAGGGATGTAAAACAAAAACAACTCAACTTACCAAAATTATCTTTGTAATTAATAAATCAGTACATAAACTAGTTTTTTACACTAAGTTTTAAATATGGTATCTGAAAGATGATGGCCGTTAACAGCGATACACTCTTGAAGGCGATTTCTGAAGTTTTCGTCAGCTCTTCTGCACAGTTCAATGGGTATTGCCATAACTTCCTCCCTGATTCTGTCCTTAAGTTCTTCCAGGGTATGTGGACGATGTTTAAAAACCTTTTCCTTTAGGTATCCCCAAAGGAAAAAGTCACAAATGCTCAAATCTGGTGAGCGTGCAGGCCACTCCACGTCACCTCTCGCAGAGACGAGGCGCAGGGGGAACATCTGCCTCAATTTCTCCGTTGAAATCCTAGCAGTGTGGGATGTTGCCCCAACCTGTTGGAACCAAATGTCCCCCAGATTAGTCGCTTCACTTAATTCTTCCAGCTGAGGTTCAAAAAACTCTTCGAACATTGTCACATAATGCTCAGCAGTGACAGTGATGGTTTGCCCATTTTCCTCAAAAAAGTAAGGACCAATAATCCCGAACTGGGATACTGTGCACCATACAGTCACTTTAGGGGAATGAAGTAGCCTCTGGTGAATTTCCCTTGGGTTTTCATTAGCCCAATATCAAAAATTCTACTTATTAACAGCTCCACACAGGTGGAAATGAGCTTCGTCCCTGCTAAAAAATGTTGAATTTGCTGGAATTCTCTCCAACATTTCGTGGCAGCAGTTTAAATGATTTTCGAAGTCACGAGGAATCAGCTCTTGAACCACCACCATTTTGTAAGGGTGAAAATGTAAATCTTCGTGAAAAATTCTCCTTAAAGATCTGCTAGACATGCCCAAAGCAACTGCATGCCTACGGGCTGAGCGCCTGGGAGACTGTTCAATAGCATTTCTTACCAGAATAACATTTTCAGGGGTTCTTACCGTTCTGGGTCTTCCAATTGCTGAAGGATTTGCTGTTGAACCAGTGTTCTCTAATGCCCTCACCCAAGGTCTAATTGCATTACCTCCAGGGACGTCACCCCAACAGGAATATTGAAGTGCAGTCTGAAGGCCCTCTGAGTGGCGATAACAGAACGGCCATTTTCAAAAAACGTCTTCACAGCAAATCCACGATGCTCTCCCGTCCAAGGCATGGTTGCTACTGAAAACTAGACCCTCCCACGCCTTTAGCGAGGCCCAGCCCACCTTCCCCCCACCACCACAAGCTGAGTGCCAGCCAGACAAAACTGGTTCATACCTTTTGCCCCACCCTGTATAAATGAATTTTGTGAAACCCCTATTGTATTAGCCAACGATGTTATTCTTTCGAATATCTGAATCAGACGGAACCATATACAATGAGCAATTTAATATATGCACATATATTTTTAAGAAGATGGGCTTTTAGCAACTAGTTGTGAGGGTAGGGCCTCACTCAATTATCCTTCCTCAGACCATAGAAAACAGAAGGAAAGATACATTTATATATGTAGCCAGTCACTGGCAGAGACAATGTTTTCCGATAAATACCTACTTACCATTCATGTATTAGTAGTCGTTCTGAAATATTTTCTTTTACCTTATGTGCAGGGGGATGGTGCTAGACTCAGTCAATAGGAACCCATGACTCCCATTTTGTAATATTTCTTAGAACAGTTCACGATTTTTGAGCAATCTTTAAAAATATGTTTAAGTTTTAAATTGGCTGAGATCAGAACGATAGTGGATTGGATTTAATGAACTCCCATATTTACAATATGCATAATACAAGTATGGAATATGTATCAAAAATATATTGATTTCTTTTTTGAGAAACTGAGCTGAAACCATTTTGATTCATTTGCAAATTCCATCAAATAAATATTTCAAATCTTATTTGTTAATTTATTGAATATCAAACATTTCTCATTTTGAATAGGATTATAAATTGCAATTATTTTCAAAAAGTTTGTAAAATAAGTAGAAGTTGATTAGACGGATGATGGACTTGAGCTATATGATGTTATCCTCTTCACTCTAATTTCCACCCATATTATTTTATACTTGAGCATTTTTTATTGTCTTTGTCTTGCATATAAAGTATTCAAACAAAAGTTCTTTACTTTATTTTTAACATTATTTTATTCTTTCATGTGACAGTGGCATCAGCCTAGTTTCTCTTGGTGGTTGGTCAGGCAACTTTAGCATCTGTTCCTGTCCAGAATTTTCACCACCAACAATTAACATTGACCAAAGTTAAAGAAATATCAATTTAACTAACCTAAGGCGGAAAGTCAACAAAATAATGAATACTTCAAATGATTAATTTAAAAATCATTTTTATTTCTCTAATAGTTGAGAAGAGTCCATGTGACACCTCATCAGGAGAAATTCTAATACAGAAAGGCAACTAAACTAATGGCTACATTATTCTATAGGACCTTCCACTAGCAGTGCCATTTGGAGAAGTGAAACGTCCTATAGAAAGATGTAACTGTTAGTTTAGAAGTCTTTCTATATGAATTTTTCCTGTTGAGGCGTCACATGGACGCAAAACTAGTACAAAAATAAAAATGATTTTTAAATTTATCATTTGAAGTATTCATTATTTTGTTAACCTTCTGCCTTAGGTTAGTTAAAGTGAAGTTAAATAGGTCATATATTCAAGACGAAATATCAATTGATTCACAATTAAATATTTAATCAAATATTAATATGTATTTAAACCCAAGAGTGGCACCTTTAAAATTATAAAAATGGGAACAACTAATTATTTATGAACGTCTTCTTTTTGCTACTAAAACTAATTGGGAAGGGTTATCTACAGGTTACCACCCTTTTCTAGCCAGAGTGGGACTATGGATATTATTTAATGAGTTTGTCACTAAATAAATTCCTATTGCCCAGGCGGGAATCAAACTCACCACTCTAGGTTTACCAGGTTAATTCGTGTGGCTAACCTGAGCCTCTCATGGGAACAACTTATGTTTAACAATAGCTTAGTTACTAAAGTGCTACTTAAAGTTTTTGGCTGTCCTGACCAGACTACGGAGATAACTTTGTTCAGGATAACAACCAGAGATAGTCTTCCTTCTTTGAATGCTAGATCTCTACTGACTAAGTCCCTCCCCCCCCCCCAAATAAATTAAATACCATCAGTTGTATTAAACACTTTGTGTCAATTCAGGGGTAATCTGACTCAAACTTTGAAAAGTGCTTAATGCATCAACTTCATGTGCTCTGAATGTTATTATTAAAGTGTAATAAAGTTAACTTAATAATGCCAGGCTGAATGGGGACTTAACATGAAAGAACTGTACTTTTAACAATTCATAACTAATATTCTAAATGACCTTTAAGTTGGCATAAATCATTTATAAAATCTAACAATAAGTCCAATTATAAATGTAACATGTAAATCAAACTCTGATCCATTACAAGTGTTATATACATCGTGGAAAATAACCCGGTATGTAACGTCCCGAAACCTACATTCACTACCAACAGTGAGAAAAATCTCAGATAAGAAAAAACGCCTTGTTCCTTCACTGCTGTTTATTCATTGTGACAGCGCTTTCAGAGCATACACTCAATCATCAGTACCCTCTTCACAAAGATATTACTGGAACCAAGGATTCACTATCCAGGTACAGGAAGGAACGAAGCGTTTTTCTTACCTGAGATAATAATTCCTTCACTCACCATCCAGCACCTCAAAAATGGAGAGTGAAAAAGATCTTCCTATCCACTTTAATCTGGAATTATTCTTTATTTATTTGTATTTATCAATATTTCTTTTGTTTAAATATCAACATTTGGATTTATTACATTTATGTTTCAGAACTATATTAGATAGTTTGGTGTTTATCCCAGAAGACGAACCTATTTTTGCGTATTCTGGTTGTAAGTCTCTCTCATCTTTAGTGAAAATACATGGCCACGATGAACTGTGATATTTGTTATTGTTTTAACAACTGGCATTTTATTGCAAGAAGACTGTCTTTACCCAATCATCACATTTTGAAATGAACTTTGATTGGGCTAATTCTAAAAGAAGATTTTATGTAATATTTATTATTAATAAAACGATAAATAAATTTTAATTGTAAATATATTTTTTCCTAACAGTTATATTTTTACTTAATTATTCCCTATGAGATACTTATGATATCCACTTTTGAATACTCTATTTTTACCAGACCCAATTATTACATTTATTATCTATGGGCCATTCCACATCAATTCAACTACACCATGACACCCATCATTTCAGATTTTGTTGAAACTTATTTTAGGTGTTCTATTCATTGATTTGAGAAACCATAACAAATATTTTTGATATATCTTTAACGGTTTGGATTTTATGGCCACTTAAAGTTTTGAGATTTTCGTAGGGAACAGTAAAATTAATTTGTTTTGAATTCAAAAATAATTTATAACTTTCTTATTTATGAACCAATTTTATGAATTTTTTTGTATGTATTCATAAATATATTTGAAAACAATAAAAAAATAAACAAAGGTACCAAGTAATTATTTGTGACCAGGAAAAAATTACAAAGAGTCGATTTGAGTTTTTCTGAAAGCAAATACATAGTTTCACGTTAAATTGAATTTCTCCAAAAGAGGAAAGGATAATCATAAAAATATTTTTTTGCTTCAGTTCTAAGCCATGTGATCTACCACCTAAAGTAATAAAATGAATGGTTATTTTACTCCTTTGTTGTTTTTTTCCAAGTTTAAAAATAAATATTTATAAAAATTTAGAAATTTATGTTATTTAAAAGAAAATGATAAATAAAGGTAAATAAAAAGATAGTTACATTACAGAAGTTTGTTTTTAATTAAATGCTGTTTACTTTATAGGATTCATCAGTCTAAAATGTACTTTGATATATACATTTCTTACCCTAAAATTGCTATTTATATATATATATATATATATATATATATATATATATATATATATATATATATATATATATATATATATAAATATTTGTTATGGTTTCTCAAATCAATGAATAGAACAACTAAAATAAGTTTCAACAAAATCTGAAATGATGGGTGTCAAAATTATTTTTTTGTGGTTGATTTGAATGACCCCTATATATCTTTTATGTTTAGCTGAGATCAACGGTCAGTGGAGTCTAATTCACAAAATTCCCCCTCCCCCCATTCCGATTTCAGCCATTAACTAACTTGATCTTTAGTTTTGCATGAAACACTTATATATCAAGTTGCGATACTCCTATTACCCAAATATGGTGAGGAACGTGTCGAATTGGATTTAGGTCTCCAAAGAATATTTTCCTGGTAATGTATTTCGATTTATGCCATCTGTATTCTTCAGTAAGCAGCAAACAGTACTCCTGTTTCCCACATATGGTGAGAAACGAGTGGAATTGGATTTAGGTCTTCAATGTATATTTTCCTGATAACGTATTTTGATGTAAGCCATCCGGATCTCTCTGTAAGCAGCAAACAGTACTCTTATTCCCACATATAGCAAGAAACAAGTCAAATTCGATTTAAGACCTCCAAAGAATATTTTCCTGGCAACGTATTTCGATTTAAGTGTAGTGAAAACTTCCGGCCTTGTGTTTTTTGAGTGCTGTCTGTGACAAAGTCCCATGTATATAGGATATATTATTTTGTCCCCCTGTTTATATACTCTCCTTGAGGAGAGCATTATTCCAAAATATGAGGCTATAGCTTCTATCAAGACTTTTTATTTGCTCAGAGTCCTCGATAGTGGTGACCCCTACGTGATTAAAGTAAGCCTATGTACAAAATCACTTATTTTGCATATGGCTCACTCAAGTAATTTTGATTTACTATTTTTGGAGCATGAAATCTCGTACTCCTGCCCTTGTCTCTCAGAAGGTTGAGTCTGCTGCAATAATAACTATGTACCCAACTACCCTCCGGTAGAACTGACCGACCACTGAAGTTTTCTTTTTACAAGCAGAGGCGATTTTTACCCTGCATAAAATCACTGGCTTTTTGAAGAAATTTATTCTAATAGTTTTTTTTTTTTATTTTTATTTTTATTTTATTGAATATTACATCCTGCATTTAAATGCATTTGGTAATGTGCGATATGTACAATACAATAGTTCCTCCATCACTCTTGACAGTAGCCACACCACTTCACCACAATGAGAGGAACATCCTCTCCCTGCCTGGCAAGAAGTCAAGAGCTAAGGAGGAATGGCACTTGAGAAGAAATAAGCCACTGCTATCACTTCACTTTACACTTATAGGAGATCTCTGGGCCATATTCGCTTGAGGCGCCGTGGAGGGGAATAAGGATGAGTGGTACTGGAAAGGGCTAGGACTTCTGGATTAGGAACATTGGATAGCCTGCTGTGGAATTTTTTGAATCTTAAGGGAATTAGGTCCTTGACAAATTGGATATTAAGATCTTTATGGAGAGTGTGGTTTGTAACATAATATGGAGCATCTACTATGGTGCGCAGGACTTTGGATTGGAAGGTCTGGATGCGTCTGATGTTCGTATGTTTTGCTGTACCCCACACTTCTATTCCGTATGTCCATATCGGTTTTAGTAGTAGCTTGTATATTGTTAGTTTGTTTTCGGTAGACAAGTGAGATTTTCTATTTAGCAGTCCATAAAGTTGTCCGAATCGTCTGTTTAGTTCCTGTCTTTTAATTATTGTGTGGGATTTCCAAGTAAGTCTGGTGTCCAAATGTAGTCCAAGGTAGCGTACACAATCTGCTGGTGGTATAGGAATATTGTAGAAGTGAACAGGAGGACAGGAACTTCGTCGGAGGGAAAAGGTGATATGGTGCGATTTCCCTTCGTTGATCAGTATGCGCCATGCATTACACCATTTTTCGATCTTGGTTAGGTGGAATTGGAGATTCTTCGAAGCAGTAATAGGATCGGGATCGGATGATAGGATTGCTGTGTCATCTGCATAGGTAGCTAGGAGAGTTGATGGTGAGGTAGGGATGTCTGATGTGTATATCAGATACAGGAGTGGTCCCAGGCAACTGCCCTGGGGAACTCCTGCCTCCACAGGATAGTAGTTTGAATATTCATTTCCTTGACGGACTCGAAAAAATCTGTTGGAAAGATAGGATTTAAGGATCAGGTAGAAGGTGCTGGGAAGGAGTAGTTTGAGCTTGTAGAGTAATCCGTCATGCCAAACCTTGTCAAAGGCTTGCGCAACATCAAGAAAGGCTGACGTGCAATACTCTTTTCGTTCAATAGATGCAGATATGTGATCTACAACGCGAAGACATTGCTGTACTGTTGAATGGTGAGAGCGAAATCCGAATTGATGGGAAGGAAGGATGTTTTGACTTTGGAGAATTGGGAGAAGGCGCTTAATTAAAAGTTTTTCAAAAATTTTTGAGAAAATAGGGAGAAGGCTAATAGGACGATAGGAAGATGGATTCTGAGGCGGTTTTCCAGGTTTCGGGAAGAGGATTATGATCGCAAATTTCCAGAGTAGAGGGAAATGGGTAGTGCGAAATATGCAATTGTATAGATATGTTAAAAATGTAATGGCCTTGGGTGGGAGTCGACAAACAATTTTAGAGGAAATTAGATCATACCCTGGAGATTTATTGCGAGGAAGGCGGCAAATGATGCGTTTGATCTCTGATGGTAAAACAGGACGTGGGGGAAGGGACATTGGTAACGGCGAATCGAGGAATTCTTGGATTTTTTGGGAATGGGAGTGGTCCTGAGGATCTGGATGAGGTGAGAAGGTTTGACGTAGGTGTCGCCCTAAAACTTCGGATTTGTCCTTATCTGAAGAAGCCCATGTACCATCTTCTCGGCGAAGGGGGGTAGACGTTGGATGGTATTTTAGGATTTTACTGGTAGCGTTCCAGAGGGATTTGTCTTGAGAGGTTAGTAAAGCAAGATAGGAATTATAGGATGTGGTTCGATGAACGTCAAGTCTCCCTTTTACAATTCGACATAGTCTATTGTAATAAATGCGGTCGTCAGGATGACGAGTCCTTTGCCACATAGCTCGAGCTTTTCGCTTTTCGGCTAGGAGCTGGAGAATATGACGGGGAAGAGAGTCGGATGGTTGTAGGCGTGGTTTATGTTGGGAAGGTAGAGCTGCTTTCCATACGGATTGTTGGATGGAGGTTGTGAAACGATTTACAGCTAAGTCTAAATCTGAGGACGTTTTCAATGGAATTGTGAGGTCTATGGTTTCTTCTAGAAGTGAAGAAAAGCGATCCCAGTTGACGGGAATATTCGATAAGGAAGGTGGCAGTGATTTTGGAAGAGCATGTAGGGATAGTTCAAGGACAATGGGAGTGTGATCGGAGTTAAGGTCATTTAGAGAGGAAATTTTAAAATCGATGTGGTGGAGACCAAGGGTGATGAAAAAGTCAATAAGGTCTGGGATGCGATTAGGGTCTGTAGGCCAGTAGGTTGGGGTGTTAGGGGAAATTGTGGTACAGCGCCTTGAGGACAGTACAGCATTGAGAGTACGACCTCGAGAGTTGGTAATTCTGGATCCCCATTGTAGATGTTTTGCGTTGAAGTCACCACCAACAAGGAAAGGAGGACTGATTGAATCAAATAAATTATTCAGTATGGAATCATGGAGAGGTTTCTTAGGAGGGCAGTAGGCAGCTGATATGGTAAAAGAGAAAGAAGGAGTTGAAAACTCAACAGCTGTTGCTTGGAGAGATTCAGAGGGGCACAGCGGTATAAGGGAATGAGAGATTGTTTTCCGAACTATTATGGCAGTTCCGCCGTGCGATTTTCTGTCTGGATGGTCTGTTCGGTAAGTATGATATCCAGTGAAACCGAGTTTTTGTTTACTGGATAATCTTGTTTCGGTAATAAGTGCTGCATCGATGTTGTGGTCTCGTAGTACTGTAGTTAGTTCGTTCGTGTGGTTTCGAACACCATTAGCATTCCAGAGGAGGATAGAGAATGATTGGGGTGGATGTGTGTTCATTCGGATGGGATAGGAAATCTGGAGACAATACTATTTAGGAGTGTGAACAATGGGGTTATAATGGAACGGAAGTCCGAAAGGAAATTGTTTAGGAGTGTAGTGAGATCATTAGAAGAGGGAGGGGGAGGTATGTGGGCAGTAGTGCTATGAGGGAAGTTCGGTACCTCAAGCTTCTGTTGTCGCAGGTTTCTCCCCGTTGCTGCTTGTGCGAAGGTCACTCCTCTTTCCACAGTCCTCCAGGGTTGAGATGCTTGGGCTTGGCGTCGCGGATGGGGAGTCGAATCATCCGTCAGGCTTGAGTGCTGATTTGAAGTTCGTTGCCGTTTTCGAAGCTCCTTGTAGGTTTCACAACCTTTGTAGCTTGCCGGGTGGTTGTTGGAGCAGAGGGCGCAAACAGCTGGGGAAGACCTACTTTTGTCGCACGACTCACTGCTGTGTCCTTCTCCACACTTAACACATCTTGGCTCATAGCGACAAAAATTTTTTGTGTGTCCGTAAGATTGACAAGATTTGCACTGGACAAGATCTCTCCGAGGATACGGTTTTTCTACATGTACCCTGGTATGGTACAGGTATTGTAATTCGTAGACCTTTTCGACACCTGCTTCCCGATCAAGATCTACGAAGAAGAGAGGAAGCGGCACTTTTTCAATTCCATTAGTGTTTTTTTTAGGAGCTAAAACATTCACCACTTGTCTTGGCCGGAAGCCTAGACTAGAGAGCTCTGCCGTAATTTCGTCTACAGGCGTTGAATGGTGAAGGCCACGAATTACTACTCTGAGAGCTCTCTCATTCTTAAGTTGATAAGTGTGATATTGAGCTTGAGAGTCGTTGAGATAATGTATGATAGCTCTATAGCCTTCAGGAGTCTCTGCGATAATTTTTGTATCATTTATTCTATTGATACAGGTGTATTTTTCGGCACCTAATTTACCACTTAACTGAGTGCATAGAGATTTAAAGTTTTTTATATGTTTAACAAATATTGGTGGAGGTCGGATAACTTTTGGCTTGTCGGTATCCATGCTATCTTCATTTTTCTCTTGTAATGAAGCATATTTGTTTTTTGAAAAAAATGGAGATTCTTCTATTAACTCCTGTTGATTCTCAGTTCTGGTCTGTGGCTCTGTAATTTCGTTCTGGGCGTACGATGTGCTGGGTTGAGTTCCTGTTGGTTCATCGGCATCATGTGTCTCTGATTGAGTGAGGCACCGTCGATTTTGCCTTGACTTTTTTTTGTTTTGCCGAGGTGTTACAGGAGGTGAATTTCCTGCAGACCGTGATCTTTTTCCTCCGGAAGCCATTATCATATGGAAATATCTCCCCATATATTAAATTCCATGAGTAGATGAATAAATAACAAAAAAAATAATAATAAATGATAACGGATAAAAAAATAAAAATAAAAACTAAATAATAATAAAAAAAAATTTTTATGAGAAAAAAAAAAAAAGTCTCTTCTTATGTGCGAGTCGAACCCAGAAATATTTCTTCCGAGTCGAGCAGCCTAACCACTAGGCCAAAAGAGCCGTGGCTGTTTATGCTGTTTAGCAGAAGTTGCCACAATGAAGGGGCGCCTAGCTTGTCCCTTGGGTTGGAATAGACAAGTTCTACCCCACCGCCGAGCACAGCTATATGATTGTGAAATTTAATAACTCACTGTGATCGAAGTACTGGATGAATCCAACTGAAACTTCACAGAATTGTTAACTGCAGCTATAACTACAATTATGCCATTTTCCACCACTGAAAACTCACTGTGTCCACGACAATAGACAAAGTTGCAAGAGCTCACAAATACATCTACTCACTTCAATGGCTGACCACTGACTATATTCTAATAGTAGCGTAGCTTGTCAGAGGTGCAATGAGGGATGCCATAGATCTGGTTAGGACCCCCCCCCCTCACCGGAAGAGACCTCTTACAAATGCCTTAAGGCCCGGATTATGAGGTTTTATGACCAATCAAACAATGCAAGGGGTCGGGAAGCTACTGGAAGATCAGAGGCTAGGCGATAGGCACCCTTCACAGTTTCTCAGTGAGCTGAGCGAATTAGAAGGGCCAGGAGTAACAGAGGTCGAGAGGACAGACTCCTAGCAGCCATAGACCAACTCTCGCGGGTTTGGGGACCAGGTACAGGAAGTCAGAGGCTCCAAAGGAGAACAAGCGCCGAAATAGCAGCCGCAGCTAAAGTAGAAATCGCCGCTTTTGTTTCTACCACGATCGATTCGGTCACCGGACAACAAAATGTAGGGCACCCTGCGATTGGAAATCAGACAATCCGCTAAGTCACAAAGAAACTAGGCTTAGCGGCGGCAGAGGCGGAAACCGTACATCCTGACTCCGATACCTGGTCGACACCGGTACAGATGTGTCCGTCATCCCCGCGAACAGTACCGAGGAGGCTGTGGCTAGCGACTTCGTCTTCTTCGCTGCTAATGAAACACCCATACCCACCTTTGGAGATCAGTTCGTCACGCAAGTCTTGGGCCTACGAAGGAAGCGGAACTTTACTTCCTTTAACTTTACCTTAGCCGAAGTCGGACAGTTAATTATAGGAGCAGATCTCCTTTACTGTTATTATGGTGGACTTGGCTCGCTGACAACTTATGGGTCGAGTTACGACCTGGTGGGAAACCAACCGATCTACCAACCATCTACTCAATTTCCAGAGGCAAATTGTACATGGACCTTCTTCAGAAGTCTGCCATCATCACCTGCCCGACAGTCTACACCGAGAAGCCCACCCGTTGTACGTCATATCAAGACCCGTTGAACACCGGCGACAGCGAAGGCGAGGAGGCTCACACCCGAGCGTAATGAAGTTTGAGCAGATGATTGAGGAAGAATTTGCCACGCTTCGAAGGGCTCATGGGTGAAACCATTGCACATTGTGCTGAAAAAGACCGGAGGAATAAGACCCTGTGAAGATTACCGAATATTCAACGAGAAGACCGTCCTCGATCGCTATACGGTCCCAAATATAGCAGACTTCAATATCAATAACCATGGGAAGAAGATCTTCACCAAGCTCGACCTCAATAGAGCTAACTACCAAGTCCCCATCGCCGAAGAGGGCATTTCAAAGACGGCGGTTATAAGTCTCAACAGCCTCTTTGTGTTTCTACGAACGTGCTTCGGGTTACGCAATGCAGCCCAGACCTTCCAGCGATTTCTCGACGCCGTACTCCGTGGCCTAGACTTTGTCTTCCCCTTCCTCGACGACATACGCATCGAATCCAAGGACGAGGAAGAATACTATGTCCACCTCGAGGAAGTTTTCCGCCACCTACAGGAACATTGCCTTACCATAAATATGGCCAAGTGCGTTTTAAGGAAGAAGTCGAATACCTGGGACACAGGGCCAACCAGCACGGAATCAACTCTGCCAGAGAAGGTTGAGGCCAGACTCAGGCGTTGCCAGAGCGTAGAGGAAAGATAAGACTCTTATTGCATGGACCGCAGATTGCATCATTATTGCATTAAGGCGTTCGAAGCATGCAAGGAAGCAATGAGGAAAGCCGCCGTCCTTGCCCACCTTATTCCTAACGCAGAGTTAGTGTTGGCTTGTGACGCCTCGAACTCCACGATGGGTGCAGCAGAGCTCCAGCAGTGGGATGCCCATTTCTGGAAGCCCTTGGGTTTTCCTGCAATTTCAAAAAAGCCATCCTTACGCCACTTATGACTGGGAACTCCTTGTCATCCACCGGACACTTAAGCATTTCCGCCCCTTCATCGAAGGTGGGAATTTCATTGTATAGACGGACCATAAGTCTCTAACCTTTGCATTCCAGCAGAAGCCAGAATCCTCCACAATGCGTATCAGATTGGTGAACTATAACAGCCAGTTCACCACTGACCTCCGCCAGGATTGGATAAATCGCTGGTCCTAATGACTTAAAATTAATAGCGGAAGCTCAGGCCACGGACATTCACCTAGAACATTTCCTACGTCTGATCGGTTTGAACACATTCATATTGATATTATAAGGCCGTTGCTACCATCTACTATGGAAACCTATAACTATAGTGAACCGCTTTACGAGATGGCCTGAAAGCTCAACCACTCACAATCAGAGATATTTCCACATAATCCGAGGGATCAACACCTTGTGATACTTGGATCTCTCGATATGGCGTTCCATCCTGAATTCCAGACCAAGGAAGGCAATTAGTGTCTCACTTATTCACAGAGCTGCCTCGAATCCTAGAAGTTCTAAATATCTAAGATATGTAGCCAGGTTTTCCTCGGAGATGACATAGTAACTAATCCACTTACTCCACCTTATCCAGAACCGTCTCTTGTTCTGAATCAAAAGGACAAGACATATGACAAACAGCTTCCTTTGGGACCAAAGACTGTCTCTCTCAGTCTACTGAAACCAGGCTATATACTAAGAGGAGCTGATGCGCCACCCAAAAAGAGGATGCTAATAAAGTACGCCAATGCTGCCAATAAATGACCAGCAGACTAGAACCCGAAGAGAATTTCGACGCCGTCATTGCTGGGAGTATTATAGCCAACCAGCGCAATAATTAAAATAATCATGTTTTTTTTACGGTTTAACACACGAGGTTAGGCGTTTAATAAGTGTTGTGTTATTTATTTATTTATTTATTAACGTCCACTTTTTGCAACTTAGGCTAATCGGGACGGGTTATCTACAGGTTACCACCCTTTTCTAGCCAGGGTGGGATTTTAGGACGTTATTTAATGAATTTCGTCACTAAATAATTTCCTTGGCCTAGGCGAGAATCGAACTCGCCACTCTAAGTTTTGTGTTATAAAAACTAAATTTAGTTCTCACAGTTGTTTTAGTTGCCAAAAGAGTTATTTCTCCTCCAATTAGTCAGTAATGCAGCCTCCAGCAAAATGTTATTAATAAAGAGTAAAGTTACTGCTATATAAGTGATAAAGAAAATGAACCCGTACAGATAAGTAGGAAGGCAGTGTTGCTGGTTATGTTGAAAATTAGTGAAACAACATACTTATGCTGGAAGTAATTTTGATGGCATTGGTGCACCATAAATAAAACTCTAAATTTAAAAAAAAATTAAATTATTATTAACGTCTACTTTTTGCACCAAAGGCAATTGGGACGGGTTATCTACAGGTTACCACCCTTTTCTAGCCAGGGTGGGACTACGGATTTAATTTAATGAATTCCGCCACTAAATAAATTCCTATTGCCCAGGCTGGAATCGAACTCGCCACTCTAGGTTTACAATGTGAGATTTAGGCCAACACTCACATGGCTAACCTGAGCCCTATTTTTTTTTTTTTTAATAACTTTTAAATCAAAGATATGATTGGAAAGTTCGTTTATTTATTTATTTTTTCCATTGCAATATACTATAAACTTTTCGAAATTAAATTAGAGTTAGAAGAATTTTTGGTACTTGTGTATTATATCCACCACATTTTAGTTCCACTAGTCCCACGCTAGAATGCGCTACTGAAGTGCGACGCTAGCTCTCCCAGGCTAATGAGGCTATCTTTTACATTCTCTTCTAGAGAAAATAATTCAGAATATAGCAGATGGTAGCACAATATATTCTGATTGCTGGAAAGTCTACCAAACGAATATATTAGAAAGCCAAGGATTCAAACATGCAAAAGTTAATTATAAATATAATTTTATTGACCCCAACACTGGAGCACATACTCAGACAGTAGAGAGAATGTGGGGAAGTGCAAAGTGGCGAAATAAAAAACATCGTGGGACAGCCAGGCATCACCTTGAATCATATTTGGTAAAATTCATATGGCGACAGCACCCATGGGAAAGGAATTGGAGGCACATTTCAGTGCATTTTAAATTGTATTTCTACACATTTCCCGCCTAAATGTGAATAAAATGTTTTATTTTTAAAAATTGTGTTTTATTTATCATTATAATTCCCTAGAAGGTTATAAGGTAAGTATAACCTCCCTTGCGGGCAATGAATCGTACTACTTAAAACAGTAGCGCACTCTAGCGTGGAGCTCGTGGAACTAAAATGTGGTGGACATAATACACAAGTACCGAATTTTTATAAACTAAACTTTTGTCAAAACGTTTTTTGTTTTAAATATTTTTGAAAAAAAATTTTTAAAAGGCCTTCGCTTAAAAGCTCAAAAATGTTTATTAATTTCCATCTAAAGCTACGAGGAACATATAACATACAAAAACTTTAATTTGATACAAGCCCCCCCCCACCTCTTCTTCAAATATTTACAGTAATTTCATTAGCTTGAACTTGAGTAATGTCAAGTTATGACATATGCCTGTGAGTTATTATTTATCTACACAAGTCATTTTTTTAATACAATTTTCTTGGCGTATGCTTTTACTATCACCTCTAGCTTATTCTTAATGGTCCACTATAAAAAGTCAGTTTGAACATTGCTGATCTCTCTGCCTAGTACTTTAAATTGCAAATTTCTGAAAAAAAAAAAAATAACAAATTAAAACACAATGAAGTGCCTGAAATTATTACGTTCTGTGCTGTCAACAGTCTGGGTAGGTTACTGTTTTGTTTTGAAAGGGTCGATGCCATTTTGACATCCGCTGTCGTTTATTGTCTTCCTCATAGGAGTTACATTTGCTAACACCGGAATATTCATACGTGTTGAAAATACATAAAGATATTATTACTGTTTGCGGTTCATACATGTAGTTTCAGAAAATGGACGGTTCCTCATCCAGCAATCATGCATTGAAATTGAATGAGATTCCCTTAAAATACCAATACTCAGAAAATGAAGATTCAGCTGTAGAAAGTGATTCTTCAATGGATGCCTCTTCCTCAGAAAGTGAGTCCTCGATGGAAGAAGAATCTTCCTCAGAGCATGACTTTTCAATGGATGAATCTTCATCAGAAAGTGAGTCCTCAATGGATGATGATTCTTCTTCAGAAAGTGATTCTTCATCTGAAAGTGACTCCTCTGACATCTACTTTATGGATATGGTTACATTGCCAGTTTCCCGTGATGAATTGAATTTAATTAATGCTGATAAAGTGTTTTCAACTTTCTTTATGAGAAGGCCTTTGGATTGTGTTTGTGTGAGAGCCCCTGCACCTCATGGAGACTACTTATGGGAGGTATCTCTGTTTCCGTTTAATCAAGTCACATATATCTCAAGGAGTGATAGGTGGCGTTACGCACAGGTGATTTTTACTCGCACTCTCAACAAGAATGATGAGCTCTTCCATGATGTGATTAACGTAATGGACCAAACTTACAGGTATGTGAGTAGCCATCCAGGATTTCAAAATGGCCCTCGTCAAAATCCTAATGCTATTAACTTTAGAGAATTTCGGGATGAAAATTCTGTTCACCGTGGTGTAAATTCTAATTTCTTTTGGCGTAGAGAAAGAGGCTGCATTTGGATAAGGGCTCCTGCCCAATTAGGAGACCTTCTTTTAGAAATGTCTCTTTATCAATTTGATGATGTGATTGGAGTAAGAAAACAAGATCGGTGGCGCTTTGCTAAAATGAATTTAAGCCATACTATCAATACATCAGATTCTGTATATAACATGTTAATACCTGTTATCAAAAGTGTATATGCGAAGATATTGGAGCACCCTGACAAGGAATCTCGAATCTGTGAAAGCATTGATGAAGTTATTCTGTAACTCTTTTTATATGGATCAAGATATAACATACATGTTGAAATTCTCATTCTTCCATGTACTGAATAATTTCTCATTTTATGGAAATAATTTAAATTTTATGTTTTTGCCTTAAGTTGCAATATATTGTAGCAGTAATATTGTGGATTTATCATATGTCTAATCATATAGTAGATTATTCGTTCTGTTGCATGTCAAAATTTTAAACTTAGGACATGTAAATGCTAGAGAAAAACTTGGCAGTGAATTATTATGTTATTATAACATACTCATATGAATATTTGTATATATTTGTATTATTAAAAGAAATTTTATTTAATGTTAACTGTTGATTTTTTTTATGTTATCTCATTTTCTTCACTACCCTGTTTTCCTTGTAAATTTTAGTTGTAACCTTTTCATTACCTAATGTTATGTATAGACTCCACATGTCATAAATACATTGAACATTTATTTTGTTCACTCACCAATATTTCTACAGAAAACACAATTGAATCAATGCTGTATGTTGCATCTATTACTGGCAACTGGAAAGATAGTTAGTCCACATATATATTTTTCACATTTTATGTAGTGCAAGGTTTACTCAAATACCGTAAAATGCTATGAACTTAATATGAGATAATTGTTAACTCTGTTCTTCAATAGTATGAACTATTTCTTGTTAAATAGTCAGACCTGTTTGAACATACCATTTTAGATTTTTTTATGAAATTTGTCTCATACATACATCTTTAACTTAGAAATTTTATTGAATTGTATCAGTCTTCATTGAAAATGAGGCTGTGCAAGTTTATATTTGAAATATAAATCCCTCCTGTCCTAATGAAACCAAAGTAATTTGATTTTGTAGATAATTATAAAGGAGGATAGAATGCCCTCTTCCATGGTATTTAGCATCCTATGGTTTTGTTTCTACATAGGCTAAGGAAGATATTAAGTTTCATTGAATTATATCTGTATCAAATATGGAACCATATCCATATTTAACCCCTTATCTTCCTCTTTTCAAATTTTGTATATCACTTAATAATAATAATAATACTATCTGTTAGAATAAAATCAGAGATGCATTTTTATTTTTGAAATAAAAATTGAAATGTTATATTGGAATTAAGAAAACGGATATTCCTTAAACTATCTACTTCGTATTACAGTCCTTGCTGGACCTGGATTTAACAATCATTATATACTACTCAGTATGGCCCCTTATCTCAAAATCGTTCTAGCCAATTCCTCCCTCAGTCCATCCAAGCAATTCTGCCTAGACTCTGACCAAACTTTGTGATAGTATTAGATACTAAAGTTCTTTATTCAAGCAGCTACTCAATTCCTCATGAAGCTGAGTGTGTTGGAGTGAATGTAAAGAAACCAGGCAGCTGCAGTGCTAAATAAAAATTCTGAGGGTTGAATTTGGCCACTGCTAGCACAGATGTCCAGAACACTGACACTAGAGCACCCTCCCATCTGTAGATCCTTACTAAATTCTTAATTAAACATAGGTTTTATAAAATCCTACGAAAGGAGCAATATTCGTTTTAATAATTATAAGAGCAATTCATATTTCAAGTGTTATTTTTGGTGATATTGTCAAATTTATAAAGCCACATTTGACAATTTTCTTAGACATGTGGAATCAAATTCCTATTTAAATTCTATTGATTAGATATAGAATATTCGTGAAGGATATAGTTGGGAGTCGGCTAATAGTAAGAACCAGGAGCTCTAAAAACCTTGTGCTCAAATTTTTCAAGTTTTTTCTTTAAGGGCATCCAAATATCAAGTGTGTAGCCTTAGGTCCTATAAACTAAATAAGTCTATCTCGCAGAGGCTGTGTAAACTAAATAGATTTCTCACATGCTGGTTGATCTTTATTCGCACTCAATTTCTTCCGTTGAAAGAGACTTACGTAAGTAGAAATTGAAATTTAAGCTAATCAAGAGATGTTTAGTGATTCAGGTACTCAAGGTGAAAATCTAAATGAGTGGAAGAGGGGGAGTTTACTGAAGGAAAAATACAGATGTGAAATCAGAGGTTTGCAATTTTATTAGTAGATTTTCAATTAGAGTTTGAGTGGTAGCAATCAAAGAAAAAAAAAAGTAGTATAATTTTAATTTTGTCACACAGATGTGTAATTAGTGGTTTATCTAAGATGCCTAGAATTTAGCCAATATATTTCAGTTTTATCATCAAATACACTTATATATTTTTTGTTATTTTGTCATGTGACTAACTTCAATAGCTCCTTTTTCTAAAAAAAAAAAAAAAAAAAAAAAAAACAATAATAAACCCACTTATAAAATTGTGTAATTATGGTAGTCACTATTTTCTCCTTGGCTATATCAAATCTGCAATGGCATTGAGATGAACAAGTGCTGTACAGAAGTTCATTCAGCAAGACAAACAATACCTGATGGTGGCATAGGGCAGCTGAAAGTATAGGCTGTGTTTTGAATGAAAAATAATCATACAACTTATCACCAATGAAAGATAATATATTAATTACATTAAGAAAAATTGGTAGGAAGTCAATAAATTGTTTAAGCTGAAGATAATTTGAAATTCTTAAAAGTCCCATCATGCAGGGGCTGTGTAAACTAAGCAGATAAATTGCAACTGCTAGAGCTGTAACAGACAAATATATATATAAAATTTCGAATGGACCTCCTAGGTAGGATTGATGGACATTTGAAATTTTTTTTTTGAAAATCGTGTCATGAGTACAACCTCAATAGCTGATTTCCCTTAAGGGTCATGTTCGACATGACGAGTTTCTCACAACTCACCGTGCCTTAATAATATTCATAACCGAATAAACATCTGGATTGAGGTGAAAGTTTGTTTATGTACATACACTCTATACTACTTTGGATAACTATGGGGCTGGTTATTTACAGGATACCTCTAACCAGAGAGAGACTAAGAATTTTTTTTAGTGTTGTTGTCCTGTTGCCCACACAAGAATACTACCACTTAACTCTAGGTTTACTAAGTGCATTAAGACCAACATCTTAGCTTAGATAGTTAGCCTGAGCCCATTGCAAACATTAGAAAATAGGTTTAACTCACTGAGTGCCAATCGCGCAACAGTTGAGTCAGCCTTTGTTTTTCTGGGTGGTCAGTAACGCATCTGTTACCTGCTCAGTTAGCTGTATGCCGTTATGGCGCCTAACCATTGTAATTTTCCTTCCTTTCACTTAAAACTGAACTGCCTACTTCAGTTGACGTTCAACTTTCAAACTTGTCAGGTGGCCTCTGAATTGGAAATTGTATTTGTGCCATCACACAACTTCTTCATCTTCTATAAAAAATGTAAGTATTATCCCTCCCCCCACATATTTTGGAACAAAATTAAACATAATAAAATTTGTTTTTAAAACCTTAGGAATTTTACATAGCCCACAGAGAGTATACTCGTAATTGGGACTGAATGGGTTAAATATAATTTTTATTTCGTACTTTACTTGAAAAAGAAATAATTATGACCATATTCATAATAAGCTGTTAGTAAAATAGGCAGTACATAAAAGTGATTTTTTTACTAAAGAGTCCATTTTTAGAAATTTAAAATGTGATGTGAAATGATGAAATCAAATAAATACTAAATAATGCATTTACAAATGAAATAATTTAATTCAATTGAGCAACAAAATAGTTAACCATACACTATTATAAAAGAAATATTGCGTAATTCTTATCAATGAGTTATTCTTTAAATAATGATACTTATAACGACAAATTGTCTTGTACTTAAAATTAAAACATAATCATTCAATACAGATTGAAAAATATTTTTAATCTATTTATTTAAAAAGGAACACAATAAAAATCACTTTCCAACATATTTGAGTGTTCTATCTGCTAGGCCTACTGTTCTTTTTCATGTTAATCTAAGACAAGTTCATATTTTTTTTTTCTATGTTAGATTAACAACAACAAAATGAGCAAGTGTTTTTTGTTTAATGTGGAAGTACACGTAATGCCAAAGAAGACAAAATGAGAATTATGTTTTCAGAATGAAAATTAATTTATCTATGCAAATAAGTTCACACTTATGTAAATATGGGTGCGTTTGTATACAAAACTATTATAGTTAATATAGAACTCACGGTGAGAGTGATAAGACATTTTTACATCATAATTTTCTCATTTTTATTGAGAAGCCATGAGATATTAAGTTAATATTTCATTTTTATTTATGATTTACTAAACATAGTCTGAATATAAATTAATTCTTGGATGTTTTTAGCTTCAGGTACATATCTATTAAAATTGAAAAATTATTTACAATTAAAATAAATATTAATACATAAATGTTTACATTAATGAGGCAGATCAAATTTAAAAAAATGTTTATCTCATGTACAGAAACCTCTTAGTGGTTAGTGATCTAAATAATATAATCAACTAGATAACAATTCCAAGAATCAAAAGTAGGCTTGTCAAGAATAGAAAATTTTGAACAAAATAAAAATTTAATAAAAGGAAAATGTGCACATATGAATAGTACATTGTCAAAGAGGACTAAGTTTTTTAAATGACTAAAGGCCAATTAGGAGATGATTTATCGGCAAATAGCCAGTGAAGATGAAATTAAATGTTATGAAGATAATATTTTTGGATCCTTCAACAAATTCCCATTCCTCAAGGAATTAGAGCTCTTCTAATTCCTTCTTTCCTAAATTGTCATGGAATTTATCATTATAAAAGAACAACCAGCCTTTTCTTCAGATATCTGTTTCCACAACAAAAAAATAATAAGTTTTTGAATTATAACTAATGCTGTTTTATGTACTATAATTACTTTTTTTCACTCTCACTAATTATCATTACCTCACAAAAAACTGAATCTTTTAGTTAATTTTAAGAGTTCTCTCATATGATTTGAACATTAATGAAAACCAATTTTCTTGCCCTTAATATCTAATACATATGATACTCGGAATGAAAACAGAAGATATAAAATCATAATAATTAAAACATTAATATGCTAAAAAGTAAGCAATTAACTTTAAAATTAGTAGACAGGAATGATAAAGCTTAGGAAAGACAAAGTTCACAATTCAAGACAAAAGTTTGATAAGAGGAAGCATTCTTTGTCATACAATATTAATGCACAGCATTATTTTTTACCAAGAAGACCCAGCCCTACTTTGACAATAAATATGAAAGTAACTAAATATCTAAGTAGAGACTCAATTTACCATTGCACAGAAAGTTTTTAAACAATAAGGACTCGGATCACATTTGTAAAGAGCAACGTATGTACAATAACAAATGAAAGACTTGGATAATGAGGTGGCAAAATAATAATTACCGTCTCAAGTATCTTAACTTTCTTTTTCATAAATACAATATTTATATCAATAAAATATTTATAATTAATTAAATTAACAACTAGTCAATTATATACAAGAGGACCAGTAATCATATACAAAAATACATATACATACATTTGACCTAAAGTATTCACAAAGGGTAGGAAATTTCCCTAATTTTTATAAATATTACTTTATTATAAAGCTATAAAAGAGCTCATCGGTAAAAAAAAATAGTTTCAGTAAAATTTAATTACTTTTATAATACATTTTTATTTATTCATTTCTCCCCGGTTGTTTTGCATTTATTGATTCTGAGGGATATATAACATCTTTACACTGCTACTATGTACACAGTTGACTCAATACATTATCATAAATGAATTATATTAATCTTAATCAATTCTGTACAATTTTGGATGACAAAAAAACAAACACTTTTTTATTTTGTATATATTATTGTATTAATCCCAATATGTGTCCATTGCTCAGCTGGCATAGTCTTGGCAATCCACCTGCTTCCAAAGCATAGCCCATTGTAATTAGCAGGCGTGGTAAAAGGCACTGTGCGACAATTTTGAAGATAAAGCACCGTTTCTATTCAATCCACTTTCTCCAATCCATCTTCTACTTCTCCATATATAATGGGATCAGTACTCCTCGGCTTCTGTGAGTACTTCAATCCCAATTCACCAGCCATTTCTTCAATGGTATCAAGAGCCTGATGACAGAAATTCATAAGTAACTAATTCATAAGTGAAGGAATCATAAAAATAAATCGTACTACAGCAATGTATAAAAAAGATATTTCATATACAATAATGAAGCATAGAGCACATTTTAAGAAACAACCACAAGGAAGGTAGAGAGAAGCTCAATACCAAAAATATTTAGAATTTTCAAATCACTTCTCCCTCTGAGCAACTCCTATTCGTGGGACCAGTTTAGTTTACTAACGAATATGATCTTTAGCGATGAATGAAGCATAATACGGCACTTATAACAAATTTCATCCCCTAAATATATATATATATATATATATATATATATATATATATATATATATATATATATATATATAAAATTCTACACAGAAATTTTGTAACCGGAAGTTGGAAATCCAAATCTTGAAGTTCATAAATTTCAGCAACATATTAGGATTGAAAAATACATTATGAACACAATCGGCTCTTAACTTTTTTTCTGTTAAAACCAATATTAATGAAGATATTTATGAACTTAAGTTATTACATCCAAGTAATCCCCCTCCTGTCAGTGTTAGTAAAATATAAAAAATATTCATATCAACATTTCATACCCTTGATATATATATATATATATATATATATATATATATATATATATATATATATTGCAATATTGCCTAATATATGTTTTGACAACCAAGAAAACCCTCACCCCTGAGAGTAGAAGAAAACTATACACTTGTTAACAATATCCATCCCCTAAGTACAAAATAATTCTCAATCCTATTGAGGCATTTCCATAAAACATGATTAATCCTCGTGTATCTGGAAGAAAGAAGTCAAAACATCAAAATTGATATGGCATGTTAAGATAAATATATTATCCCAATCTAAAAATCACAAAGCTAGGCTGTGCCCACTCTGATAAGGAATATTGTAAGACTAAGGCAAAAGAAATATGCCATAGCTATATTATAAAATATTGAAGTTATAATACTTACATAATCTAATTGCTCCTTTGTATGAGAAGCAGACATACAAAATCTAATTCTTCCTTCCATTAAAGGAGTGGCTGGAAAACCTACACCCACAGTTGCTATCTGCTTTGCTGTAAGACCTCTCACAACAGCCCTAAAATAAAAATACTTTCTTCAAAATGCAAATAATAATAATAAAATGTAATTAAGACCCATTTTATGCGAGGTTAT
Source organism: Riptortus pedestris (assembly GCA_019009955.1). Lineage (NCBI taxonomy): Eukaryota > Metazoa > Arthropoda > Insecta > Hemiptera > Alydidae > Riptortus > Riptortus pedestris. The sequence goes on from CM032228.1 coordinate 234,375,234, forward strand.
TCTGATTAGCCTCAGTTGCATGCAATGGAAAATAATTTATAAATTTTATTATACATCACTATAAATAATGAATTTACCCTATTTTTGAGAACAGGTAGACCAAAAGTGGAATTACTGGAGAATCGTCATTTCCATAGATGATAACACCAATTTGGTTCAACCTTTTCCTAAAGTATCGAGTGTTGTCTGCTAACTGCTTTATTCTCCTCAAACCTGAAATAAACTAAATTAAACAAATTTGAAGTTGTTTCAGGGAACAAACTAATATATGGAATGAGGTCTCTAGTTTTACATGGCTACACCAATGAAATAAGAACACAAACTTTTTCTTTCTTATTGACTTTTTCACAAGGACCAAGCCAGTGTGTCAAGAGTAAAGTAAAAATCTATATGTTTAGTTGTCTCTGATTCGATTCGACTATGAAGGAGTGGGGTTTAGAGGGAACTCGAAATAAAGCATTGCAAATTCAAAATAATATAATCAATGTAACAGGAAATAAAATAATTACCATCATTTGTACCATCTTCTCCCATTATTATCCTCATAGAAGTTATAATCTGTTGAGCAACTGGTATTGACATAGATGATGCATAGCACTGCGCATGACTATGAGCACGAATGTGGTCTATTAATTTCTAAACAAATCAAAAGTACTTATATTACTTAAACTCATATATAGTAGAGTGTTTTGATTATAAATTGTTGAAATACTGAAATATAACCTACTCTAAAATCACAAATTTGGTACAAAACAGTTTCCTAGTTAAGATTCAATTGTCAAATTTGGTTTAATATTTTCTCATTTAACACCCTGTTTTAAGTATTTAACCTAACCTTTTTTTTTAGGGGGGGGGCTCAGGATAGCCAACTGAGTTAAAGCATTGACCTTAATCTAACATGGTTAACCTAGAGTGGCAAGTCCGATTACCACCATGGGTAATAGGAATTTGTTTAACAAACTCATTAAATAAAATCCTTAGTCCCACCCTAGCTAGAAAAGGGTGGCAACCTGTAGATTACACGTCTCAATTGACCATAGTAGCAAGAAGTGGACGCTAATTAATAATAATAACTACCTGATCTTTATATTCACATAAAATATATTCCACATTGTCCTCTCAGGCATGTGTTAATGTGATTTGGTGCCTCAGGAAAGCAGAGGGGTTACAAACTAATTCAAAAATATTAATAAAAATTGTTCAATAGTTAAGGCTTTACCTCAAATTTCTAATGCTTTTATAAAATTATGAGTCAATTATAATCTTCATTTGTTATTTTATCAACTTAAAATCTTGAGTACAAAGATATTAAGTAATTTGAGCTTTGTTTTTATTGATTTGTATTGGTTTAAGATAAAACTGTATATTATTATATGGGGGAGGGTACACATGGAAACCAATGAGAAACATATAAAAATTTAGTTTTAGCTTAAATACTTGTTTAATGTTGGTGCTAAAAATTGTCTTTTTTTAAGAAAGGTTTAAATTTTAGAAAATTTTAGGTTGATAAGTGTTTTACCCTATAGATAATAAAGGAAAACAATAGACTGGTTTTAAATTCACAAACTAATTATGAAAATAATTCACAATAAGTTGATCCAAGTATGATTGTACCAAGTTCATTGCTATAATAGAATTACGAATCAATCACCTTAAGATAAACATAGATAAAAATGCAAAATAAGAAAAATAATTAAGCCACCTTTGAGCCAGCTAGATAACCTCCAGCACTTCCAAATGACTTGGTGAATGTTCCCATATGCACATCTATGTCCAATGGGTCACAACCCCAATAGTCCACAACCCCACGGCCATGTTTCCCCATAGCACCAATACTATGTGCTTCATCAACGTACAAGTAGGCCTGAAAGACGATTATAAAACAAATAATATATATAATAGAAATTAACTAAGAGGGCTAATGAATGTTATATGATGAGGGTTACCCATTTTGTTCACGATAACAATATGTCTAATCCTCACGTCACAGGCAATTCAATATTAATATACTATATATCAAGAAATAAATAATTATAAATGGTTAAAAATTGTAACTATTTCCATTTCTCAATGTTAATTTTAATACCCACTAATCATAACCGCAAATAAGACACTAATAATATTATCCACAAACATTTAATCCAAATCGAAATTGAATAATCCTCTAATACTAATAGCTCACATAAAAAAAAAATGTTTCACTCAGGGGATGTGTAAACTAAACATATTTCCCATGTGCTGGGATGAAATGGTGGTTATCTTAATTCAACCTCTGTTCACTTTTTCATGTGCAGTAATAACCCAATGTAAATAGGAATGAATATCTCAAATTTTCATTATTCCCCTTACTAACCACCCTCAACAACGAAATTAGAATTGATTAAAAATAATGTTTAAAGATGTACAACTAGTTATTTTACTCTTACAACATACTTTTGGCTTCAGCAGAGATTAAAAGGAATTTTTGTGTAAATGTGTCAGGTGAGCAGCCTATCACCAATAATAGTTCCTCTCTCTAAAGGAGAAATGCTTAAAACCCCTTATATCACTAGTCAATGAAAAAAAATTGTATCAAACAAAACTATTAGTAAACTAAACTTGCAACAAAAATGGTTATTTAATTTATTTTGTTCCGAATATATAATAACAGAGATATTTTTATTTTACCATCCTATAAACCTTCCCTCCCACAGGACAAATTCTGGGCATTAACGAACTTGGTCTTACTTTTCCAGATAAAAGTTTAAAAAAAAAAGGTTTGGCTCCAATATTTCAAAATTTAAAGCTGTTAGAGAGCAAACAGACAAACAACACATGTATATCAAATTTTTCAAAATTACGTTGTTTTTGGCACTCGTTTACTATGATTTGCAGAGATTTGAACAAATTTTTGCACACTTTTATCATGTGGGAAATCTCAATAGCTCCTTTTTCTTACGAATTACTGCTAAAATTACGAGGTAATGAAAAAGACTTAAAAAAGTATAAAATTACCAAGATAAAACAATTAAACTAACCTTGTACTTTTTCTTAAGCTCAATTAAATCAGGAAGTTTCACAATCGAGCCCTCCATGCTGTAAACTCCTTCAACAACAATAAGGATTTTTTCCCATGGAGTTCCTGTTTTAGGTTGCCCATAAACAACAGCTTCTCTCAATAATTTCTCAAGGTGCTTCATATCTAACAGATTACAATTGTTTTTAGATATATGATGAGCATGCCAAAGGTAACAACAATTGATTTTATCTTAGTTTTGTTGTGTAAGGGGAATTTAGAACCGTTTTTATTAAGCAATAATTATGAAAAATATAGTGGATCTCTGGATCATAAAGCTTCAACTTGCATAAATATGAATATGGTACGGAGGGTAACAAAGAACAAAATGTTCCACCTGCATCTGAGACTTTAATGAAATTTATCTACAAAATTTAGACTGTATGTAATTGGTAATCAGCAATGTAGATTGGTAGATACAGAACATATATTGAATTATTCTTCACAAAGCCGAATGCATTTCAACCTGAGGGGGCTCAGGTTAGCCATGTGAGTTAAAGCATTGGCTTTAATCTTGCATGGCAAATCTAGATTGGCGAGTTCGATTCCCGCCTGGGCAAAGGAATTTATTTAGTGATGGAATCCATTAAATAATTAATTATTATTAATTGATAATAATTATTAAATAATCCTTAGTCCCACCCTGGCCAGAAAAGGATGGTAACCTGTAGATAACCCGTCCCAATTAGCCTTAGTAGCAAAAAGTGGACGTTAATAAATAATTTAATTTTAATTCAACCTGAGGGTTAATAATTAAAAATCCCAACATGCCGTACCTAGAAAAATCTCTATTCCTTCATTAGTTAGAACCCTATATAGAAAAGACTAGTGAGTAAAGAGTTTGAGTTAATTAAAGACAGGAGACATTAAATATAAATGTTATGATAGAAAAAAAATGTAAACTAACAATTCAAATAAATATTCAATAATGCAACATATAATATTGTTAATAATATTAACAAGACTGGTTAAAAACATATTTTTTTTATCTGATGCAAAATCAAATAACGTTTTTTACCCATTTTCTAAATCTCTATATCTCCTGGTCTTATTTTAGCCATTAACGAATTTGATCAATTGTTTGAAATAAAACAAACATTTAAAAATCAAGTGAACTACTGTTGTATGTGTGTGAATGTGAGTGTGCATATGTGTATACTCGCTGTGTTATCCACCATTAACGAGTAGACACAGAAGTGGTTTATCATAGGACTAAAAGACTGGTTTAACATAAGCACCTATGCATGAAATCATTCTGCCATATTCATCGCCACTTAACACAATTGCCCAGTAAATTTGCAGTCACTCAGTTGTTATATTTGTGTTGTAAAAAGAAGCAATTAGACAAATTTTTCTTTAGAATATTTGTAATCAGTAAGTGATTGAGTAATAATGGTTCCGTGTTCAAAAATAAATATCAGATTAATATAAGAATAAATATAGATTTATGAGTAGATATATATATATATATATATAAAATTGTAACCTCTGTCTGTACGTTGATTTTTTTTTCGCAAAATTTCACGATAACTTTTCGTTTCACATGTCACAGACACCATAACTGCATTTTGTTTCTTTCGTGTATGTTTGTTTATTTGTTTGTTACCTTTTCACGCATAAACGGCTGAATCGAATTTTATGAAACTTGGTATGTATATTATTACTAACCGAACTTAGACTTTAGGCTATGTTAACATTCTCTGAGAAGAACAGGAGAGGGGGTTATAAGGGAGGCCTGAAATTAAAAATAGTGATATTTCGTTTCCGATTAGGGTTTTGGCAAATATGCACATAACAAAAGTTGTTTATTTTGTTATTTAGAGAAATTTGCTCAATAATTCTTTTCAATATGAATATGAACTACCAGGTACCTCACCGGGAAAATTAATTCAAATGTATGTTATTATTTTGTCCTTAATAATTTAAATCTATGCACAGGAAACAGGAAATATGACAATATGGAGGACAGTGAAGTCTTACATAAAAAATTAATTTTCTTATTAACAAATCCACAGCAACGATGGGTAAAACCCTCAACACTAGGACGGGTAAACGTCAAAATATTGTGCAAAGTAAAGCCTTGCCAAAAAAATACTATCACCATCCTGCCTCAAATGAATTCCCGGGCGAAGCCGGGTATCTGAGCTAGTAATAAATAAAAGTAGTAATAATTTTAGTTACTGAATATGGATTAAATGAAACAAATGATACAAAGATCCTACTATCTATTGAAAATTTATATCCTAAGATACCACAGCAAAATTAGAAAAATACCATACTTACCCCTATTAAGTTAACAAAAAAAAGCCCAGACGGTTACAATTACAAGCAAGCACAAGATAGTTTGTCTGCAAGGAACCTACAATTTTGAAATATTATAGGCATATATCTCTTCTTTTTCAGTCAACATTTAATTTAGTACACTGTAGTTCATGAATTAGTATTAGGCTATTTTATATTTGAATATCAAGGTCTTCAGGTTTTATGAGGCAAACTAATGATTTACCAGATATTTTACTAGCTTCTTGATTGTAATGCAATACACTCTCTTGATTTTTCCGATTTTCCAAATCTTCCTCAGTCTCCAGAAAATATCCATTCCATGGAGTTAAAACATTTTGAGTCATTCTCAGATTGCAGTTCCCTCAGAAAATTGACAAACTAGCAAAATGCTTGTTAAAATTATCAAAACTTGAAGGCCTTGATAATAAATGGCATGAACCGTGGAAATCTACGAGAACATTGATTTGATCTTTGCATAATGAGTGATGTTAAGAAGAATTTTTGACATACACCAATCATTCACAATTTTAGTTAATAATTTATTTTTATTTTTGTTTCAAAGTGAATATTCAATCATTATTTACTAATTCCACTTTATGTTAATTGGGATGGGTTATCTAGAGGTTACCACCCTTTTCTAGCCTGAATTTATTTAACTAGTTTGTCGCTAAATTAGTTCCTATTGCCCATGTGAGATTCGAACTCCTGACTCTAGGTTTACTAAGTGAGATTAAGACCAATGTCTTAACTCAGATGGCTAACCAGGGCAATCTATTTGGAACTTAACTATGCTTGTATCTATGCTGCAGTAAACACATTTTTCCTGTGTGCTAAATAGTGTATTTTGTTTCTTCTTCTTATGTGTCTCTTTGTATCTACATATTCTATTCACATATTGAGCAAGCTTTTGTCTTTCCTTGTCGAAATAGGTATATAGAGTCTTAAGAAGACAGTTCTCATTTACCAAGGCTAGGTGAAAAAGAAAATAATTTCATCAATTTTTCTTTTAATCTTGGTACTAGAAACATCTGGATTGTACAGCAAGTTCATCAAGATCCAGCTATCGAAGTCAGCAAAGGTCAGATCAAGTGACGAAGGTCAGCTATCTTTTTCTCTAATTGTCGCCGCCATGTTAGCATGTCCTGACTTCGCTGGGCTTTATCCTGGAAGTTTTAGCAGATTTCCCTCAAGGGAAATCAGCTATTTTTTAAAACTTTTCTTCAAATGTCCATCAATCCTACCAAGGAGTTGAGGAAAATGAGAGCCGTTCAAAATTAATCATATATATATATATATATATATATATATATATATATATATATATATATATATATAAATGTCTGTTAACACCATTTTTTGCTTGATCATTATCAAACTCAATATTTAAGCGTTTTATGTAAAAATAAAGATCAAGTTCATTAATGGCTGAAATTTAGTGGGAGGGGGGGTTTAGAGGGGAGGATTTTCGAAAATTTGAACCAACTCCCTCACTATACGTGATCGAAAAATTGAATAGAACCAATCTTATTGTGAATTAAGTTTACTATAAATAAAATCATATACATTTATTTTTTATCTTGAATATTAACTGAGATATTTGCATTTTTATTAAGTGTGTGCGGATAATGGGAGATGAGATCGGCTAACTTTGGGTCTAGTCGTGAGTTTCCGTCAAAAGTTAGTTCGGCCGTTTCCTTAACTGTTTGGCTTCTGAAATTTTTCTATTGTAAAACTTCATGTGGGAAATCTGCTTAGTTTACACAGCCCCCGCATGATGGACTTTTTATTTTATTATTATTATTATTAATTTTTAATAACATTGGTAAGTAATTTTATTAGGGGGAGGCAGCGGGTGAGAGATGTGAATCCCATTTTGTTGTTATGTTCAATCTGTTACAGAACACTAGCATGATACTATTTTAGAAAAAATACAAAATTTTAATATTCTATTTTTACAATTGTTTGGCAGTATATGAACCTAGATACTCCCAACCAAAGTTTGCCATTTATATCACGATTTACCAGCCTCTGAGGCATCTAATTGAACATTGAAAAAGGCCTTTTTTTTTTAATTCATAAACTATAAGTTTAAAAATTGCTGAAGGGTCAATCAGATCAATTTATATATAAAAAACACTCGATATTCACAGATTCATAACTATGGATGAGTTTATAAACTGAGCTAATGTGGGAATTGAATAAATTACTCTTTAAGTTCTCCAAGATGGTCAAGATTATTGTATTAACCTCCCACCTACCTAAGGCCTTTAAGAATGATATTGTTAGAAGGCAGGGTAGCTATGTAATGAGAAATAAACAAAAATATTTAAAATTCACAATGTGCAATATCCAGAAGGCAAATTTATACTTACTGTTATGCTTAAATACTTGAGTAGTTGCACCAGAGAGCCTTAAACCAAGAATGAGTGATGCATGGTTCTTTTCATCACTTAATACAAGACATCCTTTGTTAACAAGGGTTGGTAAATTCAAAGCATTTGTTGCAAATCCCATCCCAAATACTATTGCAGATTCCACTCCAATGAAGCGAGCAGTTAATTCTTCCAATTCCAAATGTTTGACACTAGTACCTAAAATGAAATAGAAATTAACTTTGAAACTTTTAGCTAAATTAAACATAAATATGATTTATTGAATTGTGTAATTGAAGAGGTAAGATTACCGAAGTATCCAAGACATAAAATATTATACTGAAAAATAAATATATTAGAAGCATTATATTCATGCGCAACTCTACCATATACAATTTCTATAGTACAAGAGAATTTCAGGTAGAAGACTGAAATTAAAATCAACATCCTATTGTTTAAATTAATTTAAAAAAAAAAAAAAAAAAAAAAAAAAAAAAAAAAAAAAAAAACTAAGACGTTTAAACCAACTAACCCTGCTTACAATTATGTAGTCACAATAATTACCAATTTCACTTCTGCTAGAACATGTTGCCCAGCCGTAAGTCTGTACTGCTTCCAAAGCATCATCTGCACATTTTCCGGATGATTCCGCAAACCCTAGGTAATTATAAGACCCCAGGTTCAGGCATGGAATTTCCCTTCCTGTATACCTAAAGAAAGAAGAAAAAAACACTATTTAAAACTCAACAACCCAAATAACTTAGCCATATATAGTATTAGGAATCCTTATGATAAAAGTCATGCAGGAGCTGTGTAAACTAAGCAGATTTCCCACACGCAGGAATGATAGAAGGTTATGTCATTTGAACATTCTTATCTCTAATTCTTCCTTAGTTATTACTTTATGTTAAAAAGACTTCATGAACTTGGTTTTAAGTGTTTCAAGAAACAATTAAATATTAACTATGGTATTGATCAAATAAAAATTTGTAAGTATAGAATTAATTATTATAACCTCAGCTGATTTCCATTAGGAGAAATCTGCTAATAACTACACTTCTTATATTAGAATTCATACTATCAAATACTTCAATATACTAAATATAGATTTAATGAGAGAGGGGGTGTACCTGATTTACCCGACAAGTGTACAAATTGATAAAATGGAAAATACAGAAATCTACAATAGTTTAAAGAAGTCTGTAGCATAGTATTTTTAAAAAGTAATAATATATTTACGGTCAAATAAGCCTCTGCATTGGAAGTCACAATTTTTTATTGCAGATCTCAACGAGGTCCAACGATAACAGTGATGAATCCTTCAATATTAACGATTTGAAGGAGTTGATTCAAATCCTGCCTTAAACAAGTAGAGAATTTGGGAGAGCCTAAAAACTCCCAATTCACCACGAATGTTTCAAAGATAGGCAATATATATATTTTTCAGGGTGATTGAAACTACTGGTCCCAGAACTAAGGGCAATAAAAGTCCTATATTAAAGATTATTATTTATTAATTGTTCTTACTGCTGCTCCTTACTGGACTGTTGTGCACATGACATACTATTTAGAAGATATTGTTTGAAAAAGTTATATTCATTTAAATAATCACCAATATTTTTCAAAAAACATGTATTACAAAAAGTGTTTGGTAAACGTGAAGTGGTAAAAAAAATCAATTTCAATTTTCTGTAAGGTGATTTAAGTTTTCTAAACACTATAATAAGGGTATATTTTCATGTGTTTATGCGTGAATCTCAGCACCCACTGAGCATCTTGAAGTGATGAAGGAATTTCTTAAATATAGAAGTAATAAAACTACAAGTACAACAAGAAAGAGTTATGAACAGGACCTGACCTTATCAAGACCACACAGTGATAAGTTAACTCTTTCCATACTGTACATGACATATACTGTAAAATTGGACTTTTCCTTCTCCTATTTTCAAGAATGCTTAATCTAGGGAACATTTAAATATATTCAACCTTGAGGGAATTTATATATACTTAATCTTAGGGACATTTAAATATTTTTCACTCCTAACACCCCAGATCTGGCCTCAGAAAGTAAAGTGATGACTTGATTTCTGGATGGTGGTGAGGAGAGGATAATGACTTAGGCAAATAGGTTCAATTGGCCCACTATTTGAATTAATTAAATACAAATATTTCTGCAGGGGCTCAGGTTAGCCATGCGAGTTAAAGCGTTGACCTTTATCTCACATGGCAAACCTAGAGTGGCGAGTTCGATTCTCGCCTGGGCAAAGGAAATTATTTAGTGACGAAATTCATTAAATAACATCCTAAAATCCCAACCTGGCTAGAAAAGGGTGGTAACCTGTAGATAACCCGTCCCAATTAGCCTGAGTTGCAAAAAGTGGACGTTAATAAATAATAATAATAATAATAAATATTTCTGCAGGGCAACTACAACCTTCCTTATGAGGACGACAGTCAAAAACTATTTAAAACATTTAGCTAAAATATATTTAAGAATGGGACCATTATAATTATTATGCCTGAATGCTTTAGCTGCATCAAGAATTTGGCTCCTACGATAGATAAATAAGTACCCTATAAAAGACAGCTGTGGAATTTGTGATCACTATCATTTTAACAACTTTATTTAGGTGAACAGTGTACATTGTGTTTAATTGAAATAAAAAGATAAAATAGTTAACAATAAGTGGGAAATCTCTATAGAGATAAAATAGTAACTTGATAACATCAACAATTGTTTTTATACAAAAGCTAAGTGAATAATGGGAATAATTTTCATCTCTCCTTCCCACAATGTACTCATAAAAACAAACAGCCCATATCTTTAAGAAAGTAAACCTTATAATGGAAAAGAAGAGATAAAGAGATGGTAATAACAAAATATCAAGTCTGTAAATTAACCATTTCAGATTATATAAATTCATAAAATAGAATTTTGAAACAGATCTCAAACAAAAGTTTTCACTACTATTACTACTGTACTAATTGGCTATATTCAAATGTCTGAAACCTTCATAAGTTTTTGTTCTGCTCTTCATCTTCTGTATCTTATCATGTATCTAAAATGTTTTATTATGGATTTGTTTCTAAATATTCAATGGATTCAATAGAACCTGTATTGCATATACTCTTAAAGTGTTATTTATTAATGTCCACTTAATGCTACCATGGGCTAATTGGGATGGGTTCTTGACAGGTTACTAGCCAGCTGGGACTAAGGAAGTTATTTAATGAATTTGTTATTAAATAAATTATTTTAACCTAAATGGGAATCGAGCCTGTGGCTCTAGGTTTACCAAGTCTGCTCTGAATGCACTATTTCAGATAGATGGAATTATAATTATTAATAATATAATAGTTATAATTAATAAAACTATGCATATTATAAATACGTATGGCACATATTAAATGCCAAATATTCGATAATCATATCTGTTAAACGTATGTTCTAAAAGTTTAAAAAAGTTTTTTTGTAATTAATTTCAAATGCCAGGAACAAAGGTTCTTAAACTAATTATTTTCATGCTATTTTTTTTTAATTCATTTTGTTAGACCCTTTCCAAATAATTGATAAATTTAAATCAATTCAGTGGCTGGGAATTGGCATAGAAAATTTTAAGAGCTGCCCACAAGCAAACAAATACATATACAACATTCTTTGAAAATGATTGACTATGCTCCTCTTTGCGGTGTTCCAGGCGTGAATATAGAATCAAGAGCAGTTGGAGTCCTTTGTCGTAAATGCTGAAAAGAGAAAGTACCTTAACCCATGTATTGGGCAAGTGTCAGCACAATCTCTTGATTACTCGCCGCCACCTCAATAGGAAACGGACACAATGAATTTTTTTTTCAGATAAAGGCTACAAATGTTTTGAAGAACTCTTTGGCATCAGCAATGATGTCTCTCAGAGGTTTGCTGACATAATTGCTTTCAAATGTTAACAGTTCACAAGCTTTCATAATAGAGCCCACTATGAGGTTTGAATCCAATAATCCTGGTAAAGTGATGAAATTCGATGCAGAGGAGCCATGCCAAAGAAGACACAAGAATATATGAATTAACGGGGCTTGGACACCAGCTGCTTACCACTCCTTGTTGAGCCTATTATAATAGCCTCACTTGGAATCATAAACCACCTTTATAGGTGATAATTATTTTTTATTTTGATTATATGCATTACACTTCTTTTTTTTCGTATCATTTATGTATATAGCTTTTATATTATTTTAGTAGATTCATATTACACTCCTTATTTTAACATATTATTATCTGAATTTATATCATTATTAATTTAAAAAACTGTTACAATCATTTTTTTTAAGTAAATATCGGCCACATGGATTATTTAGCTGTCTTCAGTAACCCAACGTATTTGGGCAGACCAAGCTTTTATTACGGATTAATGTTTTTTTCTTCTAATTCATTGATTCTAATTATTCTGTAAAAAAAAAATTATATTAGAGTTAGTATGAGCACTTAAGGATTATACATGATCAACATAGACATATAAAAGTAATAACACTTAAAGCTGTGTTTTAGCTATTTGCTAGTGGATTATGCGTATTTAAAGTTAATTATTCCTTTAAGCATCAGGAAAAAAGAATTGGTTGTTTAATAACTAGCTTAGAGTGCAACAATGGTGAACATGAGTGTCAATTAAACCAACACTGGCCACTTCCCTAGGAAAGACATTCTTGGTCGGCTGTAATATCTCTCACACCTCCATTATTCAATTTTTCGTTTTCTTTGATTATTGAATGTTTCCTGTTTCAGACACCAATAAATGAAATAATAGTATATATTAAAATGCTGTATTCAGGTGTAATTACACTAATATATTCTAAAATGTAAACTTATTATTTAAAAAAGCTAAACATAATAAAATTGAGTAAATATCTTTCTGAACCAGTCATTATTTTAAAACCAAGTAATAAGTAAAATCAAAATGCTTAATACATTAGGACTCTTCTTGATTTATTTTATATAATTAGAAACATAACATATTAAACTTTCAAAATAATTCACAATATTTGAAATAAGAACTTAAAACTCCCAGTAACTTGATTAAAAGCCTAACTTGAAAAATTTAACAGTTGTTATAAACTGCAAATTCTACAGGATTTGATACTACTCCATCTAGTACAATTTCACTAACAATCTTGTAATTTGATGTACTGTCCCATATACCAGATTGTTACTATTCTGATGTTTTTTTTTTTCATTTCTTTTATCAGGGTTATGATGAATCAATTAATAAACACACAACAACATAGGAAGGAGTTTATATTAGGTATAATACTCAGGAAGGTTGTTTTGTTTTGTTTTGTTTTTTGGTGGGGGAGGGATTATCAGACAATAATTCATATCCTCCCTTAAAGTTTCAGATTAATAAAAAAAAAAAAAAAATACTTAAAGCTGAAAATAAAAAAATGCAAATATCTCAGTTAAAATTTGAGATAAAGAAAGAAAGTATATAACAAGATTTATAGGTAATTTAATTTGCAATAACATTGGTTATATACAAGTTATTGATCCGGCTTATAGTAATGGATATATTCCAAATTTTCAAAATTTCCCTCCCACTGGTTCGATTTCTACCATTAAAACCTTTACTTTCTTTTTACATAAAACGATTAAATGTCAAGTTTGGTAACGGTCAAACCAAAATTGCGACTGCTAGAGCATTAACAAACAAATATATATTTCCATCTCCTGGGTAGAACTGATGGACATTGAGGAAATTTGTCAAAAATCACGCCATGAGTACAACCTCAGTAGCTGATTTCTCCTAAAGGAAATCTGCTAAAAATACAAAACAGTTTTCAATCAATCTAGTGGATGCACTGTTGAATACATCATCTCGCACATGTAGCCCAAAATGTTGTGGGGGTTTTTGAAAATTGAGTGTTAATATGATAAACAGGAAGGGCTGAGAATAGAGAAAATTGGGAATCTCTTGTGATAATAAGAAATTTGGTGTGTATGTGATTTTAAATAAAGTGATACTCCACTTGAAAAATTTTTAAGGGATAAATGTGGATATTTACAAAAACAGTAAAATGTACTTTATGAGCTCTTAAGAAAAAGGCAAAATTAAAACTAGAGATTATAATGTGCCATGAATAAATGTCATATAAGCCTCACTGGTAAAGTTAAAGAATGGTAGTGGTCAATATATATATATATATAGATATATATATATATATATATATATATATATATATATATATATATATATATATATACGTATATACACACACACATATATACACTTACTCAAATGTCCACCAGTAATCATGGGAAATCCTCTCTTTGACTGTAACAACTGCACCTGGAACACTTGTTATAGGTCGATCCCAACAATCCTTAACTCTTCTAAAGACATATCTGAGGTAGAACCTTTCAAATCTGTCATATAGAGGAACATAACCCTAAAACGAAAAAAATGAATATTTCTTTACAAAACCAAAGATGTATTATGAAATTCCCTTTTTCAACTGATTCAACCTCCATATAAACAAATTATGTTAGAATACTATTTACCAAGATACTAAAGTAGTAATCATCTTATAATATTTTTATTAGGCTATTATGTTTTCAGGCAATGAACAAGAATAAAAAAACTGGATGAATAACAAGGCTTATTTTCTTCAGCAAAACATATGAATGTTAGGGCAGAGTGCACTTTCAGAACACCAGCTCCATCTTCAGTGTATGCAAAAAGTCCTAGAGAACAGTAGCTCGAACCAAAAATCCATTTTACTCTTTAATACTAAAATCAATGATGAAATAGAATGCTGACATGTTAAAGACTCGAAAGATATTACCTAATTTTATGATTAACAAGAATAATAGTTTAATTCTTTAATTGGATTAAAATGAAATATTCTATAATATTTAAATCATTCAAACTAATAATAAATATTGCATAAGAAAATATATTTTGAGATAAGAAAACATGCGTACCTCTCGGTCTTTTTCCGTTGCAACAGTAGGAGTAAAAAACAGTTGATTAATATAACCCAAAAACATTAGAATATAAAATCCTAAATATGTCATAAGAGCTGTATAAATTGGAACTTGCTCGAATGACTCTTTAGAAATCTTTTTCTTTGAAATTCCATTCTGAAGATGGACCTGCAAAAAAAAAAAAAGAAAGAAAAAAATTAAAATATTTTTAGTCATTTATACTGCCTAAAGAGTTATATCATAACTAAATTAACACAAGACTATCATTTTCAACATCACAATTTTAAATTTAAATGAGATTTAGAATGGAGTAATGAGACATAACTGGATGTAGTTCAATACATCCAGATTATTGTTATTTCTTAAGATATTGATGTTATAAATTCATGAAAATTCTATGGACACTGTAAGTAACCTGGGAACTTCTTTATAGACTCTTTTTAATACATGCAAATTAAGCATGGGGAAAGAAATAAACAATTAAGATACTCAGAATAACTGCAGATTACAAACAAATTCCTATTAGAAAATGATATATTTTGTTTTGAATCAAATCATTGGACAGCCCTATATTCTTCAGTTATCCCTAAAATTGGTTATCGGCAAATAGTGTTTAATGTAGCTGAATATTTAAGAAAGCAATAAGAGAAACATAAACTTAAATATAGCCAGTGGTGGGGGAAGGCTACCTCCCCTTCGGCCACACCCCTGGTTCTTTTGTCTCTGGTTTAGCTATAGTCTATAAAATGATAGACTGGAATGCTTCACAATATATTACCCTATACTTAATCCCATCTTAAGGGAAAAATAAACATGTGACTGTGGTCTATAGAATTGCACAGAGAAATTCTGTATAACATATCACTAAACCATATCTTAGGAGTGGCCTATTCGTAATCGGTTAAAGACGACCTTCTCTCACACTATTTCATTTACTAGAAGGCCATTGAAAGACAATATGTTTCAGAGAATTCAGTAATGTAGGTTTCAATAAAAACTTCATTTGCTTCTGGATATAAACTGGCAGATGAACTTAAACTAGATCTAGAAGAAGATTTTTCAACAGAAATGCAACTAAAAATTGATCTAGTAAACATTCGATAAAATGATAGCATTGTGCTTTTACCAATACCAAATTACACATTTGGTGTTAATGAAATCTGTAATAAACTTAGGGAATTTTGGTTCTTATTGAGGGTTTCGTTCAAATGAGGCACCCAGGTCAGAAATGTAAAAACACAAATATCTGATAAAATTTAAGCTATAGAAGGAGCAATGGTGAACAAATAAAGGACACCACCTCTTTTTCTAATTTAAAAACTGAAATGGATTAAAATTTGTTTAGTCAACTATATGATAGTACAGTACAATAACAGAACCCATGTATATTTGAGGGGAATTAGTTGAAGCACTAAAAATTAAAACAAAAGCATATTTACTCCATTTTCTTTTATAAATTCAATGTTTTCCCCCCAGTTTTATTCACGTACCACCATTTTTTGGAGTGGGATAATAGAATAAATAATAATTAACAATATCTTCTGATATATTTTAAATAATTAATACATAAATCTCAAATTTTAAGATTATAAATTTAGATCTTTTTAAAAATAAAAACATTCTTATTCATTTTGAAACTTGACATTTGTTAAATCCATTCATTTTTATTTTTATGAAATTGACAGAAATGAGTTCTGACCGTTTTGCACAATATAAGCAGGCAAGATTGTGACCCTTGTTGATACGAAATGGATTGAGCATGTACTCATTTATACCTCATGATTTAAATGCAATTCAAAACACGATTAATTTATTTAAAGAATTCCAGCAGGTTATCAAGTTTTTGGCTTGTCCGGCTCACACCTCAAATTAAACTTTTCTTTTAAGGATCTAATTTTTTGAATGCAGTAAACATAGCGATAAGATTCTTAATTGACATAAATTAACAAATGACTTAAGCAAGGATATTAGCTTTATACTTATGCTAGAAATAGTTATTTCTCCAAAAATGGTCATTATTTGAAAATAATTGAAAAACTACACCAATTAGTTAGCAATGAACAACAATATAAAGCGTTTCCAATCAGAAGAAAAATACATATATTTCTTATACCATCGAATCATTTGGTAATGACTACATTCTGATTTCATCCTTTATTGAGAAAATATTTAGCCAAAATTTGAGATGGACATTGCTCTAATTGAATAGAATGTGATTAGGGTCATAAGGCTAAAACAAATATTCTTGAATGAAATTATTCCTATGTAACTATTTTTATTCACTAACAAAATTTAAATACTTAAAGGATTGTCAAAAGGACTCAACACACAACAAATATATAAACATATGTTAAAAAAGATAGTCCAAAACAATTGTGAATGAAAAGGTTATGTTAAAACTCATCTAAAAGTCTCACCCAAATAACTGAATCAGTTGACTTAAAAAATAAATTAAACTTTGAAATATAATTTAATTAAATAAAAAAATGACAGGGATGAAAGTTAAAATATAACTTACAGGATTACGTTTTCCCGATGTTTTGAATCCATTGGCGTGTTCATTTTGTCCATTTGTGGAATTTTTTCCATTCATTTCTTTTTTCTCATTTTTTGAAGTTTTGGTCCCATTTGCTTTCATCTCAAAATCAACCTATAACAAATTTGGTTCAAAAGAGCGTAACCGGCACAGCTCCACCCTTTCACCAATATAACGAAATATTTGTAAGATGAATGGCGCGTTTAATACACATTAAACTTATCAGTCGCGAAATAAAAAATCCTTGATACGTCTAATCATAATAGAATTTTATCAGGTGCGGTATTTAAAGAGAAGGTAAATTGGTATGAGTCAGGGAGAAGAGTGGGGGGAGGTAACACTGAGGCTGAACACAATCTCTTTATCTGTCAAATCCTAGTGCACTCTCTTCGGGGCTGGAAGCCGGCTCAGTAAGTTCTTGTTGTCCTTTTTCCTTATTACGCCAAAATACGTTCAGATATTATCACTCTGGCATAAAGTAAGACATTAACTACATTTTTTTATCCTTTTCAGCGGAACATAAGTTGTTTTATTTATAATGGAGACCCCTGTGACTCAAGATATTGACATTGATGCTAAACCTGCCCCAGTTAAACATGAACAGGACTTGTTAGGAGATTTGGGTGAAGTGAGTGTTCCAGCTAAAGTAGAGCCTTCCATTAAGCCCGTAACTCCAGAACCTAATTTATTAGAATCGACTCAAATAGCTCCTAAGATTGAAAAAGACCCAGAGCCACTTATAAGTGTTAATGATAGTATACCACCAACAGAAACAAAGCCGGCACCGGCAGCTAGTTCCATTCCTGAGGCAACAGATTTACTTGAGGAGTTCAATCCGGAACCTAAAGTAACTCCAGAACCTCTTGTACCTGAACCCACTAGAGAGCCTGAGCCTTTTGGTTTTAACAAACCATTACCTCCAGAGCCTGTTGATCTGACTTCCGAATTCCTTAAAGCAGAAGCTAATGGTTCTTCCAAAATTCCTGATGATAAAGAAGATGATAATGACTTTGTTGGGGCTACAGGTGATGCTTCACCAGCTCCCTTGAGCCGGGAAGAGTCTCCTGTACCTCCGCCAGTACCCAAGCACCAGAGTCTTAGAGACGAATCTCCTGACAGGTTCGAATCGAGCCCCGAACCAGATTTTAAACCTATGGATTCAGGGAAAGAAATTGAAGATGTTGTCGAGCCAGTACGTACTATTACTCCACCTCCTAAGGTGGATGAGCCTAAAGAAATCCCAGTGAAAGAATCTAAAAAATCTAATGTTGGGGACATTGGAGCCAAAGACATTATTGTGGAAATTGGTAAGTAGTCAATAATTTCTTTATTTGCTAAATAAATGCTTTTAATCATAGTTTATTTCAGTGCATGAAGCTTTGCACAGCATTTGGTGGTAGTTATTTCTCAATGAAAATACTACATTTGATTAGATTCCAAATATGTTGCCCCCTAGTGCTTATTAATGGCAAATTTATTTTTAAAGTATGAAATTCTCCACTCATAAGATGAGTCATTTGAAACTAAATATTGCACAACATTTTCTCTTGCATTTCCACATTATTGATTTCCCAGCTAGGAGCATTCACCCTCCAGTCCTTCCAGGCATAAGAGCCAGAAATTTGGACCAAAGAGTTCAATATATTTCTTGACTAATATTCTTTCAATAATCTATTTAAATTACCTTTTACACAGCAAGTTTGGCTATATATTGATATAGTTTGTTTTAATGAACTACTATTGAAAACCCCATTTTGACTTGCCACTTCATTTGATTTTTGGCTCTTGATCTTTCCTTTATACACTTCTATTTAGGTTTATTGATTCTTTAATGTAATCTTAAAAATATATTGAATTTTATTATACAATATTATTGCTTCACTGTTAATTCATTGTGAAAGCATGTCCAATCAACAATCATTTTGTAGTTGTTAAGTTAAATTAACTTGTAGAAAAGTTTCTGTAGAAAAAAATAATATTTTTGTGGAATTAAATCTTTTTTGGAATCTAATCATCTAATTATCAATCACAGTATTTAATTTCTTTTTATATAATCAGACAAATATTATTTTGAATTATTAAATTCTAATTCAAATTATATTTGATCTCAGGAAGTGTTGAAATTTATGTACTAATGTTATGAGGATTTCCTTCTTGAGTTCATCAAAAAACATTGGTGTTACCATCAAAATAAAAAACTAAAACAATCCGTATTATGAAGATACCTTGGTTTAATTATAGTTTCCCATTTTTCCATATTTATTTTATTAATATTGGTGTTATTGAATTTTATTTGTTCAGTTAAGTTTCTCAAGATTTATAAAAATTAAAAACCTTTTTTTTTGAGGGTTGAGTTATAGATTCATGGACAAAAAGTAGAATTATGTTGTTTTTTTTTCCTGAGTTTAAGAACTATCTTAATAAAACATAGTCATAATAGAATTCAAGGAGGGCTTTAACATTTGGTATACATGCGAAAAAAAGTAGCAGACGTGTAAGAAGAATGTTTTCTGTGTAAATCTTTTTCTAGCTGTTACTATGAATATCTTATTTTAAAGACCTGTCCTTTAAAAGACATTTCCAGACAGATGGCATGGAATGGGAAATTTAATAAGTGATTTTATGGGTCTTTATGGGAAGATTCTAGTGGTCCTGATGGTGCACAAACTTTGCTTCACAGATATTCCCTTTTTATCTATCCTAGTGGGACTTGGTGTAAGATCTTAGGTATTACTGACTGGTGTCTTGTATTTCACTCCTGTTGTATGAATGGTCTAAACTTTTTATTTCTCATGTTAGTTATTTATTTAATAATATTGATAGTGAGCCTTAATAATATTGATTAGTTTTGTTCTATTCAACTTATTCAACATTAGCTCAATTAGATTTTGAGCTCTCAAACATGGTGGCCTTTTTTTTAACACTATAAAAGTCTGAACTTAAAATTAGAGAAATTGTGCGCCTGAGATATTCAGAGGTGTTGACTAAGTCCTACGTCTATTTGCCTACTATTTCTCAGTATTGACAAAATTATTACGACCTCCCTCAAAGACAATCTTCAAAAATTATCTGTATTTGGTCACTCTTAATTTTTCTAGTAAACGAAAGCAATTATATTCCATTGAAGCATTTATTCTTAAATAATACCAAGCAATGTGATACCTCTTGAGGGAAGATTAATTTACTGTGTCTGAGAAACTCAACAAAGCTGAACAATATTACTCGGTTTCTGTAGTCCAGCATAGTTCTCCATCTTTGATGATAAATATGTCAAAAGTTATTTACTATTTCTAAAAACGCTGTATGCACTCTCACAAGTGTAGTAACATTTTTTTTCTACTCCTACAAAGTATTTGCTTTTTTATTTATTAAATTTTGAGTGTTCAGTCTTTATCTTCCATTCAAATGATGATCCATCTCTCTTTTTTATTACTTAATGTTTTGTCACATTTAAGTACTAATCACTCTTACAATAATAAAATGATAAAACAAATAACTATGGTTCGTAAAAATTAGCTTACCTTTTTTCTCTGCTTCATTTTCGTTAGTCTGTTCTACTATGCAGTAATGTATACTTTGTATGATGACCTCAACATTTTCTGATTGTATCTCACTTCCCTTACTCCTGTTATCAATAGATCATTATTTTTCATATTCCACAGGATTTTGGAGCATTCGTTTTATTTAATTTTCATACAATAATCAAAACATTTTATTAACTGTTGTCACCACCCTCTAGTGTTTCCTCCGCTACCAAATTATTGATTGAAGGGTAGGACGCTGTTTTTTTTATTTTGATTCTTAGGATTAGTTCAAAATTTTAAGTCAAATTTCATGTAGAACAATTTGGGATTCTGAAACTGATTTTATTTGTTTAAGTATAAAAACTAGACCCAGCGTGTTGAGATTTTGAAGGATATGCTGATCATATTTTATGACTTGATTGTCATTATCACTGTCCGCATAGTGTGCCAATATTGGTGATTGTACTATACAACGAACAAATTAAAAATATTTTGAATTTTCTATATGGCAGTTTATTTTGAAATTGAGTATTATCTTTTAATTTTTGTCTTTAAATTTGGTTTCCTAACTAACTACTGTTCGTAAGTAATGCTGCATTCTCCATTCAAATGCCCTAGCATGATACATTTTTGCCAATATTTCATCCCCCTCCAGATTTTTTGGCTCACTTCTGGTTACAATCAGATTCTGCCACTTTAATTTGAAAGCTTTGATGGAAATAAATACAGTAAACAATTACAAATCTTTGAAGAATGATTGTAAGTTTTGGTAGGTTTATTTTAATATAATTATCAATTTCAAATTATATACTATCTTAGCAGATTTCTCTTGAAGAAAATCAGCTATTGAGGATCTATTCATAATCTAATTTTTGAAAACTTTCTTCAAATGTGTGTCGATTCTACCTAAGAGATGTCAGAAATGAGGTACCCTTCATATATATATATATATATATATATATATATATATATATATATATATATATATATATATATTTAGCAGCTGCATTGTTTGTTTGGTCATTACAAAACTCGAGTATTTTTAATATGAAAGTAAAAATCAAATTTTAATGGTTTAAATTGGACTAGGGAGAGTAGGGTTCAGAGAAAGCGTAAAATCAGAAGTTCTAAATACCTTCAATAATATGTGTTAAATTAAAAAAAAGTTTTATAATCAATCCTCTTAAAGTTTGCTTAACATTTTTCTCTAATTCAAAGAAGAAACAGTCCTTTGTACAGACACACACACACACACACACACACACACACACACACACACATATATATATATATATATTGTTTGTAGCCTTAGTTATCCACCATTCCTATTCATGCCATTTTTACTTCAAGTAAATATCTCATGTCTAGCTAAAGTTTCAAGTTCATTTACAAAGGATTTGTATTGTGGATAATTAAACAATAGAATGTGTAATGAATGACATCATGTGCATTCATTGCACAGTCAGTTTGAAAAACGTTCAGTTTGAATCTATAATCTTCACTTTCATCAGATTTTCCTTAAACGGAAATCAGCTACTGATATACTTTTCACAATTTTTGAAAAATATCTTCAAATGATCTTCCATTCTATCTAGCAGTCGTTAAAAATGCCCTTCAAGAATATGCAATAGTCTGTTAAGGCTATAAATTTTATTTAATATATATATTTATATATATACGTTGCATAGAGATTAAGTTTGATAATGACCAAAATTAGACATAGAAAAGTGTGTGTTTTGAGAAATGGTAAAATGTAAATTCTTAAATACTTCCGTTTCATTGGTTTTGATACAAAATTCTATATTTCCTTCATATAACCACTCTTGCAGATTAAGTCATTTATTGTAATCGATTCTGAATTATATTTTTCCATTTTCAGGCATTAGTAAATACCTAACCCTACCCTTGCGAATTTCAATTTAAGATATTTTATCACTTATCATCTTATATCTAATTTATCAATCCTTATTTTTTATTGACTTTTATAACGAAATACGGTGCCAGTAAATAATTAATAATTTAATATTATTTTATTTGAGAGAACATTTTTCCGGTGTTTTGTTGATCTTTTTCTAGTTACTAGGTATTCAAAATAAATCCCCAACTTTATCCCATGTATTTTTAATTTATGAGAAAAATTTTATAAACTTGGTCGTCCTGGATAACTAGTCTAGTACTCTACCTTCTGAGCTACAAACAAATGTTAAAAAGAACCTTCCTCCTAAGCCAACCCCCCCCAAAAAAAAGCTTTTTGTTAATATGACATGAGTGGGAGGGGGGTTTACTAAAGCCCGAAAACTAAAAAAAAAAATGCAAATATCTCGGTTAATAATCAAGATAATGAAAAAACGTACTTAACACTATTTATAATACATTACATTTTCAATAAGATTGATCCTATACAAACAGACGCATAATATCCTGGATATTTGGAATTTTCCCCCTCTCCTACTGGTCCGGTTTTAGCCATTAACAAACTTGATCTTCATTTTTTCTTCATAGAAAGTTGAAATTTCGAGTTTGTTATCGATCAGACAAATATTGTGGCTACTAGATCGTTAACAGACAAATATATATAAAATTTTGAACGGATCTCATTTTCGTCATCTCCTAGTTAGGATCGATGGACATTTGAAGACCTTTCTGTGAAAATCCCATCCTGAGTAACCCTCAATAGCTGATTTTCCCTAAGGGAAACCTGCTAAAACATTGCCTTTGATAAAAAATAATATAATTAAATTATTAATTATATACTGAGGAATATTCGACCCAAAAATCAATAACAAAAAGGTTTACATTTGGGTAGTATTATTCTACTTTAAGCAGTTCACTGACGAACTATTTCTCCAGTTATTATGGGGTCGTATTTGCTTCGAGATAAAGGTTCTACGTGGCTCACTTGGTAGAATAATGGACTAGGTATTCAGAATGGCCAGGCTCGACAGTTTCTTTATACTAAATGAAATAAAAATAAATTATTTAGAGTCTTGATTCTATTGTAAGAGGTTTGGAAATTCATTTTTATCATGTTCTGTTCCGCTAACTAGTGAGAAGTGCCTGGTTTTGTAGTCGGAAGGGAAGGATAAGAGGATTAAAATAAAGATGATTATTATCCTATAAATACTAGCTGGAAGTAAGTCTTTTTCCCTGCCAGGTGAGACAGCTGTCAGTTCAGTATGAGCACGGAAGTGTATTTATTCCTCGGCTTACAAGAACTCTTCACCTCTACAGACCGAACAAAATTCGCGTTTGAATAAAACAGTTTCTAAATCTTACATTGCCCAATTACTGTTCTGGTTGACAATTATCCAATCGTTTTTAAGACGCATCCTAAGCTCGTTGCACGGGTGCCGATCGCTTTCCTGATAGTTCACAGGCCTTCTGACATCGAGTCATATCCGAAGCTCGATTATTGTTTCATCTGGGGAGTATTTGAGCAGGCGAGGACAACCTTTGGCATGTTGCGGGCCGAACTTCAGTGTGCAAATACGGGCCACTTTTAAAAGTAGTGTTCACAATTTTTAACGATTGATATCAGACATGAAATTGTAACGACAATGTACTATAATTATAATACAATTTATTAAAGTAACAAAATAAAATGAAAAAAATATGTACAACATGGTACAATCAATTAGCTTGAATTTTGGAAACCAATCCACCGATGTTCGTATTAATTCCACTGATACAAAGACGAAAAGAATATTCCAAATTATCGTCGGTCAGCCTTGTACAATGTTTGGATTTAATAACTTTCATCAATGGAAAGACCTTTTCGCATTTACAAGTACTGCAAACGCACAAATCTCCCCTCATCTTCCTCATTTGGAGTTAGAAGTGTAATATGTTTGTTTAATTGGGTTTTTTCAAAATGTTTCGCGGGCCGGGGATTGCCCCCCATATGGTTTAGACCTGCCTGAAACGGAATTAGCTATGATTTCTCATACGAAAAGCTCTTTTAAATTGGCGTGTTTACTCTTGGTTTTCGTTACATGTTACATGTGTCGCATTTCCTACACTTTTTATTTTCTCATTATAAATCTATGAGAAATTATTTATTTGTGTTACTGTTCCAAGCCACATGGCAATATTACATTTATGATTATATTTAAATACATTTTTACAATATATACTATTTAATGGCTTATTACCATGTAATCAAATATAAAAAACTATATATAAAATAAAAATATAATGAAATAATAAAAAAAATAATGTAAAATAAAATAATTTTAAGTAAGATAACTACAAATAAAATTAATGAATGAAAATGAAAAAAACAAATTAAATACAGTTTAACTCAACCGATGCGGACCGAGTACGGTTTTTATTTTCTTTAATTTACTAGTCTATGTAAGGCAAATATATTGAATTATAATTCTCTTTCCTCATAACCAACTTTATATTTTAATGTATTTTTGCTACATTTATATCTATACTTTTGATAATCTTTATTATATTTTGAGTTCTTTATTATATTTATTAAATAATATATAAGGTGGTTCTGGCCAATTACCTCCTTTTAAAATTATGTTCATTATGAAATTTGTTATCTATTTTGATTATATGTTGAACAGTCATAGAGCATATGTAAAAACGTTTTTGTTGTCTGTGTGTCGCAAGTACATTTGTCATTGTCTTGAGTTTTAAATCTTGTTAAATTATGTCCTGTCTGTCCATGTTCCGTCAGAAATTGTGTGCATTTGTGATTGTGGCTCTTAATCGTGTTGTAGTTGTTGTGAGTTATATTTGTGTGTATTGGTGTAAGCTGTAAGATTTGTTACATGCCGTCTATTCTCTGTTCCACTTATGTATTGTGTCGGTACGTAAGTCTCTTTTAATTTATGAGACTGGTACGAGAGAGAATTCTGGGATTAGTATTCTTCTTGAGCTGATTCCATGGCTAACGTGTCGCCTTGTTCGTTTCCAATATTTCCTGATGGGCTTTTATGCAGTCTATGTGTATGTGTAGATTTAAATAATAAATAATTTCCAAAATATTTAGTCTAAGGTTTTCTGTGAGTGGGTGGGATATAGTAGGCTTACGTATAGAGTAAATGAGAGTCGTGTTGTCTGTGAATATGATCGTATATTTGTATATGTTATATGATGATTTTATAAATATTCAGTAACTTTTAAAACAGCACATTTCTCAGCTTATCAACGCCCTTAATCTCTTCTATCTACTACAAATTTTGGCCAAACTTGGCGAAATTTCAGCTCGGCCATTGTCTTTCCTTGGAGTAAGACGTTGGCCAAAATGGAACGTAAATGTTTGTGAATGAATTAAAACGCGTGCCAAGTTTTTTAAGAAGTTACAATCTACGATAAACTAAATTTAGATGAGATTTCATGTTGCTTCTGAATCCTTGGAAACAGCTTGATTTCAAGTACTCAATATTTATATCTTTGCTTTTTCATCTTAAAGGAATGGATTGGTTCGGAGTTCCTTCTTTGCTCTTTAAAAAACTAGGCTACAAAATAAACAAATTTATTATTAAAAACATAATGAGAATATTGGTCCCTTTTTGCTGTGAGGATACGAAATTATTTATAACTCACTAAATAAAATCATTATTTCCATCTTACCTAGAAATTCTTTGGATTATCAACACTGATTATCTGTCTTTTTATAAAGTGGCTGTTAATAAATCATTTTTTATTTAATTTTAAAAACTTTCACTGTTTCTTCATTGTAACCTCACCATCACCATCGGGTCAGATAGGCTACAATAGCGTTATCATAATGATGATCGAGACGATCGTGGAATTGTTTTGCAGCAATGATGAAGAAAAGGTAATAGTATCACCTAAAGGCTAGTCATGGCGATTTGTTTCCCCCACGAACAGGAATTCCTAATTCCCACGGAAATAAAGAGGGTGACACACAGTGGTTTCCCGTTACCTTCTCTGTTAGTCCATCCATTAATGCGTTAGGAGAAAACTACTTCCTCGCCAATAAAGTCATTTGTAGTGCAAATTTATGGACAGAGTGATGTGTAGAGCAAGTTTCGAATCCAGGACTGTTTGTTAGAGAGCCATTTCCCCGTAGTCTGTTTAGATCTAATGCTTGTCTTCTATTTATGTGCATGCGGTCTATAACACATGGGGATTTCAAGTAATAAGGATATATGACAGTGAGTAAACTGGCAATAAATACCTTTAAGATACTTGGTAAGGACGATAGAAATGCCGGAGTTTTATGTTAATTGGTTTGTTGAAGACATTGGACTTTGATAACATTTTTTGTGATAGTGGCTAGATGATAACAATGACGGAGGTGTCCCATGGAATTGGGGGAATGGCGCTCAAGCCCAACTGCTCGTTCAATATTCTTGTGGGTTGATACGCTGGCATCTTTCCAGCTGTAGGGCATTAGTTTATTATAAGATTTAATGTCCCGTTGTGTCGTAAGTGCGGCTGGTATGTCCGATACGGAGGCTTGAATCACCACATGATCATGTTGTGCCAATGGGTCTTTTTTGCCTTGATGTTACATAGTCTGCGCAAAAACATTAGCTCTTATTCATGAGTACTATACGGCAGGATGACCATTGATATGTCGTAGGAAGGGGATGGGGGAGCTAGTTAGGTTTGCAAAATTCTTTGAGTTTGTTCGAAAGAAAAGTACAGCACGCAGGTGAACTAAGCGGATTTCCCACGCACTGGAATATCAGAAGCTTATTATTTAATCACACCATATACTCTCTATTTATCCCGCATATGTAACCAGGAATTATAATGTTATTTAGACTTGATATGTTTAGCAACTGAGGTAATTAAAGTGAAAATCGGATGAGTAGAAGTGGGGATACAAAAGGCTGAAACCTAAGAAATACAATTAACTCCGTTAATCAGAGTCAGAGAAAACACGTATAAAACAATAGTAGACAATTAAAAATCCAGCGTTGGTTATAAGTTTTTCGAACCGACTCATAATAACGGAGATATTTCAAGTTTTCAATAATTCCCGGTTGCAACCCCGCCTCCCTTCTCATCTCCAAGACCGATTTTAAACATTACCTAATATAATCTTTAGTCTTCCATGAAACGGTTAAATATCGAGTGTAGTATTGATCAAACAAAAATCAAGCAGTTTGAAACATAAAATTTTACATTTATTAAACATATGTATCTCACACACATGAATAAAGTAGTCATGATTTATCAGCTTGTTGTTAATATGACTTTAGTAGTAGTAGGGGTTTACTGAGGGTTGAAAACTAAAAATGATATATATCGGTAGATATACCAGTTTTATGTACAAGTGTATGTAACAATATTTATTGGAGATTAAATTTACAATACGACGGGTTCTGTAAAAATTTTCGATTCGGGTTATTATAACGGAGAATTTTTGAATTTTCGATTTCCCCCCTCCCTCTAACCACCACCCCTATCGTAAAGAACAAGGTCTTTAATTTTATATGTAACTCTTATATATCGAGTTTAGTAATGATCAATGAAAAATCGCGACCGCTAGTGCGGTATCAGATAAGGTGTATATATTTATTTATTTTGAACAGACCTCATTTTTGTTATCTAGTTAGGATCGATAGAAGTGTTGAGACATTTTTCGAAAACCGTGCCTTGAGTACAAACCTCAATAGATGATTTGGAAATCTGCTAAAAATGTTATCGATAACTACGTCTTCCGCAAGCGTCATGTGTGGTTTTCATGGGCGTTTGAAAAGTTGATTAGTCACTTTCAGATATCTCGATCAATAGTACGATTATACGTTTAGTGAGAGCGTTGAGATATATTTAATTAAAAGATTAAATATGTCTCGATCGCTGGATGAGTCGATCAATTTTGAAAAAAAAAAACATAAATCAGTAGTGTATTATAATGATTTAGTCATTCAGTTTCCAGTTATGAACAATGCATTGTAAATTTACTTTGATCATCTATCAGTAAGATTTTTTTTAGTGTATTTCATCATTGAATTAAATTATTATTATTACAATCCGCTTAATTCATCGCACGCTCTGTTTTTTATTTCCTTGTACGAATAAAGGAAGTTCCGCTTTAAATCTAACTTGATTAGTTTCTACTGACGTCTGCCCGTTTGTCGAATGATTCAAAAGACCGTCTCACAGGGGCTGCGTTAACAAAGCAGATTTCCCACGTGCATCACGAATTTGAATTTATCTCGAAATGTAATAGTTCAATGAGAACAATATTTGGTATTCACGCCTCAAATAAAGTGTTTCATGATATAACAGCTTATTTTTAACATGCCATTAGTAGGATTTGGGGTTTACTGAAAGCCTAAAAACTAAAAAATACAAATATCTTGGTTAATAATCAAGAAAGTGAAAAAAACGTACATGACATTTATAGAACGTTATATTTCCAATAAAATTAGTTCTATACAATTTTTCGATCCGCCGCACGTTATCGAAATTCTTTCCCTCTAACCCCCCTCCCTCTTGTCCGAAATTTAGCCGTAACGGGCTTGAACTTTATTTTGGCATATAACGTTTAAATATCGGGTTTGATAACGATCAAACAAAAATAGTGACCGCTAGATCGTTAACTGACACATACACATATATATATAAAATTTATTCACAGTTTTGAACGGGCCTCATTTTCGTCATCTCCTTCCTGGGTTGGATCGATGGACATTTGATGAAATATTTCGAAAGTCGCGACATGAGTACGACCTCACTAGCTGATTTCCCATAGGGGAAATCTGCTAAAAGTGTTGTTCTCATGTCCCAATCTTTTCGAAATTTTCACCTGTACTGGTCATATGATATAAAAATAAGTTCCATTGTTTTATTTTTTTTTTTTATTTATAATTATTCTACTTCTTCATTAAGGGTCATTAGCAAACAAAAATGTTAATATCGCATTAAAAACGTTAACAGTCTTAAGAAATTTAAAAAGATTTTGAACAGTACTTTCATCATTCTTCAGTTTTTCTTGTAAACGGAATCCAACATAGTACATTCTTTTGGCCTTATTGTAAAAAGGACATTGCACTAACACATTTTCCCCCGTTAATTTGTAGTACAATTTTGGCTGGTTGGATAAAAAAAGTTTTTGTGGGGATATGTATGAGTGGCCTATTCTTACACAGTCAGTACGACTTCTTAGCGCCAATTACATCTGGGTGATGTTTTCCATTTATTGACTTCTGGTTTCATTTTTAACCAATTACAATTTTATAATAACTATCTTGTGTTCCAGTCTTGGCTCAGTATTTCTGGATCTTATTTTTGTTCGTCTTTTGGAGATGTTATGCGCACTGCTAGTTGAATTGCGAGCATTTCTACTTCTCACATTGATTTTAATATTTTTATGGGGTGGTACCTACATGAAAATTATTTCTTTTCCACTCATTTTGTAACGTTAGTTACCTATAGCCCTTATTATAGGATTTTGAGGGTTAATTTTTTTTAGTAGCATGGAGAGAGCCCCTTTGAATGTGTGCATTACACGCATATTCCTAGGAACCTCATTTTATTTATCGAAATCAGGGAATTTATTGGAGCACGTTTCGCCCTAGCTTTTCTTCTTCATCGTGTGAGGAGGAAGTCTTAACTTTCTAAGAGTTACTCTGGGTATTTTTAAAATTATTAAGAAAAGTATGGAGTAGAGCTCATTCCGTGAAGAAACCTGTTGTTGACCATTGCCAGGAAATGGGAAAGTTGAAAGGTATAATCCCTCGTTATATGGTGATATGGTTGGTTAATGGAAAGTCATTAGTCTGTGATGGCAGTTATCAAATACAGCAATCTTCAACAAATTAAAATTCATGTTAAAGGGCTTTTTAATTGTTTTAACTCTTTAATTAAGAGGATAATGGCGTGAATTATAAAAATAAAACTTTTTCTCGCTTATTTATCTCTGTTTTTTATATATTTTTTTTTTACAATGCAATAAATATTAAAATAGTAAAATATTCATATAATACTCTTCTGTACGTATTAATCAACTCAGTTAATAATAATCAGAAACGGATTTTTTCGTACAGTTTTGGAAAGTTATTTATTTTACAAGGCCAGCGAACAAAAATATGACAATCATTAGATTTTATATTAAAAACGTAATTATTGTTATTTCTTAACGCCCTCTTTATTACTAAGGCTAATTGGACTAAATTGCTAAAGGTTTATTCTAGCCTGGGTGGGGCTAAGGATTTTATTCAATGCATTCGTCACTAAATAAATTCCTATTGCCCAGATGAGAATCGAATTCACGACTCAGTCGGCTATTCTGATTCCCTAACTTATTTAATACGCTACTGATTTAGGGGTGTTCACTCTTGATTGACTCATTACGATTATTATATCTCAACTCTTATATCCTATACTTATAATAATACTTTTGAGATGCCTGACAGTGATTAATCAACTTTCTAGACGCCCATGAAAACCACAGATGACATTTGCGGTAGACATAGTTAATCGATAAGGTTTCTAGCAGATTTCCACTAAGGGAAATCAGTTATACTCGTCTGTTACCACTCTGGCGGTCTAGGATTTTATTTAATGAGTTCGTCACTAAATAAATTTTTAATCCCCAAATGAGAATACAGTTCGTTAACGGTTGAAATCGTCCGTGGGGGTTTTGAGAAGGAGAAACTGGAAAATGTAGAATGTCTCCCTTATTATGAGTCTGACTGAATTTCGCACAGAACCAAACTTTTTTGCCAAATTTAATTCTCTATAAATGCCGTACTGTACACGTTTTCTTTATCACGAACATTAACCGAGATATTTGCATTTCTTAATTGAGTCAGCCTTCGGTAAACCAACCTTTTAGCCATCGCACAATTCGCTAATATATAATGAAACATTTTATTCCAAGCTTAAATACTAAATATTGTTTTCAACGCACTTTTATTATGTGACATATATGCAAGTATGTTGTTTTAGCAGATTTCCCTTCAGGGAAATCAGCTATTAAGGTTGTACTCATGACGCGATTTTCGAAATTTTTCTTCAAATGTCCATCGATCCTACCCAGGAGATGACGAAAATGAGGTCCGTTCAAAACTATATATATATATATATATATATATATATATATATATATATATATATATATATATATATATATTTGTCTGTTACCGCTCTAGCTGTCGTAATTATTATTTAATCGTTACCACACTCGATATTTAGTCGTTTTATGTAAAAAGAAAGATCAAGTTCGTTAACGGCTGAAATCGGACCAGTGGGAGGGTTTTTTTTTTTGAAAATTCGAAATATCTCCGTTACCATACGTCGGATCAAAAAGTTGTATAGAACCAATCTTATTGCAAATTAAATTTACTATAAATATTGTTCTATACATTTATTCTCTATCTTCAATATTAACCGAGATATTTGCATTTGTATTGTGTATGTGGTCGGCAGGAGTCGGCTATGTTCGGGACATTCCGCCGAGAGTTAGGGCGGCCGTTTTCGTCACTAATCGTCCCTCGTGAATAGGTTTAGAGATTCATTACAACTACTGTTGTTATTAGGCTGATTTCTCTATTGTAAAACTTCACGTGGGAAATCTGCTTAGTTTACGCAGCCCCTCCGTGACGGACTTTTTAAACGTTAACAATATGATAAGATTTTGCGTTTTTGACTCTAAAATGTTTATTTGATCTATACCATTCCCGATATATATTCGTTTCATTTGACACTAATGATCAAATTCGTTAATGGCTGGAATCTGACCTGGAATTGGTGGGATTTAGAAAGGGGCGTGTCGAAAATTCATATCTCCGTTATTATGGATTGGATGGGGAGAACCAATCTTGTAACAATTTTCATTATTCTACAATTGTTGTTCGGTACATTTTCTCTTAATGCTGGAGCGAGTTATTCGTACTTTCTTGTTTTCAGTGTTTACTTAGAAATAGAGAATATATGGCGTGATGAAATCACAACGTGTCATGGAGCGCATGGAAAATCTGCTCAGTTTGCGCTGCCCTTAGCTGAGGACTTTTATTTTTGTGCCGTGTGTGTTTGGAGAGGGGCGGGATTTGATCGATCTCCAGGAGTTGGGGCTCCCAAATACCTTATTCTCCTATCCAACAAACCATCCCTTACAGATGGTAGATTGTGCACAGTATCCTACCAAATAGATTAATTCATAATCAAAGGACATTTAGGACCCTTAAAAAGTGTTACAGCAATACTAACTTGATAGCTACTAATACTTGTTTTTTCATTTGTATCGAAGTTAGCCAATGCAGTTAGGTTTTCTCTGGGTTAGCACAGTATCTCTATTTTCTCCAGTTTAGTATCCATCACGAGAGAAGTTTATCCAAGCATGTTATATGTGTTTTCCTTTTAAATAATCTATGTATTAAATGATAACCCCATCATATTAATATAACCAATGAACGTTAAACTTCAAAGATATTTCGTAATCCAACACACTACTTACAGTTAATTTAGACATTTCCATTGACGTAATTTTATGGACATAGTACATTTTTAATGATTGATAAAAAATTCGCGTAGGTCCATTCTAAAAAGAGGTTGTTTCGACTTTCGGCGTGGCGTCTGTACGTATGCAGCATAACTCAAAAGCGACTCGTCTTATTAATGTCGAAATTTCTTATTCAGGATTTTGGTTCTGTTCCATCTAGTTGTGCACCACCCTTGATCAAAATTGACTTAGGTAGAAGGGTGTACAGAGAGGAGTGCAATTAAATAATTTCGCCGTACCTATTAATAGGTACTTTCTGAAAGGATGGTGTTAATATACTATTCTCATGCTCCCACAGCAGCTAAGGTAAACAAAAATAATTAAAAAAGAATGCGTATTGTGATTTTTTGGGTACAGTTTTTGATAAAACGTGTAAATTGTTGATTTATTGTAATCAAGATAGTTAAAGAGATTACAATATTTACATTTATATACGGTTTTTTTTTTTTTTTTTTTTTTTTTTTTTTTTTTTTTTTTTTTTTTTTTTTGCTTTGTCAACATACTCTTCTGTAGAACAACCGGGCTTTATCAACTGCCTTATCCTTCTCTAGTGACATTCGTGTAGCTCTGGAGTCACAGTCCTTACCTTTTACTAAGGACCTGATGGTGTCAAAAGAATGAATGATGAAACAACCATCACCCAGTGAAAATTGTCCTCCTCTTCTTTCCAAAAATATTGCAGCCCAAGTTTCTTAAGCTTATCATGTCCTGTTGACACTATTTCGACACTTAAGTCATCAATTTACATTACAATCAGGTAAATGAATCGTGTCATGTGCAGTCTCATTATCATCCTCGCCTACTACCCCCAGTTTGTGACTCCAGATGTTACAAAGAAAATTTCGTATTAGAGACCTGAAATTTCAGAACACATGCATTCTTATCACCAGCTTAGACCATCTGTTTTCGGGCAAAGTAAATATAATTTTAGAGACAAATGGTCAGTGCAAGTTGCCTTAAACATTAGACGAAATATAATCTACTTGATTGTCAATTTCGAGGAAAAACTAATCTCAGATTGATGGACTACCTTAAAGAATGATTCTAAGGAGTCCTAAGTAGTGGATTTTCAAACTAAAGACTGAGTTAACTGGTCGACCATTTTTTTTACGAACGTCTGTCTGTGGGAACCCTATTTTATTTATTTGATTTGGAGTAGTTTTTCTCGAATATAAATTGCGCAATCGGAAAATCCCTGATGTAGAACTTCTGTGAGCTATCCTTCCTCAAAGTAGGGCCCCCAGCTGGCCATTCGAGGGAAAAGCTGAGGAGGGAAATCGAGTGAAACTCTTTCCGGGAAAGTTTTCTCTCGGAAAAAAAAGTGTGATCTCATCTGAGATGGAGGAGTGATTTTGTACCCTTTATTAGCCTGTCTTTGCCCAGCCTCCTTCACTTCTTTCTGCCAGCAATATTTCCTTTCACTTGACTATGTTACTTTGCTAGCAGATTTCGCTTAAGATAAATCAGCTATTGAGGTTGTAGGTACTCATGACGCGATTTTCGAATTCCTTCAAATGTCCATTGATCCTACCTAGGAGTTGTCGGATCCCTTAAAATTTATTTAAGCGTTTCATGAAAAAGGAATGATCAAGGAGGTTAACAACTGAAATCGTACCAGGAAAGGGGAGCCAAAATTTCGAAACATATCCATTATTATATCTGTAACCCCAGTGAATAAGTGGTTAAGTCCACCAGTGAGTAAGGGGGACTTAACCACTTATTCACTGGTACAACAGATATATCATATCGAAAAATATTATATATCCAATGTTATTGATAATTTAATTTCCTTCCATTGCTGTTTATAGATATTTTTCTTAATTCTAACAATTCTACAAACTAACATAGTCTTCTCCAGTTCGTAAACTTTCACTCCTACTCGTCCCACATTAGCAATAAGAGAATATATCTAGATTCATTTTATATCAAGCTTAAATGAGACAAGAAACAGAAAGTGTTTAGAGAAATTGAAAAATTCAAATGTAATCGCTTTTAAGACTGATGGGAAAATGTTATTACCTATCTTGCTGGACTCGAAATATTCCAAAATTGTTTCTTTATACGGTTTTTATGTAATCAAATATTGACAAAGTTTATTGTCCCCTTAAGGGAAATCAGCTATGGAGGTGGTACTCATGACGCGATTTTGAAACATTTTCTTCAAATGTCCATTGATCCTACCCAGGAGATGAAGAAAATGAGGTCCGTTCAAAATTATATATATATATATATATATATATATATATATATATATATATATACACACACACACACATATATATATATATATATATATATATATATATATATATATATATATATAAAACACTCTAGCGGTCGCAATTTTTGTTTGATCGTTACAAAACACGATATTTAAACGTTTTATCTAAAAAGGCAGATCAAGTTCGTTAATGGCTGAAATCGGACCAGTGGGAGGGAGGGGCTTAGAGGGGAGGATTTTCGAAAATTCGAAATATCTCCTTTACTATACGTCGGATTGAAAAATTGTATAAAATCAACCTTATTGTAAATAAAATTGACTATAAATATTGTTATATACATTTATTCTCTATCTTGAATATTCACTGAGATATTTGCATTTTCCGTGTTCAGCCTTCAGCTAACCCCCACTCCTACTCATGTTACATAAGCATTACTCTATTATATAATAAACCACATTATATTATATTATGATATTTGCATTTGTATTAAATGTGGGTGGATAACGGACGAGAGTGAGTTTCCCGCCAAAAGCTAGTTAGGCCGTTTTCGTAACGCTCTCGTGAAACCTTATTGTAAAACTTCACGTGGGAAATCTGCTTAATTTACGCAGCCCCTGCGTGGCGGACTTTTTTTTTTTAATGTAACATTCAAGTTAACTACATTTCAACATCCGAGATTTTCGCTTGACCTGTCTCATGTCTATTTTAAATTTCATCTTCAGTTTATAAAGTTTTTTTACTACACAATATATGAGACGATCAGTAAGATTTGTGTAAAACCAAGTTGGTTAGGCCACTATATATTTTTCAAAGACCGCCAAAACTGTACGTTAAAAAACAAACTGCTGCTGCTATCTAGTGAGAAAACTTAGAAGGTGGCTTAGGCCACTAATATTTCATAGAACACATTATTCAGCAACAGATGCTATGGTAACTCAAATAAGCAAAATTTGAGGGGTGGGCCACTATAATACTGAGCGCCTCATATAAGGAATATATTGTGGGATAACGTCATCGGCGTAGTATTCCAGTACCTGTGTGAAGGATTATTATTTTTTCTTAGGATTGGTTGATAATGCTTACATTAATCAACTATGCAGGGTTATACTAATTAATAATTACTGAGTTATAAATACCTATGACTTTTATTTTCAGTTTAATTAGCGTTAGCTGAAGTAACAGCTGTCATTGTCCTCCTTAATTGTTCTTTGGTTGCCTTGATTATCATACCACTACATTACCAATGCAATTCCATCACTAGTTCGTTTTCCATACTTAATGAGACTAATTGCTTCTCATTACAATGTCCATCGTGTTGCTCGGCACAACACGCCTGTCAAGGAAATTACATTTTGAAACGTATTTATTTCTTAGAAATGTATTTTTTACAAGATCTTTAGCCATTGAGGGCTTTCCACATGCCTTCAGAGGTACCAAATAACTTTGGCTTGCTAAATATTTATTTTTCTTTTCCCTTTTTTTCCTAAGGCTGTATATGATAAGGGTATTTTTCTGTTGAAAATGTTTGCCTATTTTCAAAATTCCATTTTATTGAGTCGTTGTAGCTCTATTTCCAAAATAGTAATGCATGTTATTTTATTAATAACAAAGTGGTAATCGATTAATTTGACTCGATGAATTTCTCCTGCAACTCTAATTTATAAATCGCCCTAAGAAGCTGAAGTATGAAGGCTATAAATCTCAAAAAAGGGGACAGCAAAAGTCCTGATAACAATTTGAAACCTCTAAATTTAATAAAACCGTCCGTCACGCAGGATCTGCGTAATCTAAGCAGATTTCCCACGCAGTGGTAAGATACGCTATTGTCCTCTTCTCATCATATATTTTCTATTTCTAATTAAAAATCCGATGGTAATAGTGGGGGTTACTGACGGCTGAAAACGAGAAAGCAACAGGAAACTCACTTAATAATTGAGTTACAATATAATGTATAGAACAAAAATTGTATAACATGTATTGTTTAACAAGATTCATGCTATAACATTTTTCGTTAAAACTTATAATAATTAAAATATTTTGAATTTTCGAAGTGGCCTGACTATTGACACCTCCTAGGTTGGATCCATGGATATTTGAAGAAATTCGAAAATCACGTCATGAGTACAACCTTATAATATGAATTCACTCAAGGGAATTTCCTAAAACGTCTGGAAGCCTAGATACTTCCACAGCTTGTCGCTTGGAATCTTATGTGCAACTACCGTTACCAGAGGGGTCTTTCTGGTATGGATACCCAAAACGTGTATCATTAAAAAAGGAACGACGAAAATTATGAATTTAGGATTCATGATTAGGGTTTGCATCTTGGGTGCAGATCCATTGATATTTAGTTCATCTGAGAGATTTAACTGGACTGACGGTGCAAACCTACTAGGGGTCTGGTGAGTGCAGTGTGTTCGGGACGTGCATTACCCATTGCTTTTAACTTTCCTCCTCTTCTTTGCGTGTAACTTTCCTTTCACCTTCGTGACTCAAGACATTTTAGCAGATTTTTCTTAAGGGCGTACTAACTCATGATGCGATTTTCGAAATATTTTCTCAAATCTCCAACTAGATGGAGGTTTTAGGTGATAACGAAAAAGAGGGACATTGGAAACTGTGTGTGGGTATATACGTATATATATATATATATATATATATATATATATATACATAGTTATATATATATATATATATATATATATATATATATATATATATGTGTATATGTATATTTGTCAGTAGCCGCTCTAACGGTTGCAGATATTGTTTCATCATTACCAAACTCGATATGTAAGCATTTCATGAAAAGACTAAAGTTCAAGTTCGTTAACGGTTATAATCGACCGGGGAGGTTTAGAGGGGAAAACAAATATAAATATTATTATGATACCTATTAGATTGATATTAACCCAGATATTTGCATGTTTTAGTTTTTTGCCTACTCCTGTTGGCTGTAAATACCCTGTTCATGAACCATTTTATTCTAAGCTTAAAGACTTTTCAAAAGGTCCTTTTTATGCGAGATGGAAATACGTTGAGCTTTGACGTCATCAATTTAGATTTTACGTACTTGTTTCGAAAATGTTTATTTAATCTATACCATACTCGATATTTAACCGTTTCACTCAACACTACAGATCATAATTAATATTAAATTGAACATAGAATAGTGGGGGAGAGGGAATTTGAAATTTCAAAATATTTTCGCTATTATGAGTATTAATATAGAACCAATCTTATTAAAATAAAGATGTCCAACAATTCTAGTTCTATGCATTTTTCGTAACTTAAGTATTAAGCAAATTATTTGTTTTTGGAGATCGTAAATGTGTTATATCAGCACGTCGGAGATCAGCTTAGTTCATCCAGAGACGATCATTTTAGCAGATTTTCCTTAAGGGAAAATCGTGGTTTCGAAAAAACGTCATCAAATGTCTATCAAGCCTACCCAGAAGATGACGAAAATGATTAGGATATTAAACAAAGTATGAAATGAAAAACAAATAATATAATAATTTCATTATTCTTTATTTTGAAATAACATCAATTTTTCTAAAAACAATTCCTTATAATATACTTGCTTCGCACATTGTTATACGAAAAAATATTTAAAACCAAAGCTACTTTTAATAACACAAAAAACAACTTTTGTTATGTGTACTTTTGCCTAAAAACAAATAGAAAATGAAATATCGCAGATTTTTTATTCAGACCTCCCTTATAACCCCCACTCCCGCGGGACTTAATCCGAACCTAAAAAAAAAACTTAATATAGCTTATAATCATGGAAGAATTCATGTTATTTGACATATAGAGCTTTGTTAAGTTCTCGAAATTGAAATTGTAGACTCCCACTTTAATTTTTTAGTGTATATCTCGTTTATACTTTGTTATACGACAAAAGTGAATATAAGAAAAGTTACTTTAAATAACAAAATAAACAACCTTTATCCTGTGATTTGCCGAAAAACCAATAGGAAACGAAATATCTCTATTTTTAATTTTAAGCCTTCCTTACAACCTCCACTCCCGCTTCATCTGCCGGGTTGATTTGTGAATCTCAACCATCCAGGGCGTCACCCAAACGCGTACAAAAAAATTCATTCAAATCGGTCCAGCCGTTTAGGAAGAGTTCAGTGACATACACACGTTCAGTAGAATTATATATATAAAGATATATATATATATATATATATATATATACATATATACATATACGTACATACATACATACATGTACAGGGTGTCCTAAGTTCCCGTGCCACCTCCCCCCCCCCCTTAAAATTTACAATTATCTTAATGCAACCCTGAGACTTGGTGTGCCATAATTGGGACCTCTGAAGAATCCAGGTTTTTTAAAATTGACTGAATGATTTCTCATTACCGTTTTACTTATTCGTTTACTATTGGAGGTTATCTATATCTATTGCAATACTTCATGAGGGAAATCTGTTTAGTTTAAGCAGCCCCTGAGTGTCCAACTTTGTTTTCCTTTTCTTTTTTTTAAAAACGGTCTCCGAAGCAGGTGATAGAATAAAGTGGCATTACTTAATGGCTAGAGTGTGTACTGCGCCGGAAAAGGCAGTAGACCCCTTGGCTGGAGCTAGAGACCCCGATGACTCAGGTGGCTGTCGTAAGAGCCGGCTAGACGCCTCCCTCTTCGACCGGTGTCTGTCCCCCCCCCTTCTACCGGCTAGACAATGCATGTGGTGGGGGAGGGGGGGGGGTACTCACTTTGCCTCCGTTGTGGTTTCCATTTTCATAAAGAACAAGTGTTTCTCTAGCCCATTTAGAGCTAATTACTTCCCATTGTCTAACCATTGCCTACTTTATCACTAGATTACGCCTCTAATTCATAACCATTAGTCGCTTTCACCTTTACCGTCCTTATAGAATGCGCTCAACTATAAACTCTTTAATGATTTCCTCATTTTGAAATTGTCCAACGTTATACCTTGAGTCGGGAGTTGGATTCTCACCTGGGCAATAGGAATTTATTAAATGACGAACTCATGAATAAACCCCTCAGTCCCACACAGGCTAGAAAATAGCGGTAGCCTGTAGATAACCTGTCCCAATTAGCTTTGGCAGCGCTAAGTAGACGTTAATGAGTAAAACTATCAACCTTATATATATTTAAAAAAAGTCCGTCACGCAGGGTCTGCGTAAACTAAGCAGATTTCCCACGTGAAGTTTTACAATAGAGAAATCCGCCTAATAACAGCTGTAGTAGGAAGGGATCTTTAAACCTATTCACGAGGGACGAATAGTTCTGGAAACGGCCACCAGAGCTCTCGGCGGAGAGTCCGGAACATGGCGGGGTTCCGTCGACCACACACACAATACAAATGCAAATATCTCGGTTAATATTCAAGATACAGAATAAATGTATATAACAATATGTATAGTAATTTTAATTTACAATAAGATTGATTCTATACAATTTTTGATCCGACGCATAATAACGGAGATATTTTGAATTTTCCGAAAATCCCCCCTCTAAACCCCCCCCCCCTCCCACTGGTCCGATTTCAGCCATTAACGAACTTGATCTTCCTTTTTACATAAAACGATTAAATTCCAAGTTTGGTAACGATCAAACAAAAATTGCGACCGCTAGAGATATATAGATATATATAAAATTTTGAACGGACCTCATTTTCGTCATCTCCTGGGTAGGATCGATGGACATTTGAAGAAATTTTTCGAGACTCGCGTCATGAGTACGACCTCAATAGCTGATTTCCCTTAAGGGAAATCTGGTAAAAAATCATTGCACGTATTTTCTGTACCGTAGTTTAAGCTTCTTTCAGGATCACTCAACTTGAAATTCTCAATTAGCAGCATTTTGGGATATTCAAGAACAAACATAACACCTTGTAATATCATTGCCTACAAATTAACAGTTATGGAATTGGTTAGCCACCACCTGCTTTTAGCAGATTTCCCTCAAGGGAATTCAGCTATTGAGGTTGTACTCATGACACGATGTTTGAAAAATTTCCTCAAATGTCCATCGATCCTACGTCGGAGATGGCTAAAATGAGGCCCGTTCAAAATTATATATACATATATTGTCTGTTACTGCTCTATCAGTGTTTGTTCGACTCTCAATATATACGTAAGCGTTTATGGAAAACTAAAGATCATGTTCATTAGCGGCTGACATTTGACTGGGTTGGGAGGGGAATTCGCAAAATTTGAAATATCTCCGTTACTATAAGTCGGATTGAAAAATTCTACAAAACCGATCTTATTGCAAGTTAATTTACCTATAAATGTTGTTATGTACATATGTTCTCTATCATGATAATTAACCGAGATATTTACATTTTTTTAGGTTTCAGCCTTCAGTAAATCCCCACTCCTACGCATGTTAACAACAATCTGTTATATCGTGAACTAAATTATTCTAGGTTTAAATAGTGAATATTGTTTTCAAGAATCCTTTTTTATGCGAGATATATTAATATTCGTTGAGTGATGACGTTCTTGCCTCAATTAAGATTTCACGTTCTTGTTTCGTAAATGTTTATTTGATCTATACCATACTCGATATTTCAACGTTTTTGTCAATAGTAATGATCATATATGTCAATGGCTGATATCGGACCTGGAATAGTGGGGTTTTAGAGAGGGGGATTCGAAAATTCTAAGTATCTTCTTTTAATTATGCTATTTCTACATTTCGCGAAACTCTCGCTTCTGGTGGTCCTGGAGATTTCAAAAATAACGAAACTATTTTCGTCAAAACATCTATAATGTCAAGACATGGTAGATGTAGTTTT
Source organism: Riptortus pedestris (assembly GCA_019009955.1). Taxonomy (NCBI): domain Eukaryota; kingdom Metazoa; phylum Arthropoda; class Insecta; order Hemiptera; family Alydidae; genus Riptortus; species Riptortus pedestris. Next base: position 234,417,429 of record CM032228.1, read on the forward strand.
TACGCAGTGAAATATAACATTAGTATTATGAAAATAGGCTTCCATGTTTATTGAAACTGTATTTAATTTATGTTATTATCTTGGGAACCAATACATTTTATTGTTTTATTTATACCCTCTCAACCTAGTTAGTTCCTTACTAATTAAATTTCTATTGCGCTTGCGGCGATCGATCACGACTCTTAAGTTTACGAAGTAAATGAAGACCAAATCTTAACTCACATGGCTAACGTGAAACTTAACATGATATTATTCGAGTTGGATCAATTTATTCAGACAAACCATTTTAGGAATTACTTGATAAATGTAATTGGTCATATAACATTTGTCTATTTAAGGCATAATGAAGGTATTTCGCGTTCTACTCCTTCCCTAAACACCCATTTGTAATCGAATTCCCTTCATGAGGGAACGTGTCCGTTAGTTATCGAATCGGTTATAACGACTCGAAACGAATAAATATTACGAAAGCTAAAGCCTTAAAAAAAAATAACTCTGGTCCTGTTGGGTTTGGGTACACTGTCTGGAACAGATGTTTCCTAATTCACGAATGAAGAACATGTGGTGTTTCCAAGAGGAAGGTTTTTTTATAGCAATTGGCCTTTGAGCTCATCTGTGTCATTCTCAAGTGCTGCTTCATTGATGTTTTTGCTTCACTGAATTTAACTTGGCTCCCTGACATTAGCATTATTAAAGTATACATGTAGACATTTTTTTTTCATCGACAAGCGATAGTAAAAAAGGGGTGCCGAAGGCCGTGCGGTTTAAGGCGTGGGTCTGCATCTACCTCTACTGACAGTAAGTTGAAGGTATAAAAAGGTCGCAGATTCGGTCCCCACCAAGGGAGAACATTAAGGAGTTCTCTACCAGAGCCCACTGGTGTCGTAGTGCTTATGGAACAGCGGGAGTCTAACAAGTACATACGTCTGACAGTCTCTCGGCATGACTAACGATTATGACTTTCTTTCATATATCCCGTCCACAAGCAGACTGATAGCTTGAACTGGCCTCAGACTGCCCCCCTCTCCGGATACAATGAATCAGCTGGAGACCACTCATTCCAAGACCTCCTTGGTTAACGGGGGTTGGGCACCGAGTTGATCATTCACTACGTAAAATTTCTGGTCTCGAATCCCTTGAGTCTCACTCGGGGGTGGCTAAAGGTTTCTAAGTTATATGATGCCAACCGTGTAATAACTTTGTGTCAGACAAAGGAAATTCAAGGATGACGAAAATTCTTAATATTTCTGTTATTATGCGTCGAATCGACCAAGTGTATAGAACCAATCTTATTGCACATTTAATGTTCTATAAATGTGTGTATATGTAAATATTGTTGTTTCAATTTTTTCATTATTTTGATTACTAACCGAAATATTTTCATTTTTTAGTTTTTAGCGTTCACTAAACCTCCACTTTTAGTCATCGCACTTCAAAAATAAGAGAATATATTATGAAATATCTTATTCCAAGCTTAAATACCAAATGCCTCCATTATGAAAGATATTGTGATGTCATCAATTATGATTTTATTGATCACCCACTTCTTTTAATCGTTTTTTTTTAATTTTGTTTTTGGTTAAATTTTGAAATTGAGATTATACTCTGAGATGAGATCAGTAGTGTACTATTCCAACATGTGGGAAAATCTGCGTGACGGATTTTTTGAAATGCTAAAGCTGGTCCGTACTCAGAAATCTTTGTTTGTGCCCTCTTACATTTTGGGAAATTTTATTCAACAGCAAAAGTCTTTAACAACTAAAGGCTCAAGAAGTTTAGCAGAATGATCTTCGCCTTGGAATAAAATAGCTGGTGTAGAGATGATTGTTGATATTCTCATTTCATGACCCGACCAGCACCGAGCCCTCTACGGTTCCCCTCGAAATACCATTCAGTCGAATTTAATTTGTCAGTGAATTATTACAGTTTGCAAATAAAATACAGAAAACGTGGACTGTTTGGAGCGAATAATATGTCGAATAAGGTTTAAAACTAAAATCCAATTTAAGTTAAAAACTAATTAAAAGCCATGAACCAAGTTTGAGTTTGAAACTTTGAAAAGAGTAAGCCTGGAAGGACTTAAGTTACTCCATTCGTTGGCTCATCTGACTTCCTAAGCTTATACTTTAGGCCTGACAGTTGTTATAATTGTTTTTATTCTACCAAGTATTTATAACTCAGCTGGCCGGAGACCAATATAAATTATTAGTGTCTCATTATTACCTCAGCTCGTTTTAAATTGGACCAATACTCAATGGCTATCTGAAGGAATTTTGTATATTTATTGCGCTTTGATTAGAAAATTCTTATGAATGTATTGAGTAATTATTATAATAAATTTGATAACCTTTCATTTCCTTCGATAATTAAAAAAGCCTAGTCAATCAGCAGCTGCATAAACATATCGCACTAAAACAGATTTTCTACGTGCAGGTATAAAACACTTGTAATCCTATCTCACCATAGATTATCGATTGTTATATAAAAAACTTGATGAGGTGGGGGCCGGACGGGGGGGGGGGATGGTTACAGAAGCTGAAAACAAGAAAGTGCGAATAACTCACTTTGTACTTGAGTTTAAAGAAATGCTTAGAACAAGAACAGTAGACCATATATATATATATATATATATATATATATATATATATATATATATATATATATATATATATATATAAACAGGAAAAGGGCAGTAAACTAAAAACTAATATTAGGCACTTAATCAACAGTACCTTTTTCAATCTTCTTCTCTTATAAAAAGTTTTGTTTTTTTGATATATAGCTAAGTTAGTTTTGAAAAATTGATGCTACTCATCGGAGAATTCGGTATAATAATGACATAAATTGTAAAGGCATAATTTAGACTATTGCAACCAGGTCGCACCAGGTTTTGTCTTCCTATCAGTATAGACGGAGAAAGAAGGGGTGTTCGTGTCTAAAACCATGGTCTGACTTTCGTTTTAGGTATAAAGATTATACTCCTGATGAGGTGTCGGAGTAAGAACGCTAAAAATTTAGAGTTTTAATAATGTAAATTAAGGAGGATTTTATTTCCTGTGCCTATATTTGATTTATATATATGTATATATATAAAACGAATTAAACAGCTGAAGAAGATGAGGTTGTAAGAGTAATTTAGAGGTTAATCGAAAGTATTAATATACTTAATTCTAGGGATAATTTTAAGATAGGAATTCTTGATCTTCATATACGATAACTCAAAATTAAGACACAGAAAAATAATAAGTTGTTATTATAACTATTTTTACTTTTTACTATTTCACTTCAAGGATTAGCTCCTAATTCATGTCACATTAATAGATGAAGGCACTTCTCTACTACATTAGTTATCAAACGAAATTCTTCCTGCAAGATTGAATTGTATATAATACTCAGAAGTTAGCCTGTGAGAGGTTCTATGTCCTTTTTCATCCCCTAAGAATTCATCGATTCTGTCTCTCTAATAGGGCATAGGAACACGTAATTCAATGACTCACGCTAGTTTTACTGAAAATCAATAGAGTTTTCTTATCTATGATTTTAGCTTGAAGATCAGATAATCTAAAGTATGCCACATTTACAAGCTTCTTCAGACAACCTGTTACTTCCTAGGGGGGTAGCTTTTTTTTTTTTTTTTAGCAGACTTTCCTTCAGGGAAATCAGCTATTAAGGTTGTACTCATGACGCGATTTTTGAAAACGTTCCTGAAATGTCCATCGATCAGACCTAGGAGATGAAGAGAGCGAGGTCCGTTCGAAATTATATATTTGTATACTTGTCTGTTAGCGTAATTTTTATTTGTTCGTAACCAAACTCGATAAATAAGCGTTTCATACAAAACTAATGGTCGAGTTCGTTAATAGTTGTAATCGAACCAGTGGAAGGGGAATAATTTCGAAAATTCGAAATATCTCCGTTATTATACGTGGTGTCGAAAAATTGAACAGAATCAAGTTTATTACAAATAAAATGTACTATAAATATTGTTATATACATTTATTCTTTATATTTAGTATTAACGGAGATATTGGCATTTTCTAGTTTTCAGCCTTCAGTAAACCTCCACTCCATGTCATATTAACAATAAACTGTTATATTATGAATCATTTTATTTGAATCCCAAATACAAAAAAGTCCGTCACGCTGGGGCTGCGTAAACTAAGCAGATTTCCCACGTGAAGTTATACAATAGAGAAATCTCCATACGAGAGCCGAACAGTTACGACAAAGGGCCGAACTAGCTTTTGGCGGGAAACTCAACGTTCGTTATCGAAAATCGCGTCATGAGTACGACCTCAATAGCTGATTTCCCTTAAGGGAAATCTACAAATAACGTTCTCATTAAACATTTACGTTTTGAGATAATTGCAAATATATGGCGCACGTGGGAAATCAGCTTAGTTAACGAAGCCTCTGCATGACGGATTTCGTAGTTATTCCAATGATTTGGGTGTCACTTTCAATGGACTTGCTACTTCAAAATCTCGTTTTCCGTTAACAAAAAACTCTATCCTGCAGATTTTGTATAAACTAAGTAGATTCCCCACCTACTTAACGACAGGTTAATAACACACACACACACACACACACACAAACATATATATATATATATATATATATATATATATATATATATACTTCATCGTTTTATGTAAAAAGAAAGATCAAGTTCGTTAATGGCTCGTCGTACAATCGGACCAGAGGGAGGGGGCTTCGAAAACAACCCTTGTTACTACGAGTATACGTTGAATAGAACAATTTTTTAGAACCATTAATATTGGAAATTGAATGATCTATGAATGTTTTTCTGTACATATTTTCTTTATCATGAATATTAACCGAGATATCCTACTCATGTCATATTAACAATAAGATCTTATTCATGTACCACTTCATTACTAGGTTAAATACAAAATATTGTTTTCATTGAACTTTTACTTTGTCAGATATATTCAAATAAGGTCTATTGACTCCTTTCTTTTGTTCGTGGATTACTAAAATTTGAGTGATTGAGGTAAAAATTATTCTGATTCACCATAAATTACAGCACTAGCTACAGTAAATAGTTTTCAATAAAATTAATGTTTTATATTCAGATATATTTCATTAATTGTTTTTCTTTCCGGCCTAGAATATTTCTATCTGTCTATTCAGCTCTGCGAGGTCGGCTGACCTTTTTGTTTACAATTCAGATGCTTTCCTTTATAGAGATTATTAACTTGTAAATTGACTGAAAGATTTCTCATTACCTTTGTAATTTATTCACTTGATATGGACGGTGGTGTTACCAGTATGTAGGATATGTCTATTGTAAACCTTCGCTTGGGAAATCTGCTTAGTTTACGCAGCCCCTGCGTGACGTACTTTTTTGACGGAAGCTCGTTATTGATTGCGGCGGGGAGTCGAGGATGAATAATGCACACGTGCCCGTTGCAGTAATCCCTTTTTAGTCGAACCGACATGTTTATGATAGTCATCACTATGTTTCCCCACTGGCAACCCAGAGCGGGCTCATGAGACTGACGTCTGACAGGGGTGCCAATGTCCAAACATTACTGAGGAGATTCCGACAACACAATTGTTCGTTCAGACTGGACTTGTAGCAGGGGACACACCTGATATATTCTTCGTAATGGATTTCAACCTTATTCTAGTTGTAATATAATAAGATGAGGATTGTGGTCCTTGAATATCCTGCTTGCTTCAGATGTGTGAGGTTTTAGCAATTTTATACAGGCTGGCTCTGACTGACATAATGTACTACCACTTTTCTAGTTTTATTTCAAAATAAATATTCCTTACAAAGATATACGTTCTTTCAGATTAATTGTTATATTCCACTATTTACATTATTAGAAGTCTTCCTATTTCAACACGTAATTGTATTAAGATTATGGAAAAGATAAGATCAGATATCAGAAAGAATACTAAACGTTCCCAAGGTATTAATTAGTTTTACTGTTCTTTATTATTATTATGAATTTTAATTTTTCACTATAAGGTAATACAAATTTACCCATATTGATAGGAATAATTTGGGGAAAAAAAAATCAATCAGTTCATCAGTTACTAGTTTTTCTCTCTGGAAGATCTTTTTTAACATAAAATTATCTTTCTTACAATTATGTTTATAAAGAGTCAAAAAATGTATTTTTTTGCCAACTATAATGCCACTTTAGAGAGGAAGATATATGGACCTTGAACAAACATGTTTTTATCCTCTATTAAGCCATAAAGATTACTGGGGATAATAATTAACAGGCTACTTGTTAGAGAACTGAAAGATTCATTCATGCAATTGAATTTACAAAGACTTTACAAAGCACTCATTAATTGTTGCCTTTTCAGATTTTATTTTTTTTGAAGGATTTAACATTTGATATTAATATAAACTTTTAAAGCCTTTCTTTAAAAATTCATTTTTTTATTTGTTTCTTCCCCTTAACACCTTCACTGCGGAGCCTCGCAGCATATGCGAGGTCCTGAGTCACTCCCTGGTGCGGGCCTCGCATACGTTGCGAGGTGTGTCGCCCCGCCCTCCATTCGTTCTAGAGACCTGAAGGTTGTAGTGGGGAGAACCTCCGCACTCACAAGCATTCAGTAGTGTTCTGACCACCGTCTGGCCAAGTCGTTTGCAGTTTCAAAAATTTTTGGGGTTGTTATTTTTTATGGGCCAACTTGTCTCTCCATGAGAGGCTCATTCATTATTGGAGGTCCATATTTCCCTATAGTACCCATGCTTTCCCTTCAATGATGTCACGAGACACGTTTCTCCGTATACTGAGAAGCCTGCACTTCGTCACAGAACCACAAGACCCGAACGTTGAGCATGATCCGCTGTATAAAATTCGGCCACTGTTAAATTTTTTTGTTGAGAGGATGAAAGAGATATACTACCTTTTTCAAAGAATTATGTTTGGACGAGTCCATGATGCTTTGGAGGGGTAGGCTATTCTATAGGGTATATCGCTAATAAGAGCCACAAATATGGAATAAAGATTTATATGTTGACTCAACCTGACGGTCTTGTGCTGAAGACGTTAGTCTACTCTGGGCCAAGGGATCCACAAGTTGGAGGGAAAGGACACTTGTATAAAGTTGTCAGACATTTGGTTGATGACTATCTCGGCCACGGCCACGCCATTTACGCTGACAACTTTTATACGTCTGTCCCCATGGCCCACGAGCTTCTGGATCAGGGTACCTATCTTACTGGTACTCTGAGAAAGACTCGGAAGGGCAACCCAGCTGTTATAGGGGGGGGGGCTAAGCTCAAAAAAGGAGAGATAAAAGAGAAATTTACTGAGAAGAGTGTGTCCGTTTTCAAATGGTGCCACAAACGAGATGTCAATATTATTTCATAGGAGTTTGATAAAGGCGGTCACGAGCAGGGGGAAGACCGTCGAGAAGCCCAAGGCAATTATTAATTATAATAAATATATGGGCGGTATTGACAGGTCCGATTTATGATTTCATAACCAATTACGAAATAAAGAAATTTCCCATTACTAAACGAAAGTTTCTGTTCAGGTGGTGTATTTTCAGCTATATAAGTTCATTTTGGATCAATATAATTTTCATATAGATCTATTCCATTATAATGTTTACTTTATATGCATTTGTAACCTAATAATCGTATTTCTACCTCCCTATGCAACGTATGCAATGTGCACGACAGTGCACTAGGTAGGGAAATACGCACAAAATGTTCTGTCTTGAGGGTTTGCCTACCTAATTCACTGCCGTGTGCGGACCTCGCATACGTTGCGAGGTTAAAAAAAATACGATTATCGTTGTTAAAAATGCATAAAAATTGCCACAAATAGGTTTTTACTTAGTTTGAACAACTTTAAAACAGAAAACAAAAAAAAAATAAATTCGTTTTTTGGAAGTGATTTTCGGTTCGGGCATCCGCAGCGAACGTGTTAATGTAACCACTGCATGTCTATATGTAACGGATGCTTCTCCTATGTGCAGTTTATGTGTACAGTGGAGATCCTAGTTTTACAGAAAGATATTAGGGATAAGATGGTCCCATTAACATACAGAGATTTCCAAATGCCTCCTGCATGCAGCTTGCCATACGCATATAAAAGTTGACTCTACTGAAAATTAACATTTTTAAAGAACTACCCCTCAAGCTCATCAAATTTAGCCTCTCCTATAGGAAAGGTTCTGAACTTATTTCGAAGGAAACCAACTGTTGTGATTTACAAACCCTGAATAACGAAATTTTCGAAAAAATGGCTTCAAAGTACAATGATCCTTAACTAGAAAGATGATAAACATAAGATCTGTTTCAATGTATGTATTTGTTCGTTTGTGTCTGCAAACAAAGCACAATTTTTTTTGTCCTCGTTACTACACTCGATATTTCATATTCGTTTTATGTAAAACGAATGAATAAGTTGGTCAATGGCTGAAATCAGACGAGAAGCTCTAGGGCTTAAGGAAGTACTAAAATAAAAAATTGTATTTATCTCCTTTATTACTACGCCCCGTTATCGTTTCTTTCATTTTCAATGCAGCTGGAAAAAAAAAAACAAAAAAAAAAACACCACAATCGAAGGTATAAAGATTAACAGTAAATCCATTCATTCCATCTATTGTGATTTGCAGATGATATTGCACTGGTGGCAAAAAGTCCCAAGTAGAAAATAAATAGAATGCTGCAAATCCTAAAGGACGCTCTAGATAAGTCTAGACTCAAAATAAATGCTCATAATACAAAAGTTTTGTTTGCAGAGAACAAAGAAAGCCAAGGAAAGATAATTGTTAGAATTGTAAACATTATGCTTGGAAAAGTTGAGAAGTTTTGTTACTTATGGAACGTCATCACTGAACGTAATAATAGTAGAGTTGAAGTTGATAGAAGAATAACATTTGCTAAACAAGCCTTACGAAGCAAAGGAAGCATTTTGTCTAATAAGCATATAAGCATGAATACCAAAAGAAATGTTTGCTAAGTCTTTCGTTTGGAGTGTACTGCTTTACAGAAATGAAGGCTGGAAGCAACGGAAACGCGTTTCTGGCGTAGAATCACTAAAACAAGTTGGACGCAATAAAAATCCAACATGGACGTTGTAAATGAGGTAAGTGAGAGCAAAAGTTTTATCAAAGCCATGAAAAAAAGGAGAATGAAAATTCTTTGGCATATCATAAGGCACAACAACTTCATTACTAATATATTTGAAAATATGGGCATGGAGGAAGTGGAGTGCCTAGAAAATCCTATTTTGAAGATATCAAGAATCTTATGGATTTCGGTGGGTATTATAATATGAAAAGAGCAGCACAATGGTTGCAACTGCAAGGCGTAGGCATTATTTTTAGATCATGATGATTACGACCCTGATAGAAAAGTAATAAATTAAAAATCTTTTTGGAAATGTAATATTCAACAGTTCTTGTTCTGCACAACTTATTGGGGGTGGGGGTTAAGAATAGAATGTGAGATGGCATCATCACAGTGTCATACCAGTACATGGGAAATTTGCTTTGTTTACGCGGCACTTGCGTGACGGACTTTCGTTCATTGGTTTCAGGAATTCTGGTCGTCTCGACGAATGTATTGAGAGTTACTTTGGTGTTGGCAAAATATTGCAGATGGAGAGAGGTGCCCATGAGGGCGGACATGGGAGCAGATGTTTCCTACACTGCTAGTACAGGCTGAGTACATGTTCGCATGGTTAGCACCTGCAGGCTCCTCTATCTAACACTTCAGGTTCCTTACAACCACTGAAAGCACATTTAATTTGTTTCATCAAGGGTTTTATTTTTGTGTCGGAGTTGAACAAAGCTCCAGAAGCAATATTTCTTTCAACTTGTGTTTTGTTGTTCCATGATAAGTATAAATCTGATTATATACACTAAAAGTGACACACCTCATTTACAAGTATGGCGGTGAAACGTGGACCTTCACAAAAATAAAAAAGTCCGTCACGCAGGGGCTGCGTAAACTAAGCAGATTTCCCACGTGAAGTTTTACAATAGAGAAATCTGCCTAATAACAACTGTAGTAGTAAGAAACCTCTAAACCTAAAAAACATTATTTAGGGCGTAATAACCCAGTAGTTTCTAGCCCAAAAAACAGTTAACCTAACCTCTAAACCTATTCACGAGGGACGATAGTTATGGAAACGGCCGCCAGAGCTCTCGTCGGAAACTCCGAACATAGCCTATTTATTGGTGACTACACGCAGAATACAAATGCAAATATCTCGGTTAATATTCAAGATAGAGAATTAATGTATAGAACATTATTTATAGTAAATTTAATTTGCAATAAGATTGGTTCTATACAATCTTTTGATCCGACGTATAGTAACGGAGATATTTCGAATTTTCAAAAATCCTCCCCTCTAAACCCCCCCTCCCACTGGTCCGATTTCAGCCGTTAACGAACTTGATCTTTCTTTTTACATAAAACGCTTAAATATGAAGTTTGGTAAGGATCAAACAAAAATTGCGACCGCTAGAGCGGTAACAGACAAATATATAGATAGATAGATAGATATATATATATATATATAGATATATATATACAGTTTTGAACGGACCTCATTTTCGTCATCTACTAGGTAGGATCGATGGACATTTGAAGAAAAATGTCGAAAATTCCGTCATGAGTACAACCTCAATAGCTGATTTCCCTTAAGGGAAATCTGCTAAAAAGTGCGTGACGCCGCAGCTGCATAAACTAAGAAGGTGTCCCACGCGCTGTGATAGATATATTTTTATTTCTAACTAAAATTCCGATGAAGGGGGGAGGGGAGGCTGAAAACAATAAACAACGAATAACTCGCTCAATGTTTGTGTTTCGGGAAAATTTATAGAGCAAAATTGTAGAGCATCAATATCACCAATGACGGGGATATTTTGAACTTACGAAATCCCCTTCTAACCCCCCTCCAACTCAATTCTGGGCCAGATTTCAGCCATTGACGAATATGATCTTTTTTGTTGAATGTAATGTTTAAAAATCAACAATGGCGTAGATCAAATTCTCGAATCAATAATGTCAAATTTTAATTGGTGACGACGTCACACAACGTATTTGCATGTATCTCGCATTATAATAGGTCCGTTGAAAATAATATTTGGTTTTAAAGATATGAATAAGTTGTTAAATGATTCATGGCGTTTATTTTTAACATGCGATGAATAAAAGGAAGGGGGTGGGATTATCTTGGTTTCTAGGCGAGATAGAGAGAGAGTTTAGTGATGGGGTCGAAAATTAAAATTATCTCAGTTATTACGAGTTGGATTCGAAAATGATATTATTATTATTAATTATTAACGTCCACTTTTTACAACTTAGGCTAATCGGGTCGGGTTATCTACAGGTTACCATCTATTTCAAGCCAGGGTGGGACTTTATTTAATACAGGATGTTATTTAATGAATTCGGCCACTAAATAATTTCCTTTACCCAGGCGAGAATCGAACTCGCCACTCTAGGTTTTGCCATGTGAGATTAAGGTCAACGCTTTAACTCACATGGCTAGCCTGAGCCCCCGAAAATGATATTAGAACCAATTTTACTATTTAACTATTGACGTTCTACAATTGTTGGTCTGTACGCTCTTTCATAACTCAAGTTTTGACCGAGTTATTCATAGTTTCTTGTTCTCTGCCGTCAGCACCCCCATCAACTTTTTTAAATAGAGAATATGTGGTGAGGTGAGATCGCAAGTGAAATATACCAGCGCGGGAGAAATCTGCTTAGTTTACGCAGCCTCTACGAGACGGACTTTTTACTTCCTTGATCAAATTGAATGAACTATTTTAACCGTCAATAAGTGAATGTTTCTGTAAAAGTTGCAGAAAAGTAGGTTGTTTAAACCTGACGTGACGATGCTCCGTTCCAATAAATTTTATATGATTTTATAAATTGGTTATTGGATTGGGTTATACTCGGTATCAAATGCCGTATTTTAAGATAATGCAGATTGGAATCTATATCTTTGTTTTGATGTCAAGTCTTCATTAGCTTTATCGATTGAGAAAATAAGGTATAATTTTGTCCCGTGGGCATACGAGCATTACTTTTTTTCGGACCATCTTTTGGGATTACAAAGGCCAGTTAGGGGTGCTAAATGATTGAAGCGCTTTATACTTTAACCTTCTTTGTCTCTTAGATTTTCGTTTAAAAAAATAAAATCTGTTCTGACCTTCTTTCTAATCATCAATGTTCAGAGCTTTTCGTTTCACTAATATCAGGGTTTTTTTTTACGCGAAAATAAATATAAAATACAACTACTTATATTCATAAATACTTTTAACCTAATTAGTTACATTTATTACTCTTATGTTTACTTTCTTGAACTTTGCTCAGAAATGTGAGCAATAAATAACATTTTTATTAAATTGAACCAGCCGTTTTTAATACACCGTATTTTTTTCGGAAAATAAACAATAGAACAGTTGAAAAGTAACTCCTGGGGAAGTAACATCTCTGTTAATTCTGGCTCAACTAACTAGTGTTAATTAGCGTTGTATCCCTAGTCGCAATACAGTCGAACACAGTGAGCTAACTTTGAAACACAGTTGTGCGATAAAAAGAAATTGTGAAATAAATGTACATTTCTGTCAAAAACGTTATTTAAAAGATTCTTTTCTTTCTAATATAAGCGGTGATTTATTTTAATTTTAATAGGACTCTTTTCTCAGCCACACGGCCTTAAATCATAGTGAATGAAATTAGATCAATGAGTCATACTTTTTTTTTACTCCTTGATAAGGCATCACGACGTCTTTTATCATTTTGATTTTTTAAAAGCCAGAAGATTATCAATGAATAATATATAATGTGTTATTATGATAATGTATTGGGCAGGAGAGCGTGTGGGTTTAATATTGTTCAATGAGACTATGTAGAAGCCGTTCACCAGCTTTTATCACCAGGATGTACTGATAGAAGGGTTGACTTTCCCTGATAAGTGTTCTTTGTTTCAGGTATTTTTCCCCTCTTTTCGAGTGGCAATGTTTTAGTGGGGCTTAAAGCATATGTTACTTCGATGACGTATGATGCCATTATGACAAACTCTCATCATGTATGCACGAGCTGATAACAATTATAAACTTGAAAATTTACAATCATTTTAATGTTACACCACTGTACATAGACTAGATTTGAACAGACAATTAGTCAAATATTGGGTCCAACCCATGAATGGAAGACATCATTCATGAGAAGGCGCACATTGTTGTATACTATTTTGAATGGATACAGTAACATAGATTCAGCACCGTTGAGTTCAGATCTTCAAACGACTCACAGGCCCATTTGAGTTGTTATAAATGCCGTGAAACGTGTAGGCTGTAGTACAAATAAATAATTATACCGATCCGAGCCATAAAGTGAAGTATTACTGTTTATAATTAGGGCTTGAAGAAGATTTCGTGTAATCAAATGGGGGAGGGGATTGGTATACAAACAAAATGTATTTTATGATTTAATAACTCTGAGTAACTTCTATAAAACTTGAATTGACCCCCCCCCCCGCTCAAATGAAAAATTACCCAGGTATTTCGATGACAAGAGGAAAGTTGCTAAACGTTGTAGATCATTTTACTGCCACGATAAAAATGTGGCAAGCAGATGATTGAATCTTTGTTTAATCGTTGCAAAACGCAACGATTAAACGTTGGATGTAAAACAAAATATCAAGTACATTAATGTCTATAGCCGGACTCGTATGTTTGGGTGTTTAGAGAATAGGTGAAATAAAGTATTATGAATATCCATCATAAATCGTGTCGAAAAGTGTTATATACCTAATCATTTTGAGATTGTACAATTGATTTATTTTTCTGTAACTCAGAACTTAATGGAGTTATTTGTACTTTTCAGTTCGAAGTTAACACCCACATCCAGCCATCTCACAATTCTATAGCATCATGTGAACATCCCAATATGTATAAATATAAAAAAAAAGTATTCTATGCCAAAATATACGACATTGTTTTATCTGAACTTTAGTATGTGATATATATTTGTCTTTTATGCTCTAGGGGTCGCAATATTTGTTGGATCGTTACCAAACTCGATATATGAGCATTTCATGTAAATCTGAAAGGTTTTGTTCGCTAATAACCGGACCTGGAATTGTGGGGGTTTAGAGGGGGGAGGTTTCAAATTCAAAATATATCCGTTATTATGAATCGGATCGTAAAATGGTATTGAACCAATTTTGTTGAACTATTTACGTTTTATAGTTGTTCTGTGCGTTTTTTCATAACTCAAACATTAAGCAAGTTATTCATTAACCTGCTACCTCTTCTACTTATCAGCTTTTTACATTTAAATAGAGAATATGTGGTGAGATGAGATCAGAAGTGTGTTATACTAGCACGTGGGAAATCTGCTTAGTTTACGCCGTACCTGCTTCAAGAACCTAGTGATAACGATAACTGTGATAATGATAAGTTAGATGGAAATGCGCCTACCGCTGGACGTGTCATGGTGGTCTATAGGAGAGGCGGACAGAGACAGCCCTGACAAAAGTCCAGTAGGTCCTTTACCCCTGCCTGTTGTCCTCGGACGGAGGGGTGGCTCTACAAACAAACACCTCCGTCCACTCTCATCCTAATCCCCAACACTTTATCTTCAATCCCGCTAATTGGATGAAACAAACACTTCTTCCCTTCCATTTCAAATACAGCCCCTTCTATTCAGGTATCTCTATCCCGGTATCGTGTGAACACAGACACCTGTCACATAGTTTGTGGATATCCCGTCCTACGTGTACCACAATTCTTATTTGATCAAGATAAAAACAATTCCTACGAAGCAACTGTTTGCTTTTTTTCCTACGTTGACTACCCTTGCTTCAAAATACCGGCTTTTGGCAAATAAATCAGTTATTGACGATATCATGCATAAAAGATAATTTAAACCGCATTCAAATCTAAATAAGAAATTGTAGCCTCTATTATAATAAGATTTATACAATTTCAGAATTTGGCGTATGGTAGTTCCACGATAATGAACTTTAGTTACTAAGTTTAGACTAAATCTTGCACACAAACAGGAGGGAGGTTGTAAGGAGGGCCATAAATGGAAAATGCATTTTTATATCACACCTACTTTTCATATAATACCAAACTTCAGACAAGTTGTGAACATACAACTTGAATAAACAATGCATTTTTTAATATATTCTCTATGCTAATATGGCTAATTAGACTAAGGTTTTATTTAAAAAAATTCTCACTAAAAACATTTTATAGTTCAATGAAACCCACGGCTGTAAGTTTGTCTAGCGAATCAAGAGTCATAAGCGATCTATGGTTAACCTGGGTTTATAAGGTGCTTAAATCATTGGACCCCACTGTATGACCCTTGGAATGTAATTGTCATTAAAAGAGCGTAGATATTTCGTGTCCCTTTCTTATACCAGCAGGTATGTACTTATAATAGAATACTATATGAGTGTACAACTATTGAACTAAATTGAATGAACCTCGATTACTACTCACCCTATTGTCGATTATGGAATATAATAATATTATTTTGGATGAGCTGCACAGGAAATGGAGGAAGTGGCAAATCTTAAGCTTTCGTTTCCGGTCCGTTTCTTGAAAAGCGTGCACGTAACAAAGGTTGCGATTATCGAGGGCTTCTGGTATTGACCGTGTCATGGTACTTTCTAGCGACGTTTCGCAAGTCGTGCTGCTAGCTTTTTCAACGAAAAATAATGGTGAACCGTCCCATCCAATGTATTTATACTTCAGACGAAATCGCCATGCGTCAGGATCGGTTCTTTATTTCTTAGTGTTCCTTCCGATTCGGCAGGATTTATTACCGATCTTTTTGGATTATGGGTGTTGTTTCTCAATTTCAACGCCACATCTGATAAACCTTTTGATAGCTCGTTATTTGGACTGTAACCGTGACTTTATCTTAATTGTGTCTGGTGATTAGGGGAAATGTACCTCCTCTGCGGATTTCGTTACTTATAATTTCTTAACGAAATTTAGGTTTTCAGATACTGAGATCACTCATCAGACGGCCCCTTTGCCCAATGTGTTCTTTTACCCAAGCACACGGGCTGCGGTATATCTCTGGATATCTGAACTGAAGATCATCGATTCCCGCCCTGGGCAGTGGAAATTTATTTAGTGGCGGACTCATTAAATAAACTCCTACGGCCCATCCTGGCTAGAAAAGGGTGGTAACCTATAGAACGCCCGTCCCGATTAGCCATAGTAGCATAAAGTGGACGTAAATAATAATAATAAAAAAAATGAGTAGTTGAAATGATGAGTCCCATTGACAAGTTATTTTTATGGTGGTTATGATTCATTCTACTATCTGGGTTATTGATTCATACTGTGGCTCAGATTTCCCTAGGGGAAATCAGCTAGCTATTGGTGAAGAACTCAATCTATTTTTTTAAAAATATTTGTTTAAAATCAACCTAGTTACAAATTAAATTTACTATAAATGTTGTTTTCTACATTTTTTCTGTATGTCGAATATTAAACGAGACAATTGTATTTTTTGTTTTCAGCCTTATGTACACCACCACTCCTAATCTCATATTAACAATATTTGATAATATTCGTTAGTTCATTTGTGTTATCAGAACACGATGTCAGTTGCTTAGTTTGAACTCATGACGCGATTTTCGAAAACTGCCGCTCTAGCAGACGCAGTCTGGTATTTGCCCGTTACCAAACTCGACATTAAAAGTTTCATGTAAAACTGAAGGTCGAGTTCGTTAATGGCTGCAATCGAACGAGGCGGTTGTGGGGAATTGAAAATTCAAAATATCTCCCTTATCATTAGTTGGATTAGCAAATTGTGTATAATCAATCGTGTTACAAGAAGTGTAAAAAAAACAACATTTATTGAAGAAACTCACTTTTCCCCATTACGAAGATTATCCATGATATTTTGCATTTTTCAATTTTCAGCCTTCACCAATCCCCAACTTTTAGATCGAAAAATGGTATTAAACCATTCCTGTTAAACATTTAATTTTTAATACAGTTTTCCTCTAATATTAATTAAGACATTTGCATTTTTTAATTTTCATCATTCTGAAACTCTCCACTTAGAGATGTCTGTTTTTTTCTTCTTTAAATATCTGAGTCTCTAAAAATCTTCTTTCCCGATTACTTTTCACTTTCTGTTTACATAGGCACTTACTGCGGGAAAAATAGGGTTTAGATCCAAGGTTCCCAAACTTTTTTGTGTCGTAGACCCCTTGCCATATTTCTCGGTTTTGGGTAGACCCCCTACTTACCTGATATTGATTTTTTGTAAATTTCTAACAGTAGTGAAGTTTAGTGTTAAAAACTTAAAGTAAAAACACATGTTAAGTTTTATATACGCGACGCTCTGAGACTTGCACGTATGCTTGTAACAAGATGATACTGGTATATCATTATGTGCAGGTTTTTACAAGTTCAAAATGTATTGCGACCACAAAGTGAATGCCTACATACTACAACTTACACAATTTTATAAACATATATAATACATTTTTTACTTCACAGGTACTTTTATAAATAATGTATATGTCTTTATATTATAAAATAGTATAATGTAAGTAAATAGGTACTATCAGTGTATGTTGAGATCCACTATCGTAGACCCCTCGCAGGTTGTCATAGACCCCCGGGGGTCGATATAGACCACTTTGGGAATCATAGGTTTAGATGGTGAAATCTGCGTTCAAAACTATACTTTCTTTACCCGAACTTGGATATTATCCGAGATATTTCAACCTTTAGTTATCAACCCCCCCTCTCCCTTCTGCTCATCTGATTTTCACGCCAATTATACCAATCACTAAATATATTTTGCCCAGGTTATATTTTAATTTGTCTTTATAGGCTTCTTACTGAAATTGAGAGTAGGTACAAAAAGTCATCAGGGTATCATATCCCAGGTCGTGGAAAAATTTGATTAGTTCACCCAGCACCCTGCTTGACGGATTTTTTTTTAGTATAGGCTAGTGCAGAAGATAATAAGAAACCACACAGTACTTGTGACATTTCTTTTCCGTGTGACCATTGTCGGGAGCAATCACCCAGTGAAACCTGTAGAGAACTATTTGACAAGCCATTTATTACAATTGTAGTTTTCTTCATGATGATGTTTAGTTTCTCAAGAACTACTGGATTTTGAAATAACGCTAGGTTTTAATGTTTAGGTCCAATTCCATTTTGACATTTAGATTAATAGGACGATGGGACTGTCCTGAAAACATAATAGCGTGGAGAATAGATTGCAGAAGACATGTCATTTAAAGTTACGTCTCCCTTCGCCTTAGGGTATAAATCTGTGTGCGGAGAAGTTACTTTTCTTCGAATGAGATTGTTATGCAACCTCCTTTTTTGGGGGGGGGATTAATACAGTATGTCATTTGTAATAAAACATCGACTTGAATTCTATCAGCCTATTAAATTAGCGATCTGTTTCTCTGAAAAGGAAATTTAGTATGAAGATTGTTCTTTTACGTGTATTTCTAAATTTTTCGTCAATTGCCCATCAGTCCTACGTTGGAGATGAAACAATTAGGTGTACATAAGGGTGTAATGAGTCCTACTCATCACACTTATTTTGGTTTAATGAACGGATCCAAAAATGTAATATATTTTTCTTTCCAATTTTATTTATTTCTTACATTTCACTCCCTCTCTTCCTTCCTCCCCTCTCACCCTCCCCCCACCTTTAAATGTCTTTTTAAAGCAGCAGATGTTAATTTAACAATGCAAATGCAATGGGAATTAGGGCATTAATTATTTATAATACGTTCATTAGTATTACGGTTCATTGGAATTTAAAAGCGTTAGCGGAAAGCAAAAAAGAAGTTAATAATAATAATCAGGTCGATATTTGTTGTGAAAAGGATTAATTTGATTTTTCTAGTAATAACTTCGAGAAAGATGAGATGGGACACACCTATAACGAATTTCCCGTCGAGGCGGTAGACGAAATATGGTCAGGGAGCGGAGTATGCCGCTGATGTATTGATCAGAGGTTCTAATATTTTAGCACCGGCTAGAGCTGCGTACATGTTAGTATAATTTCAGAATAGGTTGAAGGAATGAATCAATACAAATCTTAAGACGTAAGCTGGATATGAGATCTGTAGCGTTTCCCTAACTTAAGAAGACAATCGCAAAATTAAAAGCGGGTGTTTGGCGGTCTGAAAACGAGAAAATATAAATAACTCCGGGGTGTTATATAGAATACATGGAATATTATTTATGAAAAATCTATTCATTCTATATAGGGCCCCCAGAATAAATATATGTAAATATGTAAAATAGTGTCCACTATTTTCAGCTAATCCTTGAAGAAGATCAAAAAGGTCAGTTGGAAATATACTTGGAACTTAGGTTAGAGCTTAGTATTATCAACATATTTTTATTATTGATAATGTGTGGTATTGGGTGTGGTGGTTTATCGAAAGCTGAAAACTCAAAAATTCAAATAATTTCCTAATAAGAGTTAAAGAAAAATGTAAACAACAATTTTAGTACTTTACTTTGTTAACGTAATTGGTCCCATGACATTTTTTGTCCCGACCTATAAAAACTGAGTTATTTATACTTAGCATTTTACCCCCACTTCTTGTGGTTCTATTTTGATTATTAATGAGTTTTGTTTTTAGATTTACATGAATCGTTTAAATATCGAATTTGCTATTGATAAAACGGGGTTGATGTTAGCTATGTGAATTAAAGCGTTAAGGCTTTAGTCTCTCATGGCAAACCTAAAATGGCGAGTTCATTTCTCACTTAGGGAATAGCAATTTATTTAGTGACCAAGTCGTTTAATAAAATTCTTAGTCCCACACTGGCTAGAAAAGGGTGGTAACTTCCAATTCGCCATAGTAGCAAAAAGTGGATGATAATTAATAATAATAGTATTCATAAAACAAAAAACACAGGAGCTCCTGGTTAGCCAGCTAAGGCTGAATTTACGGAATCTAAGTTGACTCGTAATCTAGAGCCACAGATGGTTCCTTGGATTTTAGCGGCTTTTAGTAAGTTCGAGGCTGAGAACGTGTACGTTATATCTGAAAATAATTGGTAATTGTCATAGGAATAATTAATGTTTATTATTTTATCGGCACTACCGCCACACGTGATCTATGATATGCCGAGTAGTTAACTGCATATCCATTAGTCCTTTATTGAAGTAGCAAAGTTATCCTTAAGTGATCAGTTGGTTCTCAATGAATCACCCCACTTTAACCTAGTCGAGCCCGATCACCAGCCTATTTGATTGGGCTTCCGCACTTAATGTCTTCGAGATTTCAATAAGTACTTCTAGAGTTGTTTCAGTCTTAGTAAATACTTCACAGTAATGTTGTTGGAAGTGAAGAATGTTGTGTACTTAGAGAAAAGAAAACGTCCAATTGGTCACAAGTTTTTTTTTTATTTGGGCGAAGCGCTTTCAAAGACATGGACTCATCGGGAAAGACAGCAAGTGACTCATTTGTCATTTGCTGTCTTTCCCGGTGGTGTATGGAAGTAGCTCTGAAGATGGAGGCAATAGTCTTTGAAAGCCCCTAACGCTAAAATAAAAACACTTGTGAAGAATTGGACGTTTTCTTTTCTTTAGGTACATAGTTAGCACCCCTACTGATTAGGTGCATCATTATCATATTATGCTGGAATCTACAAACGAAGGTTCAGTTTTGAGCAGCCGTCTAAATAGCTGTAAACTTTCTTCAAATGCGAATTAATGTGAACATTGATGAGTTTGCTGTCGCTGTAACATTCAGAGGTCAAGATCAATACAAGACATTCATTCCAGTAACCCTTATTTTCATATTATTTAGCTTAAACTTATAATAGTAAGTAAGTGCCAGAAATTAAACCTTGAACCTCAATATGAACGAAAAAAAAGATGGGTAACACGTTTTCTTTCCCAAAGGGGCTTCTCAGCACCTTTTGTACTAGCTAATGCCGCCTTATACTTTTTTTTGTTTTTAGGTTTTATAATCACTAACTAATCTTGTTTATGTACAAATAGTACATAGAGTCAAACTGGGCCATTAAATAAAATTGTTATTCCCTTCCTGGCTAGAAATTAGTAAGGTTTCCCAATCACTATGTATCTTTTGTTCAGGTAATATTTTAATTCTCCTAACTCAAATTGAGAATATGTATGAAATTTAAGTCATATAATATCCCAGTACCCCCTGCAAGTAATATCCCAACACGTGGAAAATTTGGTTAGTTTGCCCTGCACCATGCGTGCCGGACTTTGTAGTTTTATAGTCTGATGAAGAAGACAAGTGGGAACCATGCAGCACTTGTGACCTTTCTTTTCCATTCTCGGGATTAATCATTAGGTGAAACCTATTGATAACTGCCACTTTAGTAGCAAAAAGTGGACTTTAATAAATAACATTATAAAAATCGAGGATGATTACGCTAGCGGTGCCTAGTTCGAACTCCGGGAAATAATCACGGTATGTGATGCTGTCCGTAGTCTTTATTCCACAAGCATTGCAATGATCAGTTATTGTCATCACTGTGTGATGATCACATTGTTGGTTTATTATCGTGGTATAACCCCATTATCGACGTGGCAAGTTATAGCCATAACTTGCCTATTACTTTTAATCAGTCCAAACTGTCTGAACCTCGGTAAGGAGTGTGGCTTAAACACAGTTTGGCCTTAGTGTTCGCGGGGGGTTTGGAGCGTGCGCGAGGAGACGCGTCCTGGTCGATAAGGCGGTCAGAGGGCTGGGTCGGTGGTGCAGTACTCGTCGGTTGGGCGTTGGGCTGAGAATCGCTGTCGTGTCATCACTTTTAAAGGATTGTCGAGGAACGAGATGGAGTCAGAGAGGACCAATGGACAGCCGGTCAAATACGAGTGTAAGTACTCTTGTACGTCTGATAAGACTGACTCTAACCTTGATAAGAGCGACACCCGCCCTACCTGGCCCTTGGGGACGGGGGCGCGGGGGCATGCGCTCTCCTCTCGCCATTGGTCGATTCCAATACGGACGGCCGCTCAAACTACTCAACATTTTAAAATTCACTAATCAAAAATGTCTTGATCACCTATTAGTTTGTCTACTATATGGTAGAAGCTTACAACTTTCATTCTACTTGCATATATTACACTCAATGGTTTCCATTCATACCTACACTGATTATAGATGTTGAATCAATAGGTTACTCTTCCGTGATGATAAGTAATCATATCCTTGTTGAAAGAGCACGCCATTGTAACCGCGTTCAACCTTTACTACATCTTTCTTGAAAACGATCCATTTCTCCCTTGTTCTATTTGCACAGTGGAGTGCCTTGGATCCCAAGATGAATAATTAATTCAAACCCTAGAAAACACCATGTCCTTTCTCCTTCTTAAACTTTAAAGAACCATTTTTTATTAATAATTGAATCCCGAATGAATGAATATAAATGCAATTGAACTTAGTTGTCTTCATATATTCAGATTTTTATTTTTTCGAGTGTATTTTCCGTTATTGATAACTCTTTCCCCTCGTTGAACATGATGTTTGACTGAATCTTGGTTTGTACGTATAACCTAAAATAGCATTCTTTGTCATAACTTCAGTGATTTATAAATGAAGAACATGGTGATGTTGACTTTGGTAAAATATATTTATCAAAATAAATTAGCAATTTCTCTTGAATTATAGATGTATTCCCATTCATTTAGTTTTTTCTTCCTCAATGAAACTTCGTTCTCCTAAACGATTGAATTAGTTTGGACTAAGGTTGATCTACATTTGGTCAGCTTTGGAGCAATGCATGAAATGTATGATATAAAATACCAGATTGCCCTGTATTTTAAAAAATATAAAGGAAATTTTCTGAATCTTCATGAATAGTGGCTTCAATTCTGCAGATTCATTGTTATTTATAAATAAATATTGATTAGTGGGGTGAGCTCCGAAGCTTCGGAACTGAAATAATACTGTTTAGATCGTTAAAATATATTAGCTAATTAAATGTTTGTAGAGATATGTTTGAACGGTTGTTGTGTGTTATCGATTGTACTGTGAAGACATAAATAATTCTGTCGATCTTTATTCCAGCTCTTGAATTAATAAACAAACAGAAACACAACAGCATGAAGTATTACGTTATAGAAGTCTTCCTTATCCTTTTAATTCAAATTCCATATAGATCTCTTTTATGGAGAATTCCTATTCATTTCTTGTGCGTTCTAGTGCTTGTGTCCTTCAAATGTTTCAGTTACTATTTTTAAGAAGGAAATAAAACAACTATAAGGCTCCTTAGATAACTAATTTATAAATGTCATGTGTAATGTGTTATGTTATGATCCTTTCACAGAAAAAGTTATGTCCTATTTCAACTATAAACCTACCAACCTAACCTAACCTGTAAACTATATTTCTATGTCATTACTGAAGTCTATAAGTCTAATAGGAATTAGTTATGTTAAAACAGCCTTGGCGAAAATAAATATCGTCCATATACCTTATTTTTATGACTAGAGTATTTATTAATTTATTTAGAGGTGGAGGGATTCTAAAATTCGAAATACCTTTCTTAGTCGTATCGGAAAACATGATATCTTGTTCGAATTGTAATGTGTTACAGTTGCTTTTCTATAAATTTTTCTGTAACTTAATTACTATCTCAGGTATTTGTATTTTTTGGTTTTCAGCTTTTTGTAAACCCCAACTGAAGTGTTTTATAAAATTAATACAACTTTTTAAATAATGATTTATTTTTAGCATTAGTTTCATGTGCTGTTTATGTATGTTCATATGGTACTTATAAGAGAATTTTGTGCTTGGGAAATCTGCTAGCTTGCGCTGGACCTGAGTGGTGAAACTCTTATTGTATTAGTTTCCCTTACTTTTGCCCGTGTTGTATCTGAGCACTGTACTGTATTTCCTGCTCCAAAGGAATATTGTGGTCCTTGGGACAGTTTTCTATGCTGCTATCTGTGAATGACAAGGCTGCTTCAGACAGCCGGTGACAATTGTGATGGCTCCGATACTATCCGGTTGTTTCACTCTCTGGATACCTGCTCCGTCACTCGCCTTGTTATATATGCATCAGGCTTAGTTCCCTACTTCCTCTTCATTGAGTGTTGTTTAAGTAGTTCAGCTGTTTTGTTGTTGTCACATCTATCTGCTGAGATGTGATTCAGCTAACGGGCACGAGGAAGCTCGTCACGCAAGGGCTGCGTAAACTAAGAAGATTTCCCATGTATTGGACTCTGCTGATCACACATCGACTATACTCCATTTTTCCTCCATTAAGAAGCCTATATAGGCAGGACTTTAAATGCCAAAGCTGGATATGTGTTCTTTAAGGACTTCGGTGCTAAAAGCACAGAAAGGAAGGTATACAGAAGTAAGTCCCGCCACTCAGGGCTGTGTAAACTAAGCATAGTTCCCACGTCACGGTGTAACACATTTGTGAACCACACATACATACACATTCTCTATTTCTATGTAAAATATCGATGGGGAGGGGGGGGGGTCACTGAGGGCTGAAAACAAGAAAGCGTGAATAGCTCGCTTAATATTTGAGTTACGATAAAATGTATAGAACATCAATTGTAGAGCTTTGATAGTTTTATAAGATTGATAATACTTTACGATCCGACTCATAATAACTGAGAAATTATGAATTTTATAATTCCTCCTCTAAACCTCTACTATTTCATGTCCGACTTCAGCCTATAACAAATATGATCTTTTGTGTTCACTGACACGGTCGAATATCAAGTAAGGTAGAGATCAAGTGAACATTTTCAAATCTAAAACGTAAAATCTTATTTCATGACGTTATCATCCAGCAACTAATTTACATGTTGGAAACAGTTATTTGGTATTTTAGCTTAGAAAAAACTGGTTAATATTATAACAGCTTATTGCTAACATAACATGACTTGGAGGGGGGGTTTACTGAATGCGTATATCTCGGTTAATAGGTAGAGAGAAATTTTTAGGAAATCTCGTCATGAGTACAAGCTGTGATTTACAATAGCTCTCCTTAAGCGAATTCTGCTAAAACTGAGAAATGCTAATACCTAATTAATAATGAACCATAAGAGAAAATGCTCATGGTGCATGACTCTAGTGGACTACTGGGAGTCCAGTAAATAAATCCGGCTAGTAAAGGACTGGCGCGCAGAGATCTAGTCTCCAGGGAACCGATGGCTGGTATCCCTCGGGTAAAATGAGGCAGGTCAGCCTTTTGAAGAATACTTAATCAAGGTTCTCGTTGGCTAACGGGGGTCGTACGTCGCGTTGGATATTCACTACGTAATACTCTTGTCCAAGAATCTCCCTTGGAGATGGCTAAAAAAGATCTCATAGGTCTACAATGCTGGCCGAAAAAAAAAGAAACCAAAAATGTTTCCGAAACTTGAAGAGTAACGGAGTTATTTGCTATCTTACATTTTCTGCCATTTCTGAAACCCCACTCCCGCTCATGCGATTCGAGCTTTAATATTTCTTAACATGCCCTATCTCCTCAGTTTTGGGTTTTCTTCTACTTTTTTTTTTTTTTTTGTTATTTTTAATTAGCGTAATAACTGAGAGAGAAGTTGAACTTAGATGGTCCACATGGCGTTATCTGTGTACTAGTCCTGCTCATTGGAAATCTGCTTAGTAAACGCAGCCCCTGCGTGACTGACAAGAAAATTTTGACTTCCACTCTCGAAATTCCGTCTTAATTGCTGTGGAATTTCTTTAAACATATAAACTGTCTATAGGAACTCCCAGTGTTGTTTAATTAATTAATAAGTTATAATTTGTTTTTATCAACTTCACACACTATTAAATAAACGTACAAATTTTACTCTGCCCCATTAAATCCTGTTGGCCTGTCTGGAATTTTTGTGGTTACTAACTATTACTCTATACTTGGAGAGAAGAAAACCTCCCATTCTTCACAAGTTTTTTATTTCAGCGCAATGCCCTTCTAAAGAATATTGTCTCCATTTTAAGAATTACTTGCATGCACTCATTGGGAAAGACAGTTAGTGACACTGACACAATACACATGTTGATACAATATTCTTCACTTCCCACAACACTACTGTGAAAAATCGATTACTCTTCCTGCTGTGTTTGTGGCATTTTCATAATCATTGTTGGCTACTTATATGTCCAAGCAGCTCCTCTATTGCCTCGCGAAGCTGAGGCGTAAAGGGAATAGCTGTAAGTACTGCTTGCAAATATTTTGTATGTCATACTTCGATTCAGTTTCCAGCATTCCTTACGTTTACTGTTCTACGACTATGTTCAACATTATTAAGTTTTGTCAGCGAATTTATCATTGAATTAATAATAACTCACTCATGACAACTTTCAGAATTGATAATTTGTTTTTTCCCAGTTATTATACTATTCCAAAATTATGGTTGCTATGTAAAACCTATCGTGAAAAATATATGTCGGGTCTTTTTAATTTATTATTACCATCCGTGTGCGTGTGTGTTCACACTAGATATTTAAAAATTTTAAGTAAAACTAAAATCAAGTTCGTTAATAGCTGAAATTCGACCAGTTCGGGGGGGGGGCAGGGGTTTGAAAATTCCTAATATCTCCGTTATTTTACGTTCGGATCAAAAACGTGTAAAGAACCAATCTTATTCCAAATTTTATGTTTTATACAGGTCATGATGTACTTTTTTAACTATCTTGATGATTAACCGAGGTATTTGGATTCTTTAGTTATCTTCCACCAGTAAGTTCTCCTCATATACAAGTCGTATTAACAATACGCTGTTTTATTATGAAACACTATATTTGAAGTCTAAATACCAAATATTGTTCTTTCTTGAACTTTTACGTTTTGGGATAAACTCGAGGGAAATGTGCTTGGTTAGCGCAGCTCCTGCTTAACGGACATTTTAATAATGAACAACTGAATTCAAAATGCCTTTAAGATGAGTCCATAGGTTTCCCCCTCTTAATGGAGTATCCCCAAATAAATAGGGGACCAAAGAAATATTGTACAAATTATTCAGTTCTGTTCAGGTTACAACTTTTGTAGCAAAGGTTGCACACAACAGGTTCTCACAAAGGTTTTATTTAGCGAGGCTATCACTAAAAAAATCCATATTGCCTTCCCGGGAATGTGATCTACGTTATAGAAGATTAAATAAGATATTTAAGAAACGTCTCAAGATTTGGCCTCAAATAAGGTGGAGTATTTCATCGTAATACTCGAGTAAACACTCGTTTTAGAATCTCGTTTTCCTAAATTAAGAAATAGCAGAGAAATATGATGAAAGGTCTTGTCTCTTGGCGCTCATCCAAACTCATGAAGATGCGAATCTTTATTAATCTATGATTGCAAAATACCACTAATGCAATGCTTTCTTTTAGGTTTTAGATTTCCTTCATGATTTGTTGTGTATTATCACCACAAGCATTTAGCAATGTAGTACTTCCTGTTTCACATAGCAACGAGATATGGCTCGATAAGAAATTAGCGTGTCATATTTAATGCAGAATGCTCCATCCAGGGAAAAAAAAAATGCTTCAACGTTTGTAGTCATCAAAAGAACATACTGCAGAAATGAGACATGTTGACAATACGTATTTATGTGAGTTATTATAAAACTTAAAAATTACATAAATCCCGTTAGAGTCTAATGTAACTCTTGGTTTATATCTCTCATTTGGCGGATGAACCATTCGCACCATATCCCTTAATGTAAATCAGCTGTTAAGGTTGGGTTTTCGGAAAATTTCTTCAAATGTCCATCGTTCCTACCTAGGAGGTCACGAAAATGAGGTCCGTTCAAAATGCTCTCTCTCTCTCTCTCTCTCTCTCTCTCTCTCTATATATATATATATATATATATATATATATATATATATATATATATATATCTGTTAATGCTCTAGCGGTCGTCGTTTTTGTGTGATCATTACAAAACTTGATATTTAAACGTTTAATGTAAAAATTTAGGTCAAGTTCGGGCCATCGGAAAATAAGACTCCTTCTCATGTCAAATGTTTCATTCAATGTTAAATACCAATTATGGTTTAACTTGAAACATATCTTTGTGAGACACATGTTAAAGTGTTGACGTCATCAATTAAGTTCGTTCATTACTCCAAATTTTGATCTATACCATATTCGATATTTAGATGTTACAGTCAAAACAAAAAATCATATTTTTTGTTGACTGAAAGCGAACATGGAATAGCTGTGGCTTCAGGGGGGGGGGAGGGGCGTTAGAAAATTCAATATCTTCGTTCTTATGAGTCATATAATATAATGTTATAGCCAATATTGTTAAATTTTTGATTTTCTACAATTGTTGCTCAAGACACTCAAGTCTTTATTCGTAATTTCTGGTTTTCTGCCTTCAGTAACCCCGCCCCCTCTACTAATAGTTTTTTTACATATAGAGAATACGCTGATATGAGATCACAAGTGTTATACCAGCACTTGGCAAATTTGCTTAGTTTAGTGTTTAGTGCTATGTACTTGCTTAGTGACGGACTGTTTGGTTAATGAGTAACCAATGTCAGGTAGTTAGCATTTCTTTTATCCACTAGTGAATTGCTGTGACAAGCCGAATTGTGGAGCAACAGAACTGCGCCTCTCACATTGGCCACCAATTATTATTGATTAAATTAGATTATTTTTCTAGCCCGCTTTTCCTCTGTTGCCGACATGTGGATCTACTGGGTGCTACGCTGCACAGGCTTTCGCAGTGGACTTCTCTAAACATATTGTAGGGAAAGCTTGTCAATGTCCATTCTGGGTATATCAGTTCTCAGGGCGATTTCTACCCGCTCATCTATTTGGGCTTAAGGGTTTAAGGAGATTTCTCTTAAGGGAAATCAGCTATTGAGGTTGTACTCATGACGCCATTTCCTATCGGCCCCTATCCAGGAGATGACGATAGTTGGGTCTATTCAAATATATATATATATATATATATATATATATATATAGAGAGAGAGAGAGAGAGAGAGAGGTCACAGGTTTTTGTTGTTACCAAACTCGATTTTTAAACGTTTATGTAAAACTATAGATTAAGTTCGTTAGCGCCTGAAATTGTGCCAGTAAAAAGGAGGAACTTCGAAAATTCTAAATATCTCCGTTATTATACGTCTGATCAAAAAATGTATAAAACCAATTTCATTGTAGAAGTCATGTTCAATAAATGTTGTCATATGCTTTATTTCCCTTTCTTTAATTTTAACCTAGATATTTGATTTTTCAATTATCAGTAAACCCCCTCTCCTACGCATGTCATATTTAAAGTAAGATGTTATATTAAGAACCACTTTATTAGAAAGTTTAATACCAAATATCGTTTTATTCAACTTTTACTTAGTGAAATATATGGAAATATTTGTGTGATAATGTCACAAAATATGATTTCACGTATAATATGATAATTTCATCTAAATTGTTTAATCCATAGTCGGTAATGACTGAATTCGGACCACGTACGGGGAGTGGTTTAGTGAGGGAATTCGAAAATTCAAAATATCTCCGTTACTATATATTCATATGGAAAGATGTTATAGAACCAATCTTGTTAAACTATTGATGCTCTTCAGTTCTTGTTCTATCCATGTTTTTCGTAGCTTAAATAGGAATTAAGCGAGTTATTCCTACTTTCCTGATATCCCTAGATTGATTCTATATCGGGAGTTTAGGTTTCTGAAGTCATATTGTATTTCATATCTCTTTGGGGCATAACAGTATAAGATGAAAAGCTGTCCAGGGAAAATGAAAGAGGGATATCCTGTAGGATTGTGAGGGGGGAGGGGCTGGTGGGGAGGAGGGCAACGACCCCGGGAAACCCTTACAGCCTAGGCGTGGCACCCACAGCTTTCCCCATCAAATATAAAGGAGGCTTTTCCGATCCCCTCCAGTCCCTAAGGAGGGAACCCTCGGGTTGTTCCAGGAATATACGGCAGCTACAGATTGGTCCAATGCATTGCTATGAAGGTGTGCGAGGCCCACCTCACCCCTCTCATCAACCTAATGGATTAGTAATAATATTTTAGCAGATTTCCCTTGAGGGGAATCAGCTGCTATAGTATTACCTCAAATGCCCATCTGTCCTACCCAGGAGCTGAGGAATATGAGGTCCGTTGAAAACTACACACACACACACATAGGTTTGACCGTCATCAAACTCCATATCTAAACGTTTCATGTAAAAATAAAGATCAAGTTCGTTAATAGCTGAAATCAGACCAGTGAGAGGGGAATTTCAAAAATTTGAAATTTCGCCGTTATTATTCTTCTTTAAAAAAAAGTGTATAGAACCAATCTTATTGTACATTTAATTGTCTATTAATGTTGTTATATACATAATATCTTTAATATGAATATTAACCGAAATGTATGGATTTTTTAGTTTTTTGACTTTCTTTTCAACCCTACTTCTACTCATGTCATATTAACAATAAACATTTATAACATGAACCACTTCATTCCAAGGTTAAAAACCAAATATGATTTTCACTGAACTTTTACTTCGTGAGATACATATACATATTTCGAGTTGGTATTCTGGCAGGTGGAAGTGACCTCTAATGTATGTAGGAAGAAAAAATTGTTGGCTACGCTTCCACTATAATAATTTATTGAAACGGCAAAGCGCTTTCGATGCTGTGGATCATCGTCAGTCCCGTGTAACAGTGTGCCTATGGTTGACGCCAGGTTGAGCTTGCAGGCACAGTGTTGGCACACTGTTACACGGCACTGACGATGATGCACAGCATCGAAAGCGCTCTGCCGTTTCAATAAATTATTATAGTGGAAGCGTAGCCAACAATTTTTTCAGACTGCATACATATAAATAGTTTGTGATGGCGTTATCAATTATGAATTTTCGTTCTTTATTCGATAATATTTATTTTATCAATACCATTCACGCTATTTGACTGTTTCAGGTCGTATTTTTTAGCAGATTTCCCTTAAGGGAAATCAGCTATTGAGGTCGTACTCATGACGCGATTTTCGAAAATTTTCTTCAAATGTCCATCGATCCTACCCAGGAGATGACGAAAATGAGGTCCGTTCAAAATTATATATATATATATATATATATATATATACTAGCTCAGATACCCGGCTTCGCCCGGGAATTCATTTGAAGTTGAATGGTGATGGTATTTTTTAGCAGGCTTTACATTGCACAATATTTTGACATTTACTCGTCCCAGTGTTTAGGGTTCATACCCGTTGTTGCCGGTGATTTGCTAATAATAGAATTCTTTGTTCGATAATTCTTCACAGTCTTCGATATTTTTATATTTCCCGTTTCTTATACATGTAAATATGGTGAATTTTTATTTCAGGCCTCCCTTATAACTCCCCTCACGTTCGAACCTAAACTTTTTAATATAACTTATAATCATGGAAGAATTAATGCTAATTGACATACCGAGTTTTGTTAAGTTCGGTTCAGCCGTTAGTGCCCGCTAAAGTTTTAACGTATAACGCATTTAAACTTCGGTATACGACAAAAGTGTATATAACAAAAGTTACTCTAAATAACAAAATAAACAACTTTTGTTATGTGCATATTTGCCGAAAAACCAATAGAAAACGAAATATCGATATTTTTAATTTCAGGCGTCCCTTATAACCCCCACTCCTGTTCGTCTCAGAGAAAATTAATATAGCCTAAAATCTAAGTTGGGTTAGTAGTAATATACATACCAAGTTTCATAAAATTCGGTTCAGCCGTTTATGCGTGAAAAGGTAACAAAATGCAGTTATGGCGTCTATGACATGTGAAACGAAAAGTTATCGTGAAATTTCGCAAAAAAAATCAATGTACAGACAGAGGTTACAATTTTATATATATATATATATATATATATATATATATATATATATATATATTTGTCTGTTAACACTCTAGCGGTCGCAATTTTTGTTTGATCGTTACGAAACTCGATATTTAACCGTTTTATGTAAAAAGAAAGATCAAGTTCGTTAATGGCTGAAATCGGACCTGTGGGAGGGGGGGGGATTTTCGGAAAATTGTATAGAACCAATCTTATTGCAAATTAAATTTACTATAAATATTGTTCTATACATTTATTCTCTATCTTGAATATTAACCGAGATATTTGCATTTTTATGAAGTCTGTGGTGGGGTATAGTTCGGATTATGTCGGCCATCTTCGTCATTTCTCGGGTCAGGCGGAAGCTTCTTCTAACCTTGCGTTTTTAACCTTACCTTGCCTTCCTTACTTTGTGAGATTTATGGAAATACGTTTTGTTCATCCGCCCCCCCCCTTCTTTAGTTCTTGGACTACTAAAATTTGAGTTATTAAAATATAAATTATTCTTACAATTCAGAAGCCGTTTCAGTTGGGTATTTATTTTAATTAACTGAAAGATTTCTCATTATCTAATCATGGTGGTATTGTGCTACCAGTATGCAGATTTCTCTATTGTAAAACTTCACAGGGGAAATCTGCTTAGTTTACGCAGCCCCTGCGTGACGGACTTTTATTACTCATTGCGGGTTTAAAAGGGTGGGAAATTCGAACGTTCAAAATATTTCCGTTATTCGTACTTTTTTATTTTTTGCCGTCAGTAAACCAATCTGTTGAATTGAAGGGGGGGGGGGTCTACTCATCAGTTTGATGTTTTATAACACCCCTTGGGAAATCTAGTTAGTTTATGCAGCCCCTGCGTGACGGATGATTTTCTGTTTATTGTTTATTGACCGCGCTAAGCAATGTAATTACTGTTTTAGTGCAGTATATGTTTTATCATATCCAATTATAACATGACTGTATATTAGTCAATTACTTAACTTCTTCTCCTTCTGGGATCACATTATTACTGCATCTCACCAAGATAACCTTTCAATTTGACGCCTCCATTTATAGAAACCATTTGATTTAAATTGTGTTCGCGTGTGAATTTTTGGCAACTGCGTGCCAAAAATAGAAATTAATCTCCTTCAGCACATTTTAAATTTATTCTAATCTCTTGCCCAACACATTTCGAGCTTGAAATGTTTTGAGAAAGAGGTTTAAAGAAATAAAATGTTCTGAAGGAACAGAATTTGTATTTTTGACACAGTTTGACCGTACGTTCTGACAAAGTTATGGGTATTTCCAGGAAAGACAAGATCATTTTCAAATGGAGTGGCAACTGTCCTTGAAACATGTAGTATAATTAATTATACATTTTACGTTTTTATCTTAAAGACTTTTTATCTTGCACAATCCCTTGATTTTGTTTCAAATGGGAAAGAAATATAATTTAGCATCCGTACTTGTGGAGATTGGCAGTTCAATAAAGTCTATTTTCTAATTAATATAGTCAAAAAAATGAATAAATACCTCTTTTTGGTCATAATGAACATTAATGTTACCCACCGTGAAGGTAATAGACATTCTCGTTTCTGTAATGGAGATGAATTAATGTTCTCAAAGTCTATTAATCAAAGGTTTTGAAGTAGACCATATGATGAAATCTTATACTAGTATTGTAGTGCAAGGTGAGAGGACCACTTCAGTATGTTAGTTATCTTACCACAATGACGACAATTAAAGTATTGTCTTATGACTGCTATTTTTCATCATTTTCTGTTGAAGGTTGCAGAAAGTTGGTTCATAATTATATTATGCATGTCATATATTATACTTGAGTTATAATTGAAATAGGGTTCCCTAAGTTATTTATGCGTTATTTTATGTCCGTGCTAAAATATAAATTCCTAGTTTCAAAAACGTAGGAGCACCGCCATAAGCTGATAATTACTTCGCCAGTTAATTTAGATCGTGCCCCATCGTGGGCTTTTATGAATTCTATTTTAAAGCTAGCCACTTCGTGTGTCAGGAACTCATAACTCTACAGCGGGGACTAATTGGAGTCTAGACTTATTGATCGCTGTGGAAGAAAATGAAATTCTTGGTCACAAGCTTCTAGAACGAAAAGAGTCTACAATGAGAGACGAATAATTTCCTCTTATTTACTTTAATTTTAACTTATCCATATCATTGAATTTTATTATCAGATTTCCCCTAAGGAAAATCGGTTATTGATGTTGTATGCAGTCATTTTTATTACGTATCTCATAGATAAATGTTTATTCTATATTTTGAATAATGTTTTCCAATTTTCGTTCCATGCATTTTACAATATTTTGGACATTATTTGTTGTTGTTTTTTTTGTCATTTAACTTCCTGCAGTAAAGGAAGTTTTGAATTTGCGAAATATGTTGTCTCCTTCGTCGTGTTTTGTGTCCATAGTAAATGACAAAATTAGGTCCATTGAAACTTTTATATATGTGTGTCTGTTACTACTCTAGCGCTCGTAATGTATGTTTAATTTTAAGGAACTGGATATTTTAATATTTCAAGTTCGTGGAGGCTTGGAGATAAAAATACGAAATATCTTGGTCATTTTGAAACGGATCAAAAAATGTTAAGTGACCGATCTTATTGAAAATTTTATTTCCTGCGGTTATTCTCTTTCTTTCTCTAATATTAACATATATTTGCATTTATTAGTTTTCACTGTTAGGTGAACATAATTCGTATGTTGGTTGGCTACACCTTAACTGCTCCTCTCGTTTCATATTACCAGTAAGCCAATATATCTCGAAATATTTTATTTCAAGCTTGAATACGACATATAGATTTCGTCGAACATGGTGGAAGAAGTGTTGGGAGGGGGCGAATTAAAAACTCTTTTGTTCTTTAAAAACCGCACGCCAAGCTTAAATTTCAAGTTTTGTTTACATAGGTTTCTTAAATAAAAAAAAATTTGCTTAGTATTTGCGTTACAGAAACGTTTTATCTCCATTTCTGAAGCTTCAATGTTGGAAGGAACGCTGCTGGACTGTAGTTACTGTAAGTTAATTAGCCAGTGCTGCCAACTGACTTGGCTTAGAGGGATAGTAATTGACAATAGTTGTCAGCTGATTTCCCCTAGGGTACGTAATGGATGCTGTAGGAAACCCGAGCCGAGGTAGCGCTAATTGTGCCCGTCTATTTGTCCCCAGCTCCTAACTATTTCCCTCTCAGATATTCCCTATTTTTAGTTTCCAGCCTGGAGTAGTCTTACACACGAGGATTATTTATATCTCTTTGGTTTTTTTTTCTTTCTTTCTTTCTTTTCTTCGAACGAGTATTTAGTGGTTGAAATTTCACCGCAGCTCATTTCATCCCTTCCAAACGGTTTTACCGCAGCTCCTAATTTTCCTGTGCTTCTGTCTGCATTTAAACAGCACCGGAACGGGTGTAGGTCAGTGGTAATGTCATGCTCATTATGTTCAAAAGCAGGGACATTTTCTGCAATATAATCTTCAGGCGTTTCCTTCGTCTAGATCTCTATCTGTGGATAAGGTCCTACTCAGGAATTAAGAAGCTACTTGAGTAAAGAAATGTTGAACTCCATACATCCGGCAATACCTTAGAGGGCAGCACTGTGATAACTATAGTCTGGTAGTAAAGGGTTTTTATTAACTCGTCTCTTATATATATTTTTTTTAAATTTTCTAATTATGTTGTTCATTTTTGCGGAACTAACAAAAGGATTTACTGTAGCACAAATAACAAAAAATAGCTGGTCGTTTCTTCAATAAATTGTGTTTCCGGAGAATGCTTATTAACGAGAGGCTGGCGGAACAGAAGAAGTTTTGACAATATATATGAAACAGACATGAATCAATTTATCCAGTGCGTACCTATTTTGATTCAAGTTACTTCTTATTCTATAGTTGTCCATAATGTCATTCTATTGTCAAATTTAAAACTGAATTTATTTATTAAAGTTACTCTTTAAGTACAAGGATATATACTGTTTTCGTATGATCATAATGACATCAGGAAGAAATTATAAATATAAATGTATGTATATGACGTAAACTCGTTTTATGCAGTAGTTTATGTTAAATCATCTTTTACTACATCAGAGACATTTAATTGAACTTGGCTTGTTTATTATAGAGTTTGAAAGCTACTAGTTAGGCTTGAAGTAGGTCCTCGGCGTATAACACTGAAGCTGTAGGATCTCTATTAGCTTCCTTTTAGTGGTGACATTAATGACATTGTTGACGTTACGATTTACAACCATCTGTTGTAACTTTTACAGCTATTTTCCAATTTGTTTTTCATTACAGTTATTTGGATTGCCATCTGTCTTTTATTAAAAACTTCTATTCTCTCTAACGCTTTTCAAAATAAAGGCCCTGAAGATGGAGCTGTGTTCTGAAATTGCACTCTGTCGAAATAAACGTTTTGTATAGGAAAGGAGGCTTATTGTGAACATCCAGACTCATGGCTGTTTGACTTTGATTGTTTGACAAACAATATGATGGTCTGCAGCATTATTTGTTGTGTTTGACGAACATTCTTCGCGTTTGATGGAGTACTTGATTGTCGGGCGTGTTTGTTCGAAAATCGTCATCAGTAGCCAAGTACATCAAAGTTACTCAAAGTTATTGGTAATCTTTGAGAAGGTGGTACCTATAGATTTCCGCATAACAGTGTCCTGTTTTTTGAACACGAGGACTTAGTATTGACTGTAATTCTTCAAGAGTTTTATGGTGCATTCTCAAAATGTTGGCGTAGACTTTTTGTTCTGTGTGTACTATTTCCCGCAACGTATTTTCGTTGGCATATTTATGTCTTAATTTAACCAATCCCTACTCCATAGTCTATTTATTTTTTTCTTCCTAGTACCCAGAGCTAGACCAATGCCAAAAATGCTTTATCTGTATCTCCATTGTACGCTCTGTAGTTAGTACGACGAAGGCAGTAGAAAATCTAAACTGGGTGCAAGTTTGACAAACTTGTGTTTGATAATGTGCGCCCATGATAGATAAAAACGTAAATTTTTCCAATCAAATTGGATGGTTTACAAGGTACTTTAGTATCTATCTTTATTTAATGCCCCGGATGTCTTTAAAGCCTGGTGCCGACTCCCTCTTATTTCGTATTCCCCTTTATTGCGGCTCGACGCCACACAGACGATAAACAGACAATAATCTTGGGGCTGTCTCTGTTTTCCCTTTCGTCGTCACATTTTACTGCCGTTTCACCGCCGATTGGACTGTTCCTCTGGAAGCTTCGTTGTCTAGAAAAGGAAGAGTTTAGAATTCACGCTGAGTTCCGTTAACTTGCTACAGTGTAGGAACGGGGTTCGCATGCCGGGTTGATAAAGTTTCGTTGCGGCCATTCTGCTAGGTCGAGGCTTTTGATAGTGACAGCAAACAGATCGATTTGATGCCTCCTACCATCTGGTTTCAAAACTGTCTCATTCCAACGAAGTAATCCCTTCGATATCCAGTTCCTAGGGCATAAATGCCACGACTACAGCTGTATTCATTTCATTCGGGCTCCGGCTAGTCATGAGATTTAAGGCGTTAGGCTTAATGGAATTTGGTTAACCTTGTATCGTGTGTTCAATCCTTTTCACCTGGGAAGAATTTATTTACTGACGAACGGACAAAATCTTTAGTCCCATCCTGGCAAGAAAAGAGTGGTAAACTTTAGATAACCATACCCAATTAGACTTAGTAGCTCAAAGTGGATGTTAACAAATAACATTTATCAATAAGTTGTTTGAGCAAAGAAACACACAGTCACAAGCACGCACCAACACAATCTAGTTAGGGCATAACAATGCAGTAGTTTTTCGCCCAATAAAACAATCAGCCTAACCTAACCTATTTCATTCACATTGGTTTTCCGGACCTAAAACTAAGTTTCTCGATAACTGCACATGTGTTTGTGTATATAGGTGTTTTTGTCAGATATACTCAATTTAATTCAAAATAAACTAAAAACAAACAAATATTTAAAGATAAGAATTCCCTTAATTCAAGAAAGTTTCTCATTTGGTACTCAACACTGATAGTTCAGAATGAATTAACTCATATTATAGAGGGAAAAAAGGTTAAAATCGTAATCCGTTTCGTATCCGCGCCAATGCCGTGTTGCTTTCAATGAAATCTCACCTGGATGACATTTATAATACTTATAATAAAGCTGAACGAAAATGCCAGAAATATAATGCGAAGGTTAAAGTCAAGTGGCAAGTTTAAATATTTGTTTGGACTAATCAGCTTCTTGCTAGATTGTCAATAATAGTGCTTTTATTTTAATTTCATGAAGATGGACGGTCATATTCCAATCGAAAGTAAGATACAGTGACGAAATGGCAAAAGGTCGAAGTTGAAACGTTTCATCCCTTCACTCCTTAGGTTGATTTGCATGAGTTATGAAACCTGAATGAATGCAACTGCCATTTAACTAAATGGTTCTGTGAAATATGGAACTTGTGAATGAAGGATTAATGATTTTCGAATGAATGGAATAATTCAGCTATTGTGGTTGTACTCATTACACGATTTTTCGAAAATACCTTCAACTATATTCTTCAGCGTATCATCTTCGAGTGAGTGGGAATTCTGTTTGGTTTACGCAGCACTTGCGTGATAGAATTTTATTTAGTTGTTTTACCGAGATCGATATTTGATTTCTCCCTGTTCTCACTGGCTTCACTCAACAACTTGAGGATATTGAGTGGTTATTTCAATAATGAAGTAATTATGTACAGAGTCCAAACCTTGGCCTCCAACCAAAACCGTGTGGTAGGGGTTGTTGAGCCAAAGGTTTTCATTTTCATTCTCTTTGACCTCATTCACTTACAATGGAGAGCTAAGGTTTTGGTGCATCCGTAATAATGTAATTTTTATTTTACTTCTACTTTTCAGTTATGGCGAGTTTTCCCAGACCATTGGGTTTACGCAGCACCATGGACCTTGAGTGTCGCTCCCACTATTCATTAACAAGAATGAAGATTTTTTTGCTGGCCTTCTGCTTTCGTTTCGTTGGCCTGCAACATTTTTGATTTTTGCAAAGGTTTTGTTAATTGGAAGATCCCATTAGCCTTATAGGATTTCCTGTTAGCTGTGCTTATTAGTACACACCGAAGTGCTCAGTTCCGCTTTGCGAGCATCTAAGCATTAACCTGTCTGCCAGGTCTTTGCCCTTTTTTACTTCACTGAGCCTGTATGAATGAGCCAGTAACAATTATTTCGTAAAACATTTTCATTTAACTTATAATAAATTCTGTATAAGGAGGCGAAACCACTAAAAGTTTATTTATGACTTTAAATCATTTCCATAATCTCCGTTTAACTGAGGGCGGTGTTAGGCGACTAAATGCTTTTCCATGGACTGTGAAACCTTCAGTAATTGTAAATTTGAATTATAGTATATTTGGTTAATTCCATCTGGACAGCATTTTATTTCTGCAATTCTTCTCCTTAAAAATAAATATTTTAGTAGAATGCCTAAAATGCTTTATAAGATATAATTTTTCCAGTTGAGCTTATGAATAATTTTATAGAATAGGGATGAGGGGAAGATTTATGTAATCTTTTTATTTTATTATGGTTTTTTTTTTTTTTAAATTATTAGTTAAGTGATTTCCAAGTCCACAATACGTCGTCTTCCAGTCTTCCTACTGGCATATTTTATTTGAACAATCTTCTTACAAATTAAGTATACTTAATCATTGGTTTTATGCATTTTTTCGTAGGAGAAGGGCTAACGAATAAGGGTGTGTGTTTAGCGGTTTTCTTTAGAAAAGGAGCTATTGAGGTTGCTCACATGACACATTTTAACAAAAAGTTTTTCAAATCGTCGAATCCAAGTGCATTGTAAAAGTAAACGTTGTTTTATATGTCTTCTATACATTCTGTTGAATTAATTATAATTTCTATGGTGTGATCCCGGGTTCTTATTTTATCTAATTAGCGTAATTATTAATGCAGTTTCGTTCATAATATATACTGTGGCTTTTAAGTGATTTTTTTTTTTTTTTTGTGGAACTCATTAGTTGTTTTTATTTATTTTTTTTAAGTTCATTGCCCCTGAAGATTTTTTGATAGAATTTTTTTTTAACTCTTTTTATTATAAATTAGTGTACATCTAAAAAGGTGTAAGGGGCAAGCTATTATACAATATTACCGTAAGTGTGGTGTCTGGGGAGGGGGGGGTATAGGTTTAGCAGATTTCCCTAAAGGCGAATTTTTGTTTAATCGTTACCAAACTCGATATGTAAGCCTTAACGGCTAAAAAAGGGCTGGCGGAGGGGGGTTTAGAGAGAAACGTTCAAAAATTCGAAATATCTTCGTTATTATTTGTCGGATCAAAACATGTTATAGAATTAATCAAATTACAAATTTAATGTACTACAAATATTATTATGTACATATTTTCTCTATTGCGAATATTAACCGACTTCATTTAGCTATTTAGATATTTGCATTATTTAGGTTTCTCATGTCATAATGACAATAAGTTGTTAAATCGTAAACCACATTATTCTAAGCGTAAATACAAAATATTGTATTCATTGAACTTATATTCTGTTTGAAACAAATGCAAATACGTTGTGTGATGACGTAAAATTTTACGTTCATAACTCGTAAATGTTTATTTCATCTATAGCATACCCAATATTTAGTCGTTTCAGTCAACAAATATCATATTTGTTATTGGCTAAAATCGAACCTGGAAAAGGAGGGGTTTAAGGGGGGGGGCAAATACTCAAAATATCTCCGTTATAATGAGTCGCTTCGTGAAATGTTATAGAACCACTCTTGTGAAACTATTAATGTTCTACAATAGTTATTCTATGCCTTTTTAGCAGATCTCCCTTAAGAGAAATCAGCTATTGAGGTTGTAATCATGACGGAATTTTCGAATTTTTTCTTCAAATGTCCATCGATCCTACCTAGGAGATGACGAAAATGATGTCCGTTCAAAACTATATATATATTTGTCTGTTACCGCTTTAGCGGTCGCAATTTTTGTTTAATCGTTACCAAACTCGATATTTAGTCGGTTTATGTAAAAAGAAAGATCAAGTTCGTTAACGGCTGAAATCGGACTAGGGTGAGTTTAGAGGGGGAGAATTTTGAAAGTTCAAAATATCTCCGTTACTATAAGTTGGATCGAAAAATTGTATAGAACCAATCGTATTGCAAATTAAATTTACAATAAACATTGTTATATACATTTATTCTCTATCTTGAATATTAACCGAGATATTTTCATTTTTAATAAGTGTAAAGGACGTGCTATGATTCCCGCCGAAAGCTGAGACTGTGTTGAGCCTATCTAGAGTTTAGCTTTCACTGTCCTGGGGACAAGGAGATCCCCTGGTACACCTCATAAGGCATGGATCGAGGCTGCCTTGATTATTCCTCCCCCCTCTTCCTATTACTCACCCTACAATGCCCTCAACGTTCACGAACGGTTCGTTACATCCTTTCTCATTCATTACCGACTAACGAACAACTTCTGTTCAAGGGGTCACACCGGCTGGATTTGATAAATAGAGTCATGAAGAGTATTTGTAAAGAAATGAGATTTTGTTTATGCGTTGAGAAAGTGATACGCGTGCTATACGAATAGATTTCCCTCGTATGCCACGTATTTGCATTTACCTCAAAACGTAAAAATTCAATGTGAACAATATTTGGTTATTAGGGTTCAAATAATGTGCTTCAAAATATAACGTCATATTGCTAATATGACATGAGTAGGAGTGGGGGTTTATCTCAAAATTTAAGCGGGCATATACTATGCTTTCTTAGTTCGGACAGCTTTAGCATTTAAAAAAGTTTGTCACGCAGGGGCTGGGTAAATTAAGCAGATTTCCCACATGTTGGAATGACACACTACTGATCTCATCTCAGCATATATTCTTTATTCACAAAAAAAATGGGCGGTCAATAAAATTATAATTGATGATGTCTTCACGCAATCTATTAGCACTTATCTCTCATAATAAAGGTATTTGGTATTTCGAATAAGACGTTTCATGATATATTATATTATTTTTGAAGTGCGATGACTAAAAGGTGGGGTTTACTGAGCGCTAAAAACTAAAAAGTGCAAATGTCTTGGTTAATAATCATACTAGTGAAAATATGTACATAACAACATTTATAGAACATTACATTTGAAATAAGATTGTTTCTACAAAAGTTTCTATCCGCCGCACAATAATGGGGATATTAAGAATTTTCCTCTAACAACTCTGGAATTTTGCTCCATTTATGCTTTTAGTAGTTTGAATGAAATTTTCCTCATGATACCTTTATTGCTGGATGGTCAGGTGCATACGGCAGCGGCACTGCATGTCCTTGTGACCCTCTTTATCCCCTTGTCCGTTCCCGTGGAAATCAGGTTTACAAGATCCATTACCAGCTGGAGCGTGTAGATATGCAACAATCTATATCTAATATCGTGACTTTTAGCAGAAATGACTTAAAGGAAAGCAACGGTTATACTTACAACGCGATCTTTTTTAAAAAATATTTTCCAAAGTTTGTCGAAAGACTACGAAAATGAGGTCTCTTCAATTTAGTATTTACAGGCTACACCTGATAATTGATCTCATGAACAGGCCAACCTGATTTTCACAGGACCGAACAAAAGAAAAAGTAGGTCGCTATGACATACAGTGGTTTCCCATTGCCTTCTGCATCAGACCATCCAGCAATAAAGACATCATGAGGAAAATTCCAT
Organism: Riptortus pedestris; assembly: GCA_019009955.1. Lineage (NCBI taxonomy): Eukaryota > Metazoa > Arthropoda > Insecta > Hemiptera > Alydidae > Riptortus > Riptortus pedestris. Next base: position 234,459,945 of record CM032228.1, read on the forward strand.
TCACACTATTAAAGGCATGAGTAGAGTAAATTCCATTCAAGGGCAGAGTTGCTGGACAGTCATCCCTCGGTAGCCTGCAGCCTGCATAAGCTGACTAATGATAGACTATTAGCCAGTATGAACATGCAGACTCCAACTTTAATCTACCCTCCAGTCTTATCCCACTGACAGAGAATTTTAACAAGGGGGGACTTCAACAAGTTTTTGTTTGATTGTTGACAAACCCCATATTATAGCGTTGCCTGTATAATATAGATCGATCTCGTTAATAACTAAGTTCTTACCAGGAGTGGGGGCTCCACAACATCACAGACATTCTGTTTTATTCAAGCAAGAAGAGAAAAGACAAAAATCAAAATTCGAAATAGATGTGTTATTATGGCACTGATCAAAAAATTGTATACGAGCAAGATTGTTGAAAATGTCCGTTTTCACAGTTGTTGGCCTATATATTTTTACTCTCAACTTTTACTTTTCCGAGTTATCTGTATTTCTTTAGTTTTCTGTCTTTAAGTCAACCCCACTTCTACTAATACCACTTCTACTTACCCTGGTTAAATTTTAACTCCTGTTTAACAAGATTTCGTATTACGAGAACAATTGAGAATAGAATATCGAATGTCGATGTCAACATGTTATTATGCGTGTTATTACAGTAAATGAGAAATCTGCTTAGTTTAAGTGATACCGGATGGTCTTTTAAATGTAATCTAACTTTATTAGTTCTCTAAAGGATTCTGTTTAATTAAGCTATTTATCTATATTTCATTTTTTTTTTTCAATTTTGAACGGCCGTTGCGTTTGCCCTTGGGCTGAGTTGAGTCGTCATAGATAAACTATTTATATAATGTAGTCTTGTATTCATATGGTAGACTGTTGGCAGACCTGACTTGCATTAATTTTGTTTGTCACGCCCTCAAAACTAACCCCTTCCGTTCTTTTACTTTAATATAAACCAATTGCCATTATTTAATCCATAATTCTGTCTTAGCAAATGTCCTCCATACTCCAGGATATCGACCGGATGAACCTCTGATCATCTATTGAACATGTGACCACATTGATGTTTTTTTTTTGTTTTTTACAAGTTACATAAATTATATTAAGATTATTCTGTGATAGAGATCATGACTTGAAAAATTATAAATTATAATTAGGTTTGAAATTTTACTTATCGAGAATCTGAAAGTATTATTATTGAAGTAATTAGTAGCCATGATCAAAAATGTTTATTTACAAACTATTATTCCTTGTTAAGAACAATACTAATCTTTTCGAAGTCATGTATAACTAACCCTAAAAAAATACATAAAGGTATACAAAATAATTATTTATTGCACAATGAAAAGTTAGTTATCACATCGTAGGATCAGTATATTATTTTAAAATAACAGCACTTTTTTTTGGGGGGGGGATTGATTCAATGAAAGACCAAGGCCTGTCATAATTAGGAATGGGATAACGATATCGAATATTTAATATTTGTTCCATGCCAGATACCAATTTATATGTGTCTGTTTTTTATCCTTTCTTCTTTCATAACATCGGTGAAGAAGAATGCTTTGTTAACGTCAGACATTGGAGAAGGATTGCCTTTTCTTTTTTTTTTTTGTTCTTCCTGTTAAGGATGATGATAAAAGAAGACCACCCCGGAAATGGCGTTGCACTGCATTCCATTGTCTGCTGTTATTAGATTTCATTGGTGTCACCTTGGCCAGTACCTATTGTATTGTTTCTAACTACTTGGTTACCTGTAATGCCTTAACGTATGTCTCTGATTGCTATCAGGGGATTGTTTTCATAGAATACAAATAAGTATTAAAGGATTGATTTTGTAAGTTGTAAATGTAAACTAGTGTAGTTTGGCTAACAACCCTTTAGTGGTAAATGAAAGGTTATGACAGAATGGATAGTAACCAATGGAAAACCACAAGGCAGTACATGAATCCTGTTGAATTACAACCAGCATAAACAACATACTAAAAAATTAGGTTTCTCGTAACTGTCTGTCATATATTCCTTGAACATACGTAATTGTCGTCATAGTGGTTCCCCTAAAGTTATGGCTATCAACATTCCCCAAGTTTACTTAAAGTTAGTTAACACAGCCCCTGCGTGACAAGACTTTCTGGATTACTAATTTATACCTCTTTGGTCACACTGTAGAGTAGTACTATTCCTCTTCGCATGCCAACCACGTCTAAATTACTAAATTATTCAGATGCCCTCCCCCCCCCAAAAAAAATATTTTGAATGTAAAGCTCTCTTTCAACATGGCGTGCATCCCCCATAAAATTTAAAGACACCTGGAAAGGCACATTTACTCTTTTGTGAGCAAATGGAGGTTTTTATTTCCTATAAATTACATTTATTTTTTTCTAATTAGGGATAACCCCCATTCAACAGAGGATTCGACAAAACTGGGAAAGCATGAGACTATGGCCTAAAAAGAAACGCAAGTTGAGTGTTGGAAATGACAACTAGCCAACGAAGATGGAAGGTGAGGCAACCTTATTTTCTGTTTTCTGCTGTTCCAATAATTTAACGATATTGGATCACAGTGGTCGACCCAAATAGTCTTTGTATGGTTGTTTGAATGCGATAACCCTAATAACATTAGTCGAGGAGCGTGCTTCTGTTGGGAACTGAAAACTGTAATCGTTGGGACGACAGGAGCCCAGGTTCATACTGATGAAGAAGCACCCAGTAGGAATGCAATAGTAAACAGATAAAATGAGATAGTATTCTCGTCATCTCCCAGAACGCATATTTTACATCTATTGTTATGAACAATAGTTAAGAATTAGAGATTTTGCCTATGCCTTAATTGATGGATGAACGTTTTAGAGAGAATAAATATTTCTTCTATGTAATTGACCTTTTCCCACATATTGAATATAACATGAATCCGTACATTGTTATAAAAATGGCAATGAACCCAATTAGAATATGTCGATTTGTTATCTGCAATAAGTTAAGATGTTAATCTGCGATCTTAATGAACACTTATACACATGGTTGCGGCCTTGATCAAACATATTCATTGCGGTTTGATACAACATAATTTATTGCTCATGAATAATTTCTGCTTACAATGTTCGTTACGAGATTATTATCATAATTAGGCTACATTTACTTTATGCATGAACTGAGCTTCATTTGAAAATGGCTTCATTACCCATACTGTGCGTTATATGTTGGGATTTATGGGATTTATTTTTTCCTGCCTGGTTTAAAAAAAAAAAAAACCGAGTAATTTATGTATTTCAAAATGCACTTTTTATAATTATATTCCCAAATTGATTATTTTCTTTTAAAATCATTTTGAATATAATTAATATGCGAGGTCTCTTGGTAGATCGTAAAACTAATCATTCTAGCAAGATTTTGAATTTTGCGAAATTCTCTTCTATACCTTATATTTAACTGTTTCATTTAACACTAAAGATCATATTAATTATGGCTGAAGTTGGGGGTGGAATAGGAAGAGGAGGGGGTTCGAAGGAGAATTTAAAAAAAAAAAATCAAAATATCGCCGTTATAATCAGTCGAATCGTAAAATGTTATAGGACCAATCTTGTTAAGCTATTGGTGTTCTACAATTGTTGTACTATGCATTGTTTTCGTGACTCAAGTATTAAGCGAGCTATTTCTACTTTCTTGCTTTCAGCCTCAGTAACCCCCCTTCTCCGCCATGTTTTACTCATCGGTTTATTTACATAGAAATAGAGAATAGGTGACTGAAAAGAGACCACAGCACGAGGAAAATCTGCTTAGTTTACGTGGTCTGTGCGTGACGGACATTTTTCCACTGTGAGTTGTGCTGCATTTCAAAATACGACAATTTATATCTGTTCTTAATTGCTCACATTTATTTTATGTCTTACAGAAGAACATTATATATTTGAACATAGAATACTAGACACTGGATAATTGGTCTACGACCTATTACTATAATTATTCTACTAAACGTGCTCCTGATGATGCATCACAAGTATGTGAAACCAGTAATTAAGGCTTGACGTGACTGGTGTCATCTTTTGCAGAAATTCTGGGTTAGAGCCGATGAATGTCAACGATATGCTTGCGGTTTGAAGTTGCTAATTTTTCATTTGTATGATACCCATAAAAGAACAAAACATTTTTTATCGCTTAGAGTGACCGTAATTGATTTCAAAATACAGGAGCAAATAGCGATCAGTACAATAATTAGTGAAACGATTAGTGGATTTAGTTAATCAGGAGCAACATTGAGTGTCTAAATATTTACAGGTATAAGGAAGAAAATATTAAAGAAAGATATATAAAAAAAAAAAAAACTTTTAGCGGCTATCAAATTAAAAATTAATCTGTTAGATTTGATATATTGTTAAACCTTGAAGCGATGATGAACTAATTCCTATAAAAGTTCCTAATATTTAAAAAAAAAAGGAAAACAATTAAAATGACTCATTTGATTTTTGTACTGCCTTATTCAATAAGTCATAAATTACACCATTCCTACAGAAATTTCATAACATCTTGACAAGCCTATCTACCACTAACAATATATTTTTTTAATTTTACATATTTTTTTATGATTGTCATCAGTCATTATCTATTGCCGTTATCTATCTTTACACTAGCCCCAGGAAACCTTTATCTCTCGTGTATTTTAAACTTTTAAATTGCCATCACTCAATACGGGCGTGCCCTGCAATCTATTGTACAATATTACCGCCCCTATATTATGAATAAGGGCCTATTTCAAACTATATTTCTTTATGGCTCCACTAAAATTAGCGAGCTTTTTTTTTTTAATTATACTTGTTTTATACAACTGTATGTACTGTTGTTATATTTTCTTGCACCCGCCACTGCCGCATTCATTGTCTTGTGTAGGAACCCGTTTAGGCTACTTATTGTAACATGCTCTATCCATTGTAACTTCTTCGTACTCATATCTTGTTAAATCGACTGTCACGTTTCGTATATGACCTGTTCTCTTGTCTTCCTTCTCTGGGTTCCTAAGTCACCACCCCACTTTGAGCCTATTATGGCTTTCAGAACCTTTCAACCATTGCTTTCAGTATACTTGTCCACGCCCGTCTCTCATATCCATACTTGAGTATTGGCTTGATAATGGAGATCCTTGCTTTCAAGCAGTGAGATTTTCTTTGATCTTAAAACTCGTGAGTCCGAGAAGAAACGTATTTGCGACTAATTATTGTGTAGTCTACTTCAGTAAACAGGTCGTTTACAGAGGTTACTATATTTCTGTGGTATTTAAAGCTCTTACTTTTGGGTAGGATTTAACCCCAAAATATAGATTACGGTTTACAACCATGTCTTACCACGTCTTTTCCTCCATTAGTTGCAAGCCTATTTCTTTTGATATCAATAAACCGGCGAGATATAGTGTATCCTCTTTCTTGCTTCCGAGGACACCTACATCATCTGCATTCGCCATCTCCAACCTAAATTTAATTTCTGTTTACATCTGGAAAATCTAGTTAATTTGCTCAGCTACACTGCTTATACTTTTTAACACGAATTGGTCAAGGTTTTAGTCTTAAAATAAATTGATTATGGAGTCTAATTAGCTCAGATCATCTTCAGCCAGGGTGGTAATTAGTATTTTACACAATGAGTTCGTCACCAATTGAATTTCCCTATAACATCAACATGTCCAAGACTATTGGCAATATTCTATGCCAATATGACCCATCACATTTGGAAACGTTTTTGAAATGTTACCATGTTCATTTACTTCCTCTATTATCAGTAGAAATCCTTGCTATGAGGTCAAATCTTGGTTTAACTCTTTAATTATTTGATAGCAGTTAGATCTACTTTTATAAATATCATAATAAGTATCATATCATTAAAAACATCACCAGACATTTACGTCCTATACCAATAATCGAAGGTCTGTCGTATGTTTTGCTAGCCTATCTCGGATTGTATTAATTCGTTATGCTTTTCCATGAAACATCGATTTGCAGTAAGTCATTAGGATATAAGAGAGTCTCTTAATGAATTCTTCTCAATGTTCTATAAATCGATTAATTTTATTTAACTGCATTTTCAATGAATAAAGTATTTTTTTCAGCCTAGCTATTCGTGATCTTGATAAATTTACCTTATAAAAATTTTTTAAATTATTTATTAACGTCCACTTTTTGCAACTAAGGCTAATTGGAGTGGGTTATCTGCAGGTTTCCACCCTTATAAAAAGAACATATCTTACTGTAATAAAAAAAAAAAAATGATTCCCTGTAACCCTACAAGTCAAATCTGCTATAAAATGGACTTCTGAGCTTCGAAGAGCGTGTAATTTTGAAAAATAATGTAGTCAATCATTTAGATTGTTTTGTTCGTCGCATTTCAGTGATCCATAATGAAATTGCGTTCTAGCGCAGGGGGAGTTTGTTTACTACTGCAACTATATGTTATTGAAAGGTCATGTTTTGTTGAGGCTGCCAAAGGGGGAAAAGTTAGAAAGGGGTGTCCCCCTTTTCCCGTTATTGTGGATATAAAAATTGGGAACTTTTAATTTATGTGGTCATTTTCGAAGGGCGAAGAGGGACTCTCGGTATTAATATTTCCTCAATAATTTCATTTATACGTTTTTTTGTAGTCCCCCAAGCGAGAAAAGACATTTTTATTGTTTCTAACAACTTATAAGTTCCTTCTCGTTATTTTATTAGCATTTACAATATTATTTTCTCCCCAATACGTTCTAGATTTACCTTTTATATGTATAGTTTTATGTGAGTTTAGGTTAGTATTTAGGTATGTAGGCTAGTTAGTTAGGCTCTTGCTGCCACTTCTTTGAACAGAGGCAAAGGAGTCGCAGCTGCGGGTTCCCCTAGGACTTTTTGGAATTAAACTAAATCTCCCAAATGTTGCACTTTAATGCTTAGCCGTGCTCGGTGAGTTAGGCTAAGTTACCTGACCCAAGTTATCTATTCAAAATTATATATATCTAATTAAATAGGGACAGCTGGTATGGGGAACCCAAAGGTACAGCGGGGGCACAGGTGGAGGAAAAAAAGTTCTAGATTTACCGGCCCCTCTCCCCTCATACAAACAAAGAGAAGTTTTAAAAAAATTGATAATTATAGAAATTGTAAAATTTCAAAAAATGAAAATAATTAGAATCAAACTTTATTCTCCTGAATAAGTTAGGAGTTGAGAATTTATCTTTCAGTTTGAATTATAAATAGGACGTAATTTTGAAGAAACACTAATTATTCCTAGTGTGTTATCTATTTTACATTCTTATCTTTGTAACTCCTGTGCTTTAGCGTTAGTTAACTGTCTTTTTCGCAATTAAAATTTCAGATCACAATTTTTAAACTGGTAATTTTCATTATTTTGCTGTGTATAATGTTACTTTTGTAAAACTCATTTATACGTATGACTTTTTTGAACCATTACTTGGAGAGAATAAAGCTTCCAATTCTTCACAATTTTCTTTTTATTTCAGCTCTTTCAAAGACTATTGTCTCCTTCCTCAGAGCTACTTGCATGTACTCATTGGGAAAGACAGCAACGGCATGGGGGCCACTTGATGTCTTTCATGTCTTAGCTGCTGAAATAAAAAAAAAACTTGTTTAGAATTGAACTCTTTCTTCTCTCCATGTATTGTTCTTCCAAATATTCTTCACTTTCTACAACACCTATGTGATATTTTAAAACCTCCATCATTTCTTTACGGTTGATAAATTCCTAGTAATTGATGTATGTGTAGGTAGGTTCCTATTGATTACGTGTGGGCATAAAAATGAAAAATGATCTTTTGTCTCGGGCGTCCCTTTTGACCTATTGTTTTGCGGCAATATAAAGAGATTCGTTAAAAGGTGCCATATTCGAAAAAACGAACACCAAGAACATTGTATTGTGGAAACTTCATCGGACCGTTTATAAAATACATACTGAAATATATTAAACTATTTGAGACTGCTGTGGGCAAATTATCTCTGTTTCGTTAGAGACGAATTTTGCTAACTCCAAAAATTGTGCTCTCCTTCGAAATGGTACTCAAGTAAAAATTGTCTAACGTTACAAAAGATCTTTTTATATAAAGCTTATCTCAAGTATTGCACAGCCTTACCATATTTTGAGGATTTTACTTATATTTTGAGGATTTTACTTATATTTTGAAATATATTAAGTAAATTGAGATGGGGGGCTCTCGTGTACCAGTCACTTGGGTGCAAGTGGAACTCACTCATAGAAATGGTTAATGGAGTAAGTAACTATATTGAGTTTAGTTTGATAAGAGGATGACTAAATTTTGCATGAACTTTGAGTTTTATATTGAGGACATAGGCTTTTAATATTATCTCGAAATGACAATTTCCCTTTATTAGAATGTGACTGTAGATAATGCCCCTCAAGTGTTCATTTTATCTCGAAATATTCCTCTTGTCACAATGAGCGAGCTTGAGATTAGAAGGGACGACTGATAAGGCGTTCGTTCACTCGCAGTGCGTTCACTGGCAGTGACTGATCTGGGCTCTGTAGCTTTATTGTGCGACACAGAATGGATGAAGTAAAGGAAGTCGTGGAAGAGGTGGCAGCCGAAATAGCTAGCGCAGCAAAGGAAGTCATCGCCGAAATAGCCCACCACCAGCCAAAGCCGAAACATGAGGAAGAATGCCCATTCAAAACCATAGGTAATATTAGTCATAGGAGGTTTAATATATATTTAGTGATGTAATCACTATATAATACCTTTAGTCCTACCCAAGTTAGAAAAGTATGGTAACCTCTAGATAACCCGTCTGATTTGTCTTATCTTGTATAAATTGGACGTACATTAATTACGTTTTTATTTAAACATTCCAGTTTTTTTCACTCTAAAACTTAGAACATTCTGTAGATTTCAAGGTACTTTTAATGCAACCACGTAAGCGCTCTATTTCTAACACTAACATTTGTGGTGACTCAGGTTTAAGAATGACTTGAGACTTACATATTGTTAGTTACATCATTGTGTATATTTCGATAGTTTTCTTTGTCTTATAATTTATTGCCGAGTTCTTTCTGGTTACTCATGACGTCTCGAGCAATAGCTCGTTATTAGTCGGAAATTTTCTTGAGGGTCTTATCTTTTTTATTATTTATTCTTTACGTCTTTCCTTATTTAGTTAAACCAATTATAAACGTTAAATACTTCACTGGGATTGCCTTGTACTAAGTAAAACGTTTCTATGTGTTTGTTTTTAAGATGGCTGCTTATTCTCTAGGCTCCGTAGGAAAAAAGGTGTGGTATTCTACTTCGTTTTCAGATGCAAATTTGAGCTATTCCTTATTTTTCACCGTAAGGCATGAATTTATTGTTAATGAAAATTGTTACCTTTAATAATAGATTCTGACCTACATGATTTTCGCTACCTCATTGAAATTTCATGATATTTTCTTGGATATTTATCCGTCATATTTTTCAAACCCTAACAACATTTACCTATAAACCAATATATTGTTTCCTACTATTAGATTTTTGCCTTAAGTTCTTTGCATAAATCAATTGAACATTATATGGGAGTGAGAGCGGCGTCTAGCCATGATCGCCACACCCATACAGACTGTAGGTAAATAAAATGTCGCAACTCATGACACACATTTAAGTGCAAAGAACTATTAAGTACATATTTATCAGTAGGGGATTGAATAGGTTTTAAATACAATTAAATTATGAATAATTTATCAATTACTATTTCACTTATTTAATATGAATAATTAATTTATAGAATTATATTGTAGTTTATTCTGAATATCAGTGACCTTACTTGAAGCATCAGGAATCAATTAGCATGATTCCTTTTTTACTCATAAGTGTATCCGGTTAGCCATGTGGACTAAGGCATAGGTATCAATCTCACTTTCCAAACCTAGATTTATCAGTTCAGAAATTGATACAGTGATGAATTCAATAATTAAAATCCACCCTAGAAAGCGTGATAACCTGTAAATAACCCGTCCCAATTAGCCTTACTAGCATAAAGTGCACGTTAATAAATAACATTTACTCACGAGAAGTAATTGAGCTTATGAAGTTGGACTATTGTTCTCTAAACGATAACTCACTATCCTGTCAAGTGCTATTCCTTATCCTTGAACCTTTTTTTTTTTTTATTCCACCTTAAATTATTTCACAACATGTTGGAAAATTTAAGCATGTTGGAAGACTATACGTTATCGGTGCATTAGCGCTATGCATACGACACAGCACAAAGACATGCAAGACTTAAACTGCAGCTATCCTCCTCCATCGTTGATCTGTAATTTTAAAAATCAATAAAAAAAAAAGAAAAGATTTTTAAATGAAAATACATTTGATTTCTGAATCCAGAACTCAAGATGTGTTGTATTTATTTGTATAAAGGATACTCTTAGTACAGCTTAAAATTTCTATAGTAAATAGATGTAGAACATCCCTTCAAGGAGGTACCGACGAGATATTCACTTGGTTGCTGTTCCTGAAATCAATCGGAAACTCTAACTAATTCTTCGAAATTAATCTTTCGAATAATTTGCTAAAATTGTGCAAACTAATTATGAAACAAATTGCCAACTTCTGTAGGTCACTATTGACCTTCCTATAATACATTAAAATAATAGGTTAATGCCTGTTATTTGTCAACTTATGGAGGCAACTGGCTACGGAGGAATGGCGTTCTAACCACTCTGGCCTCGAGTGGAATTTTCCTCGTAATGCAGTTATTGCTGGACGGTCTGGTACAGAAGGCAATGGGACACCACTGCACGTCCTTGTTACCCTCCTGTCCTGTAAAAATCAGGTTTACCTGCTCACAAGATCAATTACCAGGTGTAGCCTGTAAATACTAAATTGGAGAGATCTCGTAATCACAAGCAGTATAATGCAATAATTAATCATGTCACTGTCACGTTACAAAAGTCTGGCACAAAAAAATTTCGGAAGACCGATAATGAAAAAAAAAGAAGTTTATCTGTACCACTCGTACTGCTTGTTAAAAGATCATATCTTATAAGTAGGTTCCACTTTGCGTGACATCGAGTGTGGGCAAGGTCAAGATTAGTTGAAAATATAATAATTTAATTTGAAAAATTGTGCGCTTTTGCAATGTGGGAATTATATGAAAAGCAGGTAATATATTGTTTTAAATCGTCCGTAACTGTCACCATTTACTTTTGTATTATTGTATTTTAAATTATCAACCCTTGAATGGTGTCATCTTCCGCCTTACTCCCGAACTTTCATATTCTTTTGAAAATAGTTCTTTCATCCTAATACACTTTCTTCTTTATTTAAGGCCCACTTTCTATTAAATTAAATAGTATTCTTGAATAGGATGTAAAGAGAAAGCATTACACCTATAGCAAATTGTACTTATTTACACCTTTTTCTCTCAAAATGATTTCAAATATTGCGGTTAAACTTAAGTAGAGATTAACAGGTTAAAAAAGTGTTAATCACAAGAAATTAACAACATTACTTGTAAATATTAAGAAACCGTTTATTGGGGAGGGGAGGAGGGGTAGTAATCGAGTAACTATTCATATGTAATATAAACCGGTAAATTATTTCAAAAAAAAGTAATGTATTATTTATTTTATGTTATTATTAACATTACTACTGTGTACCACTCCCCCCTATAAGAAAACCTTATACAGGGTGGAGGAGAGGAAACGCATGTTTTTCACTATTGAATGACTGGGACACGGTTTGATAAAAATAAGTGTTAAGTGATAAATTTTTTAATTCAGTTATCAAATATATATACTTCAATTAGGTTCGAAAAATAATGTCTTTGAGATGACGTCCTTCTTGCTGGATACAAATTTGGAACCTCTCCCGAAAGTTACGCATGGCTCTCTCAGAATGTTTCGGAAAACATGTGTTTCCTCTGCTCCTCCCTGTGTATTTACTGATGATTTTGGCTGCCTATACCATGCCTTCACGAACTCATAGAATTAAAAGAAATTTTTTTAGAGAAACTGAGAATATGGTTTGTCATTGTCTGCCAGTATATGTAGATAACTCTTGATTTATGTAAATAAATGATATAAATTCTAAAAGAATTCATAAATCTCTCACTACTATATGGAGGAATTTGAGTGTGTGTTAATTTCTCAAACCACAACTCACAAGTATATTGCTTACATTTTACAAGTATTAAGAATATATGTATAATACATTCTACCCCCGCTCCTCGTTAGATCATCTGTCGTTAACTGCTTTTTTAGTATTTTAAATAGCTTTAAGTTTTAAAAAGTATATATATATATATATATATATTTCTTCACATTTTGAAATCTGATTACTGTCGACTTTTAGCTGATTTCTCTTAGGGGTAATCAGCTATTGAGGTTGTACTCATATTGGAATTTTCAAAACATTTTTCTTCAAATGTCCATCGATCCTACCGATAAAATGAGATCCGTTCACAATTATACACACACACACACACACATATATATATATATATATATATATATATATATATATATAAATCTAAATTTAAATGTTTCATGTAAAAATAAAGATCAAGTTCGTTAACGGCTAAAATCGGACCAGGGGGAGGGGGGCTTTAAGTCTTTTCGTTATTTAGTCGAAAATGTTTGTGATCTATACTATACTCGATATTTAGCCGTTTCAGTCAACATTCAAGATTTCTGTTTTTGGCTGAAATTGGAGTTGGAATAGTGATGGTTCAGACAGGGGAATTAGAAATTCAAAATATCTTCGTTAATATGATCCTGATCATAAAATGTTATAGAATCAATCATGTTAAGCTTTTGATTTTCTACTATTGTTGTTCTATGCGTTTTTTGGTAAATCAAGTATTAAGGTAGTTATTCGTAATTTCTTGTTATCTGCATTCAGTAACCCCCCTCTCCTTCTTCTCATCAGGTTTTTACATATAGAACACGTGGTGATATTAGATCGCAAGAGTTAGACCAGCACTTGGGAAATCTGCTTAGTTTACGCAGCCTCTGCGTGACGGACTTTCGGTTTTTCTTAAAGGAAAAACATCTTTTAGTAGGTACATTATCTAGGAATGTAGCTGAGTTTAACATCTTCTATAACTTAAGTTATGAACTGCATAATTTGTCATTTTTGTTTTATTTAAAAAAAAAAAATGATGATCAAAGTTAGCATAAATAAAAGGTGAAGAGCCGTGTGAAAAGCTGTTGTGTCTAGTGGGAAAAGGGATGTAGGCTGCATTCAATGCTGTGAGAGCTCTCTGTTGTAATCCGGATGCACTAATCTAGTTGTGAGGCAACTTTCCAGGGTGCGCCACCTTCATACTGAAACCACCCAGGCTTCTTTCATTTAATTTACTGAGATTTATTATCTTTTAATTAACTTGAATGAAAGCCTGTAGAAGATTTAAATTTTTAGAACAAAGCAGTTCGAATATAAATTGTATAAATATATTATTACTATCTTACACTGCTTCTATATTTTACATTACAGAAGTATTTAAAAAATATTTCCTTCTTAGTATTGCTCATATAAATGTTCTATTTTTTGAAAGAAGTGTCTTCTGTAGTGAATAGTGGTCATTTTAGTGCCATTTGTCAATATTTTAATTCATTAAATTTATTTACAATTATATGATTTCCGCATCTGAATGAAAAAGCTATATTTTAAAGTTAATTATAAAATTATTGAGATACAAAGAAACGGGTTGGAAGAAGTTTTAACTGTTCATGGAATTTTATTTCTAGGCAATAAGAAATATTGAGTTTTCCAAAATTTTTGACCATGAAAAAAATTAATCAAATAAAAAGATGAGTATTTCAATAAGGAATTAAAAAAAAAAAATCATAATAAATACTAGATTTTTTTTCAGTCTATAAATGTGATTAAAAATTACTCCATTGAATATTACGACCTATGTGATATTATGGGTTCGATTCCCTCTTGTGTATTGGAAATTCATTCAGTGACTGACTTACTAAATAAGAAACCCAGTTGACGTTAATTAAATGATAATGATAATTATTCCAATTGGATCAGTACAAATTGATTCTTCACTTCTGTTGCAGCTAGTGATAATGAGTGTAGATTATTTTCTTCCGAAATTCACATTTCTGGACCCTAAGAATATATTTTACATATTACATTTTAAAATTTCGCTTTTTCTCCTAAATTTGTCCTAAATCCTGTTTTTTCCCGTTTAATTCATGTATATTATTCTAAAAAATGTCATTTTTTTCTTATTCATCTTTGGCAAAATATCTAATCATTCCTAGTTAATTTTTCTTTCTGAAGTTTTAGTTTTAATTATTATTAAATACATGAATTATGACTCTGATATTATTTATAAAATATTCTTTTAAAACATCATGAGTTCCTTTAATGTATTAATGAATAATACAGTGCTAATTAGAAAATGGATCATAAAAAGTGGATTAACACTTTTGTAATTCAATTTCTTATTCCTCAAGTACCTTTCATCTTAATTTATATTCTCATCACTAATCAAGTTGTAGTAATGTATGTTTATTTTAGTACTTGGCCAATTAGAACATAGCCATGCCGAGTGGGCCTATTAAAACCAGCTGTAACACACGTTTTGCACGTGCTCTCATTTCTCATACCGCAACCTTGACTTGAGCCTACCCTCGATACTGAGAGTGCACATATACTTGTTTTAGACTGTCATTGCGCATGTTTGTGTGTATGTGTGTGTGGAAATACAAACATACAATGTGAAGAATATGTATTTATGCATTTATATAATTTTCGTTTTTTTCATCAACAAATTACTTTTTTTTTTAAGAGAGTTGACATTCATATTGACCTTGTGTATGGTTATGCCCATGGTCCAAGACAACTTTTCATTTTGATTGATTCCCCATTATGACCAAAACACCTTTCGTTCATTCATTTTAAATTACTGCGTGTTATGGCAATAACATTGTAACTGGTTTGAGGGTTGGAAGAAAGGCGAAAAAAAGGCTGATTTTTTTTTGCCCCTGTTAATGGGAAAATTATATGTTCAGAATTGTTTTGTACATCACAAAAATACCAAAAAATTGGGTCCTTATAATTCTTTTTTCGATTCTTCTTTACACTGATTTACAACCATCTGGCACTTGAAAATTTTTCTTTTTTTATTTCCTCTACAATCGCCATTTAAGACTGATCGACAAACTTCTCGCAATTGAAAATACTGGAAGGAAATTTATTGAGACACATTTTTACTTCTGCGTGCGAAGGAGTTTCATCATATTTGTGATAAGCAATATCAGCTTTACAGCTCAACTAAGTTTATTTTTTTGGCTTTTCCTTAGTATGTATACGTTTATATTTTCCTAACGATGTACGGTTATAGACCAGAAGAGCGAAAACAGCAACCAGACCCTCTCAATAAATTCTGAAATATACATTTGAATGAAAATTGGTTTTCAAAAAAAACACTTATCATATTATTTGAGTTTTATACTATGTCATTTGAAATCCCTATATAAAGGAGAAGATTCCTAGAGTCCCAGTAGTTTGCCGTCGCCTTGGATGGTTTCCCAATTTCATTCCACGTCCCCTCTCCTCGAATTCTACGGCCCTAGGGCAACGCGTTCTATTGATTTTCTACCCCTCGCCTGTGTCTCCTCAATCCTCGACAAAATACCTCAGGGAGAGGAAAATGGAAAAGAAACATGTCTATTGATTAAACGAGCTCTCTAGTAGCGGTGCTCTCCAGCTACGAAATCAATAAGTTTATAACAACTATATGAATGAAATGCCGGGATTTATTCTAAACTCTCATTAACTTTGGAGGGAAACATTATTATCAGATATTGAGGTACCAGATGTTGATGTTCATGGCACAATTTTCGAACCAGGATATGCCGAAAATGCCGTTCACATATCTATATAAAACATATCCACAGGCGCAATTCAATATTTAATCTTTTTGCTTGAAAGTAAAGTTGGAGCTAATCGTAGAAATTCGAACAAGGGATGGGGGTTATCGAAAATTTAATTTGTCTCCCTTATTGTGAGAGAACGATTGGAAAATTTCAGACAACCAATTTTGTTGAAAATTATTTTTTTTTATAAATGATGTTCTATACATTTATTCTTTATCCCTAATAATGACAGAGGTATTTGGATATTTTAGTATTCAGTCCTCAGTAAATCACCACTTCTTCTCACCTCATATTAACCATAAGCTGATATATCATGAAACCTTCTGCTCCAAGCTTAAATATTAAATATTTTTTTCATTGTACTTTTACTAATCAGTTATTGCAAATACGTTTTTTGATGTGACTTTATGGTTTTACGTTCTGGACCACTTGATTATTTATGTATACCATACTCAACATTTAAAGGGTTTATGAAAAATTAAGATGATATTCCCTAATGGTTGAAATCAGACTATTGGGAGGGGGAGTTCTTGAAAGGTAGAAACTCGAAAATTCATATCTCAGCTGTTATGGTGCAGATAGAATAATTGTATATAATCTTATTGCAATTATATTTTTTTACAAATGTCCAAGGCATATCTTTACTCATAGGAATTTCATATTTTAGCTCTTGGGAAGTCTGCTTAGTTTGCTCAGCTCCTGAATGGCGGGTTTCAGAGCAGTATAGGACTTGTGTCATCTGAATTGTATGTGTCTGTCAGACTACTTGTCACTCAATAATTTAAAGCGGCTCAAAGGATTTCAGTGAAATCTGATATGTGCGTATCATTTATCCCATAGTACAGCCAACATGAGTTATCTGGCAATCCTATTTTCTCACCATGAGTTACTTCTTTCTATTCTAAACACGTATTAGTTGCTCTTTTCGTTACTGTTGGTTTAACTGATAAAACGTCCGTCTGCGTAAACTAAGCAGATTTCCCATCTTTGGCATGACACTCAACTGATCTCATCTCACCATTTATTCTCTATTTCCAAAATCATATGAGTAGAATTGGGTGTCTACTGAAGGCTGTAAACAAGAAAGTACGAATAACTCTAATCTATATAGAATAGAACAATTGAGGAGTATTAATAGTTAACAAGATTGGTCATAATAATGGAGATCTTATTCATTTTAAAATTCACCCTCTACCCCCACCCTATTCTATCATTCAAACATTAACTAGCGTGACCTTCAGTGTTGAATAAAACTGTTCAACATCGAGTATGTTATTGGTCAAATAAATATTTTCGACGTAAAATATTAAATAATGCATACAATTCGTACATTAAAAGTCCAATGAAAACAATATTTGGTATTTAAGTTTCCAATAAAGCGGTTAGTGATATAACAGCTTATTGTTAAAAATGAGGTGAAGTGGGGGTTTACTGAAGGCTGAATATAAAAAAAATTCAATATCTATGTAATATTCATGATAGAAAAAATTCGACATTTATGTTCTTTACAATTTTTCGATCCGATTTGTGATGTCCGATACTGACGTACATATTTTGAATTTTTAACCCCCCCCCCCTTCTTGGTTCGATTTCAGCCTTTAACGAACTTGAGTTTTAGTTTTAGATAAAATGATAAAATGCTAATACCGATACTGGTAATGCTAAATTAAAATTTGCGACCGCTAGTGTGGCAACAGGCATATATATATATATATATATATATATATATATATAATTTTGAATGGACCTCTTTTTCGTCAATCCTAGTATCTAGGACCGATAGACATTTGTGGAAATCTTTCAAAAATTCTGATCAGGAATTCTGATTTTAAAAAAAATGCTTTCATGATTAGTGATTAGAAGTTATTTCCCAAAACATAAATGTGGTTTTGAAGTGTGGCCTTAGCAATTCTGACGTTCGTTTTGAGAAACATGTATTTTAAGTAAATATCTCCGGTTTCGGTTCTTTCAAAGATTTATATATATTGTAAACATCCACTTTTACTCATCGGATTTTTATTTAGATATAGAGAACATATGGTGAGATGAGATTAGTCGTGTGTCATGCTAGCACTTTGGAAATCTGCTTAGTTTACACAGCCCCTGCGTGACGGACTTTTCGTATAAAATTAAACCAATTTTATGGTCAGTTGATATTGATCGAACCATTGACTATTGCTTGTCTCCCTTCCTCCATACGAGGAAGTAGATCTGAAAAGGTCAAATGAAAATAGAGGATTGACACAGGTCATCTATATTCATTTCTGGGGCCACCCTTCAATGATTATTTTTAGCCCAGCATTTATCTTCTACCTACGTATCTACTTTCGTCCGCTGCATGTGTTGCCCCAAAGCATAACCTAGTAACCTTCTTTTATATGATATCTGAAATAACCTTTCTTTATCAATTACTCACATCAAAGCTTTTAACTATTTGAAATAATTTCGACGGCCATCTCGAGACTATGTGTTAATTAAAATAAAATAATAAATAAAATTAAAAACCACTAAACGTGGTAATTTGTTAACTGCTAAGTTGGAAATTTACAACAATGGCCGTTAACATTGTCCCTTTCTTTATATAAAATATTCTAATAACATTCATTCATGTAGAGGTGCGAGCAAATAATAAAAAAATCTTCTTCCTCTTTGTTTTGAAATTTTCGGAAATATAATAAATAGTGTTATATAGCGATAATTTATAAGAGCCATAATTCTTATGTATCATTTATAATTGACTTAGGAATATCGATTTCCTTTTTTTAGATGAATTGTTTGTTACAAGTTAATTATCTTTAGAGCCGGTGATCTATGTTTATAGTCGATCAAATACTGTTCATTCTCTTTGATATTAAACGAGATACCTTATGAATTGCTAAGAATACCTTTTGGACTCAATAAGTCTCCGTTGTGGGCGTGTAGACCAAGGGCCCTTGGATTGCGGCCTTCCAATTGGCAACTCCTCCTTCCCTCCTTAGTAATGTTTTATTAGCGAGTATCGATCTACACTCCTTCCCTACGCCTCCAACGCAATATTTATATACCTAACTTTACACCATTTCTTGCATCATCCGCCCTTACAGAGGCCTTGAAGGGTAGCCATTTTGTTTATCCTTCTTACCTTTTCATGGACAGTCAATAATTTTGTGAACTAAGCAGTTGAAAATTTGCATGATAATAATAAACATTACACAGATCACGTCACCAAGTCTTATATATTCTATCTCCTCTGTAGTAAAGACCCAGGGAAAACGACATTTGTCATTTAATCTGGGGACGAGAGAGTTGATATTATAATAGCTTATTGTGAAAACAGCTTGAGTTGATTACTAGTGACTAGAAATCTTGCCCAATTCAACACTTTTTAACATTCCTGTGAGTGTAAAACGTTTTAAACAACAATTGTAGGACATAACTTTACCTGCATGATTAGTTATAACTACTTTTTGAAGCGGAACATAACAACAGAGATATTTTGGTCCGATTTACTCGTCGGGGAGGATTCCAATAGTCTGTCTCGCTGTGACAGTGTAATTTAGACATTTTCCAAACGCAGAAATGACTCCGAAAATATCAAGTGTATTAGACCAGCATAGGTGACGTCACCTACGCCTTCAACTCTGTAATTCCTCTTTTGTAGGAACCCAGGACAAGCATGACTTACTTATTAAATGAAGCATAAGATTCTATAATTTATATATATATATATATATATATATATATATATATATATATATATATATATAAGAGCTTATATTGATCGCCTAAATATGAGTGGGGTTAATGATGACTGATAATGCCAAAATACTTTTACAAAAGCCCATTAACATTCTATCTAGAGAAAATTTCAATGCCCAACATATAAGGGACTTAACTTTTGTTAGATTGTTCATCACTTTTGCATCAAAGACATCATAACATAGATATGCGCTCCTTAAACTTTTACACTCTTTTGAAAGCCCCACTTCTTCTGATCCGATGTCGGGAATTAGCGCCATTGCTTTAATTTTACATGAGCTCTTAAATCAATAACAAATAAAATTCGACCACTTGTGCGTCAAGAGGTAAATATTCCTGCTTTATTGTGTGGCATATATGCTAATATGAACAGACCAGATTTGTTTTCATCTAGTAGGCAGGACCGGTGGATATTGGCAGAATACGTTCAATAGTAGCGACATGAGTTTATCCTCAATAATTGATTTAGGGAAATCTGCTTTAACTCATTTTCCTTTAAATCAGCCCCTCCCCGAATTTTATCTCTTCACGATTCTTAGCACGGTTCTTTATTCGTTTACTTAACCCCCCTCCCTTTATCATTTTTGCGCGTGGATGTAAATACGTAACTTAGGTAAGAAATAATTATGAATTTATGAATAAATTAAAAGTGTTATCACTCAAATTGGGTTTTGTGGAATTATCAAAAAATTAAACATTTTTATTTTTTTACATTTATTATTAGCTATAATAACGGAAATATTGATATGAAACTTATGAATACTCTTTCATTATGCTTAGAAGGACAAGGAAATTCACCAACAAAAAAACACATAAATAAACTTTATGATGTTTTCTTTTCTATATTTATGAAGCAGATAAAGAATAAGAGAGGTCGACGATATTATAAGTCTTCCGAAACTAAAATAGAAACTGCCTGTCGGATATAAATGGAAGTTTCACAAGGGCTTGTTGTCTGGAACAGATACGGAAGATATCTGCTGTATTTCCCAATGGCGATGTCTATCTAAAATATAGACAATAAATGTCCGTTTATATGTATCCTCTGATCGATATCCCTTCGAATTATTAATTAGACATCTTAAAAAACCCTACCCTCCGTGGACCGTTGTGTCGCAATAATTAAGATTTGCATTTCTGATGCAATACTTTTCCATTTAAATAGATTTTGTTACCTGGAAATTTTGACTTTTTTTTTCTATTACTAGTTTCTCTTTAATAATTATGTGTAGATTAAGTAGTGCATATCATATTACATACGTTAAGCGTTGTAAATAATTGCTCCTGATGCGTGGCAGTTACATCAATGATATAATATGCATGATTTTTAGTGAAATCCATCCAGAGGCGACCAGCTTTTGAGCATTTCTAACTTGTTTTCCCTTTGGGAATAGAAATAAAAAGAATTGAAGCTCGTCTTGATTCTCTGCCAGAGCTGAAGGAGGGGATTGTCGAAGACAATAATACGATTCGCCTTGAAACTTTGTGGGATCGAGCTAATCGATATTTCACAGTGCCTCTGCAGCGTGTCTCTATTATTTGCGAACCTCTTTGGAATACTCCTCTACGTTTCGTTGTCTCTATTACTTAATCCAAAAATCTGATGTGACTTTGTTGTACCACATGACTTACTTGTACTCACAAATTAAATAAACAAAATGTTTTGTTGCATCCCATTCAAAGTTTCAATTTTATTTGAAAGGTATGTACGATATCTCCATTCCAATGCATGAGTCATAAATATGTCATAAAAAGACAATTAATAAATCATTTTATGTTAAATGAAACAGGTCCTTACATATTATGTATCTAAAACGTATTGATAAATTTGAATGTTAGTCCTCCTCAAAACCTTTCTAAATCGATTCCAAAAGGTGAAGTGCACAACTGGAGGATACAAGTAACCTGAATATGAAATTTCAACATTCTAAGGCTAGCCATTTTTTAGTTTACGTCACTCCGAAACTAGCAATAAGGATTCTGGGAAGGTCAAAAGGAAAAATTACTTTGAAATATGAAAACTGAATTATTTATTCATAGACGTATAAAGATTTTTGATATTACATTTCTTCCTTTACTTCGCACAAGGGAGTAAATATGAAACGGTTTTTACTCCTTCTGAATAAGTTTAGGAAGTTTTGTAAAATATTGGTTTCCGAATTTCAACGGATTTATACGTTCTTGGCCCTCTCTGAACCCAGCTTGACTAATTTCTTCGTGAATTTTGCAGGACTAAAGATCCATAACTCGAAAATAATCCTCCCCTCCCCCAAACTAGCCTCATATTGCTGAAATTTCATATGTAATTTTGTTCTAATGCACCACCTCCCTTTTGATTGAACCGGTCTGGGGGGGGGGGTAATGGAAGCGAAAATAAAGACTTCCAAAAGTTTTTACGTACTTCTTAGAGAACAGAAGATTTGTTTGACGTTTCTGTTAACTATACAATTGCTTAATTTGACATTATTTGGTCAGTTGCATTGAAAGGGAGGTATCGTATGTCATGCTTAAATGAAGCAATATTAATTGAAGTGCAGGGAAACATTTTGTATATTTAATTTAAACAAGGAAGTCTAGTGTTGACAACATAATATTTTTTTTCCTTGTCTCTGTGTTGATTTATGCTGTTCTATAGCATACTGCTTAGCACCTTGTATATCGCAGTACATAAATATCAGAATGTCACTATTATTATATGAAGTAGTGTGGTGAGGGTTTATTTCTTTCTCCATGGTGTTGGTGTAAATTACTTTGTAAGCATTATATCATAGTTATACATTTGCTTTCTCGTAGTTTTTATCTGCTCTGTAAGTATGATTATTCCAGTTTCTATATTTTCTTTCTGAAAAAAATAAATAAATAAAAGTTGGATGTTGGTTTTGTAGATTCTTGACTCTTTGGTGAATATAGGCTGTATTATGTGGTAAACGGTATTAAATATTTAATTGAGGACTTTGGTCGCCTTTAACTTTACTTTTAGTATTTATTTTTTTTTTTTAAATATTTTTCTGATGAGGGGTACTAGTGGGTTTGTTGTGACGTCAATGGAGTAGGGAGAATCAGGTGATGCAGATCCAGCCTTCATCTTGAATTGGGCAAAGCAAGCTGTTTAGTTGTCTTGTAGTTATCATCTTGAGTATCTGGTGACGGTCTGGCTGCTGTTTATAGACATGCATGGCTTCGTTCAACCAAATATATTGAAGAGACGCCATCTTTATTCATCTTGCCCCGGAATGTGTTTCAGTTGAAGTGTCTTCACTCCACCGGCGCCGGTCCAGGTTTTTCACTTGGCTTTCCAGGGCCATTAGGAACTTCTTAGGTTTGTAAACAATTTTAATTTTTTTTTTTATTTGTTACAGAAACCAAAGAGTTAACACTATTTTAAGTGTAGAAAGTTGCACTATTTAATGACATGTTTCGATTCAAAATATTTAGTTTGTAATCTTTTTGTGCCATTCACTATATGAAACTGAATATATTGTATGCTTCATTAAAAGTTTAATGTTCCTGTTTAATGATAGTTTTAAAAGTAATTTATTATTTTAGTTTATTCCTTTTTTTATGTTTGTGCATGCCTGTTCCTCAAAAAATGAAATATCAGTTTTTCAGATGTTTCAGTATTAACTGATTACCGTTTTCAAGGCTAAACTTTTTATGAGTAATAGATTTCGCCAGCGACTTCGCCAATGCAATTCTTTCAGTTTATGAGATCCTTAACCATACATAAAATAAGGAATAAACTTCATTATTATTTTTAGTTTTGAACATTTAGTAGCCTACATCGACTCTTACTATTGTTATCAACTTTGATGAATATTCAGTTATTAACATTGTTACCTTGTAACATTTTGACTTCTTTATCAAATTCCATTTCATGATCGTCCAGGACATGATCATACTTAAGTGACGTGTGTTAAAACACCTACAAAACTACGTTACCCACTTCACATGAATTTAGAATTTACTTTTAAATAATTATTAATGCTAAATTCCATTCAGACAATACTTGAATTCAATACGCAATCTAGATCATTCGTAAGTAAATGTTATAGTGCATTTTAACTAATTCTTTGACACTTGGTTTAAAGAAAAAAATAAGTCAGTTCTATACATATCAAATTCGGTTATGGTTGATTTTAATGCATTAATTCGAATTCTAACTTAGCGAGATTTCTATAAAGCATTCACGACTCAGCTTCATGCATTTAGCTTCTATAATGGTATCTAATAAATAAAGTAACAGCGTCGTTGAATTGCAATCATTACTTATTCACATAAAAATAAACATATGAATATTTGAGCCCTCTTTCCTCTTGAATATAAAAATAATGCTATTCTACGAGCATTTAACGATACATAACTCTTTGAAAGAGGTTCTTTAAGTATTTTAGCAAAACAAGTTCGAAAGAATTTATTTCATTTATCAGATAATACCCATTACCTTTCTAACAGTATGTACGTTCGGAAGAATGGATAGTTCATCCATGTGATTGTATTTTTTACTTAAACTGATTTCCTTTATGAGAACTGTCGAGGTCATACACTTGACACGATTTTCTAAAAACTATTTCAAATGTTCATGTTCGAAACAGACAATGAAAGAGCGTGGTTTGTGTTCTAGCATGCGTGAGTACTAGAGTGAGTGGGTGTGTGGGGTAAGAGTGCGAGAGTGTATGAATGCTTGAATGTGAGTTTGAGGGCCCGTGCATTTGTGTAAGAGACCGAGACTGTGTAGGATTGTGTGAGTTTGCGTGCGTGAGCGAGTGTATGAGAGATTATGTGGGTGTGTGTGAAAGAGAGTGCGAGAGTGTGTACGTGAGAAAGATTTGGGCCTGAGGGTATGTAAGTCGGTGTGCAGGTGTGTGCACAATCGTGGGCTCGAGAGAGTTTGAGAGATAGAGTGCGAAAGTGTGTATGATGTGTGGGAGATTGTGTCTCAGAGTATGTAAGTTGAAGTGCAGGTGCGTGCACGCATGAGGACTTGATAGAATTTTTATGATTGTGTACGTGTGCGAGTGTATGAGAGATAAAGTGTGTAGATTATGATTGTGTGCAAGAGAGAGATTGATTCCGAGAGTATGCAAGTCAGTGTGTAGGTGTTCACGCCTGTGGATTTGAGAAAGTGTGTGAGATAGATAAGAGTGTGTGCGTGAGTGTATGGGCGAGAGAGTGCTAGAGTGCATAAGATTGTATGAGTTTGTGTGTGTGCTTGAGTATGTGAGAGAATAGATATAGAGGTGTGTGTGTGTGGTATTGTGTGGTGTGATGTGTGAGAGAGTTATGTATGATGTAAGAGAGATTGAGTCTGAGAATGTATGCCGATGTAGGCATACGTCTGCCTGTGAGGGAGAGAGATGTGTGTGTGTGTGTGTGTGTGTGTGTGTGTGTGTGTGTGTGTGTGTGTGAGAGAGAGAGAGAGAGAGAGAGAGAGAGAGAGAGAGAGAGAGAGAGAGAGAGAGAGAGAGAGAGAGAGAGAGAGAGGAGGAGAGGAGAGAGAGAGGAGAGAGAGAGGGACAGAGAGAAAGAGAGAGAGATTTAGAGAGAGAGAGAGAGAGAGAGAGAGAGAGAGAGAGAGAGAGAGAGAGAGAGAGAGAGAGAGAGAGAGCGAGAGAGAGAGAGAAAGAGAGAGAGAGAGAGAGAGAGAGAGAGAGAGAGAGAGAGAGAGAGAGAGAGAGAGAGAGTGAGAGAGAAGGAGAGAAGGCAATCTGAAAAGGAGCCAAATCACTGTCCCATATCCCATTTAGTCCAGCTCCATCTTGCCACATATAGCCGTATACTTCTTATTCTCACTATTCAAAGGTTTAGTTATACTGGGATTCTCGTATTGGGGTATTTTTCAATTTATGTTTATTATCCTATCCATATTGTGTTCTCTGGAGCTGTCAAAACCCAGTGGCATTAAGCAGGTTTTCCATGGGGTTCTTAAGAGACAACGATTTCATCAGAATCGTATTTGAAATTTAGATTTTTGTGCATAGGGAAGGGAAGAGGGAGTCCCGAAATTCATGGGCGTAATTTTTAGACCAGGGTGATTATATATATAGATATATATATATATATATATATATATATATATATATATATATACTCACGCACGTGCCAACACACACATATGAGCTTTAATAGGACCTTATTATTGTCATCTCCTTTTGGGAAAGTTCTTCATGGTTACAATCTCAAAATCTAATTGATAATTGATTCCTCTTAAGAGACCCATTTAATATGCTAATAGTGCAGTAATAATAGAACAATACCATAACTAATTATGATACCATACCATAAATCTTATCGGGGCAAACCTATAATTATTGTTTTAAAACTATTGATGAATAATTAGTTAATTAATAACTAACTATGGTAGATATCTAAGATATTGTTTTATTATGCTAGTTGTTTCCGCTTCTAGTTCTATTTTTAGGTCAACTTAATCTTATCTGCCTTAGTTTTATGATTTTATAGATTTTGTCTAGAATGATTTCTTGGGTTGAGGCAGATTTTATGATGTTAACAATATAGTCTACTGTGTTCTTCGAATATTGAAAGGAGATAGTTGGATATTAACTATTAGTAAAAAAAAAAAAAAATAGTTTTCTGGTATAAAAGTTTGCAGAACGTTTCGATTAAGCTATGATACTCTTATTCAATCCAAAATGAGGAAGGGAATGGAGGTGACATATTGCCGTTATGCAAAGTGATCCGATATAGAGTGTAAAATCTTTCATCATTAAGTATCTGTGTATTTAAAATCCAACCGACATTGTTTTTGTCACTCATTTACTATGATTCACAAAAATTTGAAGAAATTGTAATTTTTTCATGCGAGGAACCTCAATAGCTCCTTTTCCTAAAGAAAACTCCCTTAAAAATATAGGGACCCAAATTTCATCCTACAGATTAGCTAATGCAAGCTGTCCACCCTGGTGTTATTTTTCTTAACGAACAGAGAAAGAAAAAAAAAGAAACTTCGTCAAAAAGGAAAGCTAGTATACATTACTCGCATTAGTTAGTGTGTACTCTCACTTTCTTTCCCATCTTGAGCTGATGCAGCTGACAAGCGAAGCGAAACGTCCTGCAATAGAAAATTGGATATCAGTCTTAGTGAAATTAGTAGTTTAGTTATAGTGGAATTTGAAGTTTTTGTTACTATCCGATTCAAAGCAAAAGTTAGACATAGTTATAGTTTCATATTTGAAAAAGTGCGTCACGCGGCGGCTATGATGCACTAGTGATCTCATTTCACAATATATTTTCTATTTCTAAATAAAAATTCGATAAACAGAATGAGGTTTTACTGATGAATGAAAACAAGAAAGTACAAGTAACTACATAGTTTAATAATTGATTTAAGAAAACTTAATAGAACAATAACTGTTGTGCATCAATAATTTAACAAGATTGGTTCAATAACATTATTCTACCCGACACATAATAACGGAGATATTTCGTATTTTCGAAATTTCATCTCTTACCCCCATTCCTTCCCACTTAGCCGATTTCAGCCATTAACCAATTTGGTCTTTATTTTTTCAAAAACCTTTTAAATATTGTGTTTGGAAATGGCGATACAAATATTGCGACCGCTAGAGCAATAACAGACCCGTTTCTTATTCCCTCTCAAAAGTCTTGTGGAAGGCTTTGGTCCTTCGTGATAAAAGGTATAAAATTTAAGAATATGCTCTTTTTGCAGTTTCTAGGGTATTTCGTTTTGTAGAATTTTATAACTTCATATTTACTTTAGTCATATCATAGACAGCTGATTAATTGTTAATTAATTTTGTTAGAGCTGTGCTACCATTGCTGAGGCGATGGTTAATGATTTTTAATGAGCACTTTTGTATTTACTCCCCAACCTAAAACCTATCCCGCTTTTATTCTTCGTTTTCTAGTTTAGAAGTCAAGTATATAGCATATTGTTTTATATTTCTGGGCTGCTTTGGAGCATTGTTATTCTGGAAGAAGCAATCAAAACCCCACTCCTGGCCCTTGGAGTCTTTCTCCAGGTAATGAGGTACTTTAATTGGGTAAGGGCTGGAATGTAGGTCACTTTAATTAGTAATTTAAAAGTCTTTGTTTTTAAAAATAAGGGACGTATTCTAGTTATTATAACTGCAGAGCAGGAAGGAGGTAGATAGCGTAAAAATATTATATCGTTCGCTTCTTTCTACTAGTATACCACAAAATATCGTGGCGTAAATATCGATTGATAAGTTAATACAGCTTTCAAAGCTATAAATCATCAAATTGGAATGAGGGATTTCTGATTCAAAAATTATGCTAGAGTAACACGCATGTTCAAGTTGCATCCCTTATTCTTCAGAAAGAAGTTTATTTCTTTAAAAATTTAAGCACAGATTCAACCGGGGGGGGGGGTGGGGTTGAGTTGTAAACCGTTAAATTAAAAAGAATCAGGTAAAAGTTTAAATTAAGGAGATCGTCAAAATGAAATCTTATTTATGTGCTATACCTGTTTATTTGTTCCAACATTTTTCAAGGTAACTAACAGGAAGCGGGTTTGAAGATCATGCCTTTTGCATGGGTCTTCTCATTTCTTCTAAGAATGAAGACGTTAGATAGAATAGACAGGCCGGAGTGGAGAGCCAACCCTCTATAGCCAGTAGTCTCAAAAGCTGACTGTAGATAACCATTAGCCAGTACGAGTTCAGTAAGCAATTTTACCCTGTTGAAATGGAGCAAGTGAGAATAAATTTTACCAATTCGGGAAAAATATTTTAAATTGTTGAAGAGAATTTTCCCATGGTATATATCCCTCCCCCACCAAAGTGACCCGATTAAGCCACTGCTAGTTTCCTTATTCCACTGTCCAATATTCCAGAAAAGCTCTTATATTCAATTTATGTCGTATAGTTTTTATTATTTAACTTCATTTAAGAGAGAGCCATTTTTTTAAAATAATGTCACCATATAATGATGTATTTTCAGTATTTATTTTGAATTGGTAATAACTTTATTTTATATTCTTAACAAAGTAGCTCTTTGTCGCGACTAGCTTGTGACCTCTTGGATACGAGCCAAATAGTTCAAATAAGAGTGAGTAATAATGTTCGGCTATCAAGGGGGAGCTTTGTTCACACTCCCTTTATCGGTTCGTACACTTACTGTATTTAGTTTAATGTGCAACTACTTATCTAAACATATAATTCGCATGTTCTAAATCGATTTGACCATCTTGGAACAGAGACACACTTGGAGCAGTTGGGGTATTTCTGACTTCTTCGTCGATTCTAATACCTATATTCTCAGCTGTTCTTTGGAATATTTCCGTCAGTCATTTCAAGCCTGTGCCACCATCTTAAACGATTCAATTTAGACGAACTGAACCTTGGCTTCTCCATGTGATAGTGGATTCCTAGCTCACGCAGTTCCGGCCTCTCTACCATCTGAACCACTTTTTAGTTAGCAGATTTCGCTTAGGGAAAATCAGCTATTGGGGTTGTACTCATGATGGGAATTTCGAAAAAAAAAAATCAAATAAAATGTCCATCGATCCTATATAGGGGATGACAAAAATGAGGTTCGTTAGAAATTATATATATATATATATATATATATATATATATATATATATATATAAAAAGATTGAAATTTTTGTCTGATCGTTACCAAACGCGATATTTAAACGTTTTATGTAAAAATGATGTTCTTTTCGAGGGGAGGAGTTTGGAATATTCAAAAACCTCCGTTATTATTCTCCGGATCGAAAAATAGCATAGCAGCAATCTTATAACAAATTTAATTGTCTATAAATGTTGTCATATACATATTTTCTCTATCATGAATATTAACCACCATATTTGTTAGTTTTCAGCCGTCAATAAACTAATTGTAAGTACCAATTATTGTTTTCGTTGAACTTATATTGTGTAAGATACATGCAAATACGCAGTGTGATGACGTCTACATTTACGATTTTACGCTCTTATCTCGTAAATGTTTATATGATCCGTACCATACTCAATATTTAACCGTTTCAGTCAACACTAAAGATCATATTTGTTATTGGATGAAATTGGACCAGGAATAATAGTGGGGGTTTAGAGAAGGGTTACAAAAATTCTAAATATCTCCATTATAATGAATCGAATCGGAAAATGTTATAGATTCAATTATTTTAAACTACAGATACTCTACAATTGTTGTTCTATGCATTTTTCCGGGACTCAAGTCTTAGGGGTCTCATTCATTCTTCTTTGTACTTATTCTCTACTTCTACTCATTGATTTATTACATAGAAATAGAGAATATGTGCTGCGATGAGATCAAAAGTGTTTTAAACCAGCATTTAATTAATAGACCCGATGACGCCCGGCACTCAGCAGAAAACCATTAGGTTTCGCTTAAAAGGCTTTTAAATGAGAGTGCTTTCTCGAAGGATCTAGGTTGGCATCGATCTTCGAAGGAACTTCACAGTTACTCAACCATCTTCAACTATGAGATGCTTTAGGCTGAGCAACTTGGAGTTTTCAATTGATCCGGGTGTCTGCTCCTATGTTAATCTACGTTAACTTCACGAATTTTCTAAAAGTCTAAGGAAAATAGAAATTTCTAGAAAAAAAAATGTAGCTTAGTTAAATGAAAAGGTAGGAATCTAAGGTGGAAGCATTGTTTATAGATATGCCTTATTATTTTTCAAATTTCGAAAGAATTATTCGTTCTGGCTCTTCCCTGAACCATTTTGACTTCCATCAGTGTAATGTCTGTACCTATTTCGCCAAAGCATGGCTAACCTTGGAAAGTCGAATTTTGATATTTAGGACTATCTTAAATCGTGTAGGGGGAGTGTGTAAATAAAAAACTGCAAATTGATCCATGCCCACTAGAGATGCAAAGGTTTTTATAATCGTTTTTGTTTATCATTAAAAGATATATAAATTATGTTCTTAATATTTTTTGAACCGATGCAGTGGAAGAAAATATGTCTTATATGGCTTTCAAATGAAATACGTTTACATGAACTACAAAAAAACATTCTGCATGTTCAATTTCATACATTAATAAATATACATATACATACATTAATAAATATACAAAATTAAATGGAATTCTTTGAGGTATCAAAATATGATTTTTTTTTTCTTCGTGGGAATATTCCAACAATATTTAGGTAAAAACTGTGTTGTTTTTTTTCAGTATCACGGATCCTCCATATTGAGTGCATTTGGGCTAACAATTTGACCGACTCATTTAGTTATTGGTTTTTAGCAGATTTCTTGTAAGGGAAATCACCTATTGATGTCGTACTTCGGACGCGATACTCGAAATATTTTCTCAAAAATGTCCCTCGATTCTACCCAGGAAAAGACGAAAATGAGGCCCGTTAAAAATTATATATATATATATATATATATATATATATATATATATATATATGCGCATATATTCTTGCCTGTTACCGCTCTAGTAGTCGCGGTTTTTCAATCGTAACCAAACTCCATATACAATCGTTTCATACAAAATTACAAGATTGATTTCGTTAATAGCTGAAATCAAGCCAGCGGAAGGGGGGGGGGGTTTGAGGGGGAATATTTAAAATGTGAAATATCTCCGTAATTATACGTCGGATCTAAAAATATTATAAATCCAATTTTAGTGTAAATAAAATGCTCTATAAATATTATGAATATTAACTTATAGAACTTGGATGTTTTAGTTTTCAGACTCCAGTAAACCCCCATTCCCGCTCATGTCATAAAACAATAAGCTGTTATATCATGGACCATGTTATTTGAAGCTTAAATACCAAATAATTGTTCTCATAGAACTTTTACTTTTTGAGATAATGCAAATTCTTGTTAGGAATTCTGCTTAGTTAACCTGACGGACTTTCTTTAGACCCAGGTAGCATATTACCTTGCACTGTGTTCAATCGATATGCTGCCGTCTTTCCTCATATTAGACGATTATTGTTATGATTTATGGTTGACGAGTTGCACTAATCGGCTGAAGATGGCGCTGATTCAGCAGATATGGGCTGTTACCAAGAGCCTGGCTCCGTGGAGGCCGCTAACGCCAAAACTATTTATAATCCCCGTGAGAATATCTGGAAACTGAACAGCTGTGGTCAGGCTCCTGTCCCACTTTACTTTTTACATTTACTTACATTTATTTAAAAATATTCATTAAAATTGTATTCCAAAAACAATTCCTTTTTCTCCATTTACATACCTCCAATAACAAGGTTTATATGTATTGAAATATAACTTTTTTTGTGTGTGTTATGATTTATGGAACTATTTTTAATTTTTATTTTATTTTAATTGTATTTTCACTCTTTTATTTTGCTTATAAAAATTTATGAATTAATTAATTACTAACATATTCATTACTGAATGAATCCAATAACAACCTGAGTTTCATTTTAGCCGATTTTCCTTAAGGGAAACATGTGTTTATACATATATTTGTCTGATGCCGTAATCTTTGTTTGATTGTTACCAAACTCGATATTTAAACGTTATATGCAAAACTAATGATCAAGTTCGTTAACTGCTGAAATCTGACCTGAGGGTGGTTTAAAGAGGAGGAATTTCAAAAATTCAAAATATCTCTGTTATTGTGCGTCGTATTGAAAAAATGTATTGAACCAACATTTTTCCAAATGTGATGTTTCATAAATGTTTTCCCTATCTTCAATATTAATCGATATATCAGCATGTTTTTAGTTTTGAGCCTTCAGTAATCCAGTTTTAGTCATCGTACTTTAACTACGTATAAGAGAATATATCATTAAACGCCTTATTCCAAGTCATCAATTAACATTTTATTGCCTGCCCACATATACTCATCGATTTTATTTTTGGAAATAGAGAATATATGTTAATTGAGAACGAAAGTCGTTGCTACATGTGCCAAAACTGTTTAGTTCACGTAGCTCCTGTGTGTCAGACTTTATTTTATTTTATACTGAGTGAATATAATTATTTAAAATATGTTTCTCCCTAGTGGTTTTAAAACCACATTTTCAATTTGCTAATCCTTGTTTTCTAAAAACAGAGACATTTAATATTAGGAATTTATAATGTCATTCCAAAACTTACTATTTCTTTCTATAATATTTATTCCCAGTTTATTGTTACCTGGAGATATAAGTAAACTCGAAAAATATTTGGCAAGTGCCCAGAGTAGGAAATTATTTAAAATTGCCTTATGTCCTTGTTCAGAGTCTTTTGCTGGATTATAACATATTATTATTTTCTTGATTGTGACGATATAATAGCGCACCGAATTGAATAACTTACAAACTTGTAAATGTAAAATAGGTCAAAGAAAATTTTTAAGATAAAAAAAGTCCAGTACTTTTTCAGAACCACGCAAAATAAATTAACTTAGAGAACCTTACTAGATAACTAAATATTTTGGTTTATGAGAAAAAAATAAATAAACGCTTTTTTTTGGGAACCCGAAACAAAATTCTACTCTCTCATGCTGCGTTTAAGCAATTAGCGCACTTTTTGCCCACATTCTGGCATTACCATCAAAATTATTAGCAATAATTACTGTAATTGTTGTCGACTTCTCTTCTTTCTAAAGTAATTTCGTCACTGAATATCTAACAACCAGCTTCATGTCCAAGTCTTCTTACCTAAGATTCATAATATTATTACAGAATGGAATGTGAGATGATATCAGTGTGTCATTCCAGCACGTGAAAAATTTAAGCGGCAGACTTCTTGAAAATTATATTGTTAAAGTTTATATTGTATTTAATTTGCCTCATACTCCAGAAACTAGTATTTAAGATTTTCCGCTCGGAAAATATGCTTTTAGCGTATATACTGTCCAAAAGGAGTATTTTTCTTCCTGGTGTATAGTAATGTTTAGTGTAGCTGCAATATATATCATTAATCTTTCTACATCTAGAATATTATTTCAAAACTGTATGTAAACAAATATCTTGCTATCTGTGAGTCAATTATATATTAATGTTGAATAACATTTATTTATAATGATAACTGGAGGTACGATCCGCCGTCTGAGAAACGTTTTCATGCGCCATTATTCTTGAAATTAAGTTTTTTCTCGTGTTAAAAGCTTCCAGTTTTCATTTGTAGTGCTTTAGATTTAAATCCTTTAAACTCTCTCCTAAAGTTTTTATTATGCAAATCTTTGTTTATCAATCTAATTTGCGTCATATTCATAAATAATAGTTTAGTGCATAGAGTTTCAACGAATAAATTTCTTGGAACGCTCAGATCTAGTGGCACTTTTTTAAAGAAAATAATTATAATTTATAGTTTCAAATATTGTAGTCCACTCCAGTATATTTTTGGAAACACGTAATTTTCCAAACAAACACTGGGCTACACTGTTATTCTATTTGTTTTACTAATAATTAATTTAAATACATTACATCTTTTATCTTTTTTTATTGATTTATGAGTACTCAATTTTAATTTAACTATTTTTATTTGCAGATGCTTGGTTCAACCCAGCCCGGCTCCATCCTCAGGGTAAGTCAAATCTCAGTCAACTTCTTGATTAATATGTTATTTTCCATTTTTTTGTGTGTTAAACAAGATTGTTTTTGAGTCTTCTGTACATGATAAGCCGTTTATCGGATTATCTTGAACTCATTAGTTTATTGTGATGTACAAGAGTTTCGCTGAGCAATTTTCGCATCTGCATCTGTCCTTCTTGAGGAGGATATTTTTAAATCAGATACAGCCAGGAAGCAAATTGCAGCGAATGAAGGCCCACTGACAAACTTTTGGCTGTGGGGAATAGTTTTAAGATATTGCAGTGATCCGACTCAAAATTATATTTTAAAAATTTATTTTGAATTTTTGAATCCTACCCCTCTAAGCCCACCCCATTGTTCCTTGTCTGATTCTAGACATTCACTAGTATAACCTTTCAGAGTTGCATGGAACGGTTAAATATCTAGTAAGGATTGATCAAATATATTTTTTCGAGTGTAGAGCCTCAATACACAACATATTTGCACGTATGTTATCATGTTAAGTTATCCTGAAAGCATAATTGGGTATTTAAGCTTAGCATAAGAAGTGTCATGATATATTAGATAATTTTTAACGTGATGAGCTTCGTGTTTGGCTCTGTGTATGAGCTGAAGTGAGGGTTTACTGAAGCCTGAAAAAAATACTAATAACGCATTTCAAATTAGTTTTCGAAAATCACGTCATGAGTACAACCTCAATAGCTGTTTTCTCTTAATGAAAACGTTGTAAAATATATAATAAATGATCTCTCGGAGTTCACTGTCCAATTCTTGATATTCTGGTATATATGTCATTAACTAGCGTCTAATCGGGACTAGTTATCCACAGGTTACCGCCCTTTACTAGCCAGGGCGAAACTTAGGATTTTATTTAAGCATAACTTCACTTTATAAATTCCTATGACCCAGGTGGGAATCGAACCCATGGCTCTTGGTTTACCAAGAGTACTAAGACCAACACCTTAAAATCACATAACCGATTTGAGCTCTTCTAGCGTTGACACTGTCATGGGATTTTCTACGATCGTTTTCTGTAGCATTCTCCTTGTACCTCAAAAGAACGTAATTCCATATATCATTATGTACAAGAGCATATTTTATATCATCTTGAAACGATGGGGAAAACATCATGTCGCGTTCAATAACAGGAAACCTGGATAATCAGTGTATAAATAACTTTTGATTATTTAGAAGGCATTAAATAAATAGCTATCTTTTAATGCATTTTCATCATCTTAATTGTTGTCCATTTCGTTTCAACGTTTTGCATCATTTATTGTTGTGTTATAAACTCGGAATAAATACGTTGTAAGAATATAATCTTCCCACTAGTTTTGTTTGCTTTCGTATCATGCGTTAATAAATTTCCAAACAAAAAAAATTACCATTTCCATGTATTGTCTTTAACCACTTTTATGTAAAAAGGAGATTATTTTTTTTTAATTCAGATTTTTTTTTTTCTGCTTTAATAACATTACTTTATTATAAACTCCCATGCATTTCTACTGTTTTTTTTTTCTCTTCATTTTAATTTATGGATAGATTAATCTATCTCAAATTTAATCCTTGAAAAGAGGTATGTTTTAAGTCTCTTTGGGCATTGAGGTCATTGTCCCTGGTTGCAGCGACCAAAAGAAAAGCACTCCCTGCCAACAGAGCTCAGCCATTAATTTTTTTCGTAGGATGCTGCCAACTTTCCCTAGTCCCGGCTTTCTAGTAAAAATTAAATGTCTGCCATGAGACGTTCATGATTGTATTGGTGTGTGTTTTCTGTCTGGATGCATTACAAAATTTGCTTCTGCTCAGTGATTGACTAACTACTTTATTACAAATTGCATTCACCGTTTTAAATTCTCATCTTTTTTTTTCGTTTTTGACTAAGCTCCATACTTATTCGTTTTATGTAAAATGAGTGTTCGTTAAAGGCAGAATTCGGATCTGATAGAAGGAAAAAGGGGTGGGCGGAGATAAGGAAAAATTGGAAATATAAAAAATTTCAAAGCACATAAAATGTGCAGTAGTTCGAGTAGTATGACGTTTTTGTCATACTATCTAAACAATATTCCAGTAAAAAGCAGTCCAATTATTAACATTTTACGACATTCCAAGAGGTAATTTCTGAAAATCGGACGTATTTTGTTTAAAAATATTCTGTAGCACTCATTTTTATGAAACATTCACTTTTGAAGACCTAATTTGTTCTCAAATTTTAAATAGGTTTCCTTAAAGTAGTATTTCAGATAAGCAATATTATCATACATAGGACCTTAATTTTCCAATGTTCTAAAAGCTCAATATTGCAAATTGCGTAATATTTGTGTTACTTGTTTTCTATTTGTGAAATGCTCATTCACTCAATTTAGAATGAAAGAACTTATATTGCTCTTTAATGTTAACAATTCCTCGCTCCCTTAAAGCTATATAAATTACAGGTATTAATTTACAAAAAGTTGACAAATTATTGCTTTAATTATTTATTTTGACCTTGATTGAATCTTATTGCTTTGTCTTCGTCACCACGGGGGCTTGTTCTCTGGCTTTTAGCAGAATTCCCTCAAGGGAATACATATATATATATATATATATATATATATATATATATATATATATATATATATATATGTTAACATTCTAGCGATCGTAATTATGATTTGATCGTTACTTAACTGGATATTTAAACGTGTTAAGTAAAAATAAAGATCAATTTCATTAATCGGGGAGACGGGGGTTTAGAAGGGGAATTTCGAACATTCGAAACATCTTCGTTATTATATATTGGAACGAAAAAGTGTATAGACCAAACTTATTCGAAATTAAATGTTCTATACATGTTAAATACGTCTTTTCACTATCTTAAAATTTAACCGAGATATTTTTAATTTTTTGTTTGTTTTCGGCCTTCAATAAACACCCACTCCCATTCATATCATTTTAACAATAACCTGTTATATTTTGAACTACTGTATTCGAAACTTAAATATCAAATATTGTATTCATTGAACTTTACCTGTGTGAGATATTTGCAAATGTATAGTGTGATTTTGTTATCGATTAAGATTTTCTGGTCTTCTCTCGAACGGTTTTATTTGATCTATATCATACTCAATATTTAACTATTTCTCTAATTGTCATATTCGTAAATGGATGAAATTAGACTATAATAGACGGGGGGGGGGGTTGGAATTTCAAATTTCTCCTTTTTTAGTTGGTATACGAGTGTTGCTGTATACATTTATTCGGTTTTCATTTTTCAGTGTGGTTAGTAGTGTATCATACCAGCATGTAGAAAATCTGCTTCGTTTACGCTATCCCTGCTTGAATGACGATATAAGTAGCTGGTTTAGAAAGACTCGAATTTTTGAAACTGACTTTCTCAATTATTATTGGTGTCGATAATACACAAATTTTAATTTTAATTGCGTTCTGAGTGTGTACATGTACATGGAAGTTTGAAACATCCTTGTCAGCTACTGGGTAGGGTCGCTGGAGATTAGACGATGTTATTCCAAAACCAACAACGTTATATATCTATAGTATAACTCCAATCCCTTTACGGGAAAATCAATTGAAAAGTTATTTGCAACAATTGAATAATTTTTAATTATTTCTCTTACCGTATCGCAATCAATGTTATATTTATTTTCGACAGTATTAATCGTTCGACGTGAGCCCCTTATAAAACACGGGGATGATTAAGACAATTCGCCGTGTTATTCTCCTTTTGTGCAACTGCCTGATTAAACCCCCCACTCCTTCAAACTTGTAATAATGTAAGTGGGACAAACAGCGTGGCATCTTCAGTATTCCATCAGAAGGCATAAGATCAAACAGCATAAAGAGTAAGTTAAACCATACCATATTGTCACTTAACTCTATTCTTCGAATGATATGGCTATTTTCACTTCATCTTTATTGTATTAATAATGCGAATTAAATTGTATTAATAATTCAAGTTGAATTATAAATTCAACTATTCTAATATTCGCAGGCAGACTGTAATTATGTTTATTTAAATTTATTATTCTGAAAATCTAACTTTTTTCTATTTAAGAAATAATTAAATTCATTAGTACTACATACATTTATAATAGCTGATCCCGATCCAAACATTTGGAAAAATAATACATTATACGAAATGTTATCTATAATATTATTTCAAAATTCTTTGCGCGTGATTCTAAAGTATATGTTAAAGCGTTTGCCTTAATCTCACTTAGTAAACCTAGAGTGGCGAGTTCGATGCCCGTCTGGGCAATAGGAATTTATTTAATGACGAACTCATTAAATAAAATCCATAGGCTCACCCTAGAAAATGGTGGCAACCTGTATATAACCCGTCCCAATTATTATTAATTAATTAATTATTATTATTCAATAAAAATAGTTTAAATAAAATCCCCGCCTAATTTATATTGCTCAATATCTGTCGTAATGTGTGTCAGATCGTTCTACCTGCTGATGAAATTTCCATACATACAATATTGCTAATAGAACAAATGTTTTAACGATAAAGTTATAGAAGAGAAAGAAAAAAAACAATGAGTGTCTTAATTTTAAGAGCAATTGATTTCATTTTCTATAATATTCCTTAGAGGAAAAGAAATTGAGTATGTTTCAAGCCCAAACACAATATTTTGTACATAATTTCGAGAAGGAAAAAAATATATATGGTGTGTGTGTGTGAATGTGTGCGTGTATATAAATTTCCCCTGGAATTTTAAATAAATCTTAACTCATACATTACATTAATTCCCATTTTTAATAGTAACCTGTTTGTTTAAATTTCTCAGAAATAATCAAATAGTCTGAATTTTTCTCAATAAAAATGTTTAAAAACAAAAAACATCCGTCAAGAAAAGTTTCCTGTAATGTTTTAAAATTTTAAATGTCATTTTTATGTATATATTTTTTCCCTTAAGGAAGTAATTTATCGTCGTCTTATAAACTCTGATTATTTCTTCCTTGATTAAGTTCAATCTCTAAAGTTTATCTGTTGTGCCATGCCTCTTTCCTTGTCTATCACTCGTTGTATGAAATATCTGTGGAGGGTATATTGATATTGTGAAATAGATAGGAGGTGTATAAGAAACTGTAATCGTGAGATAGGTGTCGCATTGCAGTTGCCCCGTCAGCGATTCCGGCAGCACAGAACACCTGTTTCATTCAGCTGCTTTATCTACCCTTATCAGTATGTCTAATTCTCTTCAATTTGAATATTAGCCTGCATACCCGTCGTTTATGGAATGAAATAAAAATGGTTTTCCGTGGCAATATAAATATTGGATTAGTTTTAATTCTATGTCACTCGCTATGTCCGTCGCTCTCATCACTCCAAAAAAATACCTTTCACCTTTTAATCAGTTTAGAAACCGTATATTCGTACACTTGTTATATCCGGGGTTATTGAGCAAATGTTGACGAATTTTCGTTATTCCCGTCGAAATATTAAATGAATTCAAATATACTTCTTTATGAATTTTGATTTTGTGAGGGCTGACATTTATTGGCACTTCGTAGAACATATTAGTTTGATTTATTTTTTCAGAGAATTATGAGGTGGGACATTTGAGTAAAAGAGTTCCCCTTTGACGTTGTTCGGATACTGTCTTCAGAAAAGTGGTTTATCCATTTTGGTTTCCTTTATTACAGTCTTTTAAATCGAGGTTCATTTTAGTTACCAGAAACCTCAGTGTTTCATTGTATTGCTTATTAGCAGATTTTTCTTAAGGGAATTCAGCTATTGAGATCGTACTCTTGGCGCGATTTTCGAAACATGTTCTCAAATATCCATCGATCCTACCTAGGAGATGAAGAAAATTTAGTCCGCTCAGCCCGCTTCATCGGTCTCAATTTTTGTTCGATCGTTTTCTTAACTCGACATTTAAACGTTTTATGTAAAACTAAAGATCGAGTTCGTTAATCGCTGAAATCTGGACAGTGGGAGGGGGGGGTATTGTATAGAAGCAATCTTATTGCAAATTATTGTTTTATAAATGTTGTTGTGTATGTTTTTTCGCTATCTTGATTATTAACCGAGATATTTGAATTGTTTAGTTTTCGGCCTTCAGTAAACCGGGGGTTTACTCATGTCATATTAACAATAAGCTGTTATATTATGAAGCACTTTATTTGAAGCTTAAATACCCAGTGTTGTTCTGAATGAACTTTTAAGGTTTGGAGATAATGCAAATACTGCGCGCATGGGAAATCTGATTAATTAACGCAGCCCCTGCTTGTCGGACTTTTATGCT
Source organism: Riptortus pedestris (assembly GCA_019009955.1). Lineage (NCBI taxonomy): Eukaryota > Metazoa > Arthropoda > Insecta > Hemiptera > Alydidae > Riptortus > Riptortus pedestris. The sequence continues at coordinate 234,500,265 of CM032228.1, forward strand.
ACTGATGAATGCCAAGGCATCATATTTTAGTGTGTCTACCCTATTTTACCGTTTTCAGCTTTGAAATATGCAGTTTTGCTGCTGATTTATAGAATATTTAAGCAGAAATGTTTAGTTGTATTCTTTATCATTCGATGTATAAAGGTTTGGTAAACTTAACCACTAAATAATCGCTTCACTTTCCGATGTCGTGCCACTTAAGTATGAGGTGGAGATCGGTCTACCTCTCTGACCCTTCTCTGAGTGTTGAAATAGAAATGGATTCCCATGAAAATATAATAAGGTTATGCAAGTTCAATACATCACATGTTGACAAAATACAATCAAAAAAAAATGTCACTTTTAGCAGATTTCCCTTCAGGGAAATCAGCTATTGAGGTTGTACTCATGGCGGAATTTTCGACATTTTTCTTCAAATGTCCATCGATCCTACCTAGTAGATGACGAAAATGAAGTCCGTTCAAAACTGTCTATAGATATATATATATATATATATATATATATATATATATATATATATATATATATTTGTCTGTTACCGCTCTAGCGGTCGCAATTTTTGTTTGATCGTTACCAAACTCGGAATTAAATCGTTTTATGTAAAAAGGAAGATCAAGTTCGTTAATGGCTGAAATCGGACCAGTGGGAGGGGGGGTTTAGAGGGGAGGATTTTCAAAAAGTCAAAATATCTCCGTTATTATGCGTCGGATCGAAAATTTGTATAGAATACATCTTATTGAAAATTCAATTTACTATAAATATTGTTCTATACATTTTTTCTGTATCTTGAATATTAACCGAGATATTTGCATTTGTATTCTGCGTGTGGTCGCCAGTAGGCTATGTTCGAATTTTCCGCCGAGAGCTCTGGCGGCCGTTTCCATAACTATTCGTCCCTCGTGAATAGGTTTAGAGGTTAGGTTAACTGTTTTTTGGGGCTAGAAACTACTGGGTTATTACGCCCTAAATAATGTTTTAGGTTTAGAGGTTTCTTACTACTGCAGTTGTTATTAGGCAGATTTCTCTATTGTAAAACCACTTGGGAAATCTGCTTAGTTTACGCAGCCCCTGCGTGACGGACTTTTTTATTGTCACTCTCATAGAACACTAATAAATTATATTTCGTGACTAGTAGTCGGAAGCCATATGTTTAAAATTCATAGATCTATTATTATTTATAAACGTCCACTTCTTGCTAATTTGGCAAATTGGCAACAACGCCTTACTTACAACACGCTAAAAAAGTATATTACGTTTTTTTTTCCATTTCAGTTATTGTCCATTTCATGAAATCAAAGCGGGTTATCTAGAGATTATCACCTTTTTCTAGGAAGGATCTGGCTAAGAATTTTCGTTAATTTGTCGTTCATGAAGATGTATATATATAGTTGGGCGTCCGTGATTCAAGGGTTAAATCACTTCCAAGTTCAAATCCGGTGGACAAATGTTTTTGACCCCTGGTGCCCTCTAAGCATTGTAAAGCAGTTTAAAACCAACTGTAAAGAAGTGGAGATTTTTGATGAGTAACGCCATACATTGAGCACTTCAACATCTGCCAGCAAAGCCCTATCCCCGATGACTTTAATAACTCTCAAGTAAATTGTTTTTGCAATTCTCATAATTCAACTAAGTTTCTTAAAACCAAAGCGTTTATGGAATTAGACCTCAAAAGCTTTTGAAATATATTCGGGATTAGATATTTGTTTGTTTTTTATGGTGGTAGACTACTGCAGGCAATTCAATATTGTCCTAACATAAATTATCCGATTATTTTTCATCTCAATCTAGAAGTAAAATTCATTAGATCACGCTAGGAGATCTAAATAAAACTATTGCATTACAAGTTATAAAGATTTATATATTTTAAGCTATTATTAGAATGCCACAAAGCAAGGCTAGAGGTCTAGCGATGCCTAACCCCTTGTCGCATTGCTACTCCCACTCAGACAGGTTTATTTTGGAGCCGCTAAGCGCGGGAGAGCCACTGATTCATCCAATTGAGCCGAGTAAGCCGTGACGTCACAATAAGGGAGCCAACCCAGTACCTCTTTGGCGCTGACGTTTGTGAGCCAGCTGGTTATCGATCTCTTGACAACTGTTGCCGCCATGTTGGTTTCCCCCGCTCCTAGTTCCGAGCCAATTATTATTAGCTTGAGCGCCGATTTGGCCAAGTTTGTCGGGGGCGACCGTCTTTCCGTTTAGAAATACTCCTCGATCTGGTCCTGCTTCCCCCGCGTGCCCCAAAGTTGCCCATGAGTATTTGAACGTCGACTAAATAACTATTCCTTTTTTTTTTACTTATCATTCCTTGAGTGTTGTGCCTGTGTTTTCTATCAGCTGAACCAAAAATGGAATTAAACAGGAAAGAACGTAAGTTTTAAACAACACATACATTTCTAAATATCGTTTTATCTAACAGCTTGCATTGAATTATCAAAAGGAAGCTTTGAGAGTAAACTTAAAACAACTGTCAAAACAAAAGCTTCATTGTTTGTTTACATTAGCAACCAGCTGGGAATTATTAATTCATGGCTCATAGAATTTCCTACAGAATAATGTGGTTTATTATTGAATGCATTGTTTAAATCCCTAATTTGCCCCAGCATTATTTAAATAATAATAGATTCGTTGTAATTTACATTCCTTGCACTATCTGTTACGTAACGGTATTATTTTAATAATTTCATTTGCCTGTTCATCTCTCTGTCAACGCCAGTGTTTTTTTTTTTTATCTACATACATTTAATAAAAATAAAAATCGAAACGTTTATCTAGAGCTTGCTTTCTCAAATTAAATTTAAACATAAATCACCTCAAGCCAACTTGTATCCTATCTCATTCCTAGATTTATTTTTAAACTGGTCTCTTCTCGTGTGGCTACGTTTTGTATTAGGCAATGCACATCTGCGTTTAGAATATAACCCCTAACCATTTCTAAAGTATAGAGAAATCAAATTTCATATTTAGTTCTGAGAGATGAGTAAATTCGAAGGCAACGCCCCTTTTATCGCCCAGTTGACAGAGACGGGCCCAGTGCTACTAGAATTGCTTTTACGTAAGGAGTAACATTGAGCTGACCTTCACAGTCGACTGCTCATAGCTGGAGGCATCCATCTAAATTCCTCCATTGTCCGTCAATAAAATTGATTGATGGATGATGTAATATTTGAGGCGCTAATCATCCAATTAACTTAGCAAGTAACGCCATTATTTTCATATCTTTGCCCAATGCATTTGTCCCATCGCCTAAGATATTGCAAACAATTAAATATCCAGTTAGAAATATTCACAGCCTAATAAATACAATTAGATGTGTTATGTTTTGTTTGAAGTAATAAGTGAATTTTGGGTCTTTCAACCGGTGGAACTATGACGTAACTGAGAACTTTTATTAAAATTAGAAAGTCCGTCGCGCAAGGGCTGTGTAAACTAAACTGATTTCCCACAGCAAACGCTACAGGTCTGACACCGTATATTCGCCAATTTTCCTCTAATAAGAAACCCATCTGCTTGAACTTGAAATTTAATCTGGAAAAAAAAAAATGAGATCTTTAGTGCCTCAGGTAAAACGAGACCAAATTTAATTATTAGGAAAGGAAAAGGGGCTAGAGAAGACAGAAAATACACAATATGCAAATATCTCTCGTCTTTAAAGAAGAAATGTTTAGAACAAGTATAAAATTTTAAATTAGGTAGCATTTTTCGGTAAGAACGGAGTTTTTCCCCACCCCCTTAACCTCCCCCTGTCCTAGTCTGATGAAGATAAAGTCGAATTTGTTTTAAAAAATATGCCTTGTAGTCATAACATCTCCTGGATGGGATCGATTGATATTAGAAGCAACGTTTCAGAAATCACATCATGAGTACAACCTCTACAGCTACGAGAAATCTGCTAAAAGCAAGTCATAATTGTCAGAAAGACTTGATTAATCGAAATAAATAACTTTCTGGAACTCTTGACGTCCGGTCTTAGCAAAAATACAATAAAACCTTATTTTATTATTATTTATTTTTTTAGTCTCTGACAATTATTTAATTGTTTTCCAATTTTACTAAAGTTTCCCAGTTACTTCATCGTCCCACTGGATGAGATATGTTACTACGGTGCCAGCAGGCGTTGGATGCATGATCTCAAATATTTGGTGGGCGTATACTCGATTATAGAGCCACTGGCTAGTTAATTTTAAAAACCATTAGCGTTTCCTGCTGTGTTAGCCCTTAACGCCTGGATTCCTTCTCTCTTTCTAAACTTAATCCATTCCCATCTTTCCGTTGGACAAGGACGATTGGGGTTTATGGAAGGAGTAAAATTAAAAATACCTCCGTTATTGAATGTAGGATCGAAAAATGTTACAAAACCAATCTTGTTGCAAAGTGTATTTTCTACAATCATTCTATATGTTTATTTCTAAATCGAGTATGTACCAATGAATTTTTAAATGTTAGTCTTCTCCTACTGAGGATATTTCCAATTCGATCATCTGAACCACCTAACACCTCGTGTCCAGCTGCGGCCTATCTCCAGCGGCGCTTAGGAACCACCGGAAGAAGCCGGTTGGAAAATCGGCGAAATATTGTAGACTACCAAAGAAGTGGTACCACTGAAGACACGCCGCACCTGTAATGATTTCGCCAGCGACGAAGTTTAAAACGTACTTGTACGATCTTTTTACTTCCGAAACAAATGGGTAATAAACCATATAAAAACAGTTACCTATCCATCACTTGAGAAATCTACTGAGTTTAATGTTGGACAGTCAGGCATTGGGAAATAAGAGCAAACTGTTTCTAGTTCTTAGTTAATGGTAATAGCTATTCATACTCATGACGCGATTTTCAAATATTTCCTCAAATGCCCAATATGTCCATCGATCGTACCCCTGGAAATGACGAAAATGCGGTCCGTACAAAAATAATCATCTTAAATGTATAATGCGAGTTATTTTACTTTCCTGCATTCTACCTTCAGTACCCCACCCCTCTTCTTCTCATCGGTTTTTTTACGTATAAATAGAGAATATGTAGTGAGATGAGATCAAAATTGTGTTGTGCCAGTACGTGGGAAATCTGCTTAGTTTACGCAGTCCCTGCGTGACGAACTTTTTTTTTTTGACAAATGTTTCTAAACATCAAACACAAACAGTGGTGTATTTGGCAGATAATTGTGACGTCAGAAGGCTTCATTTTATGCGTAAAGGTGCACTAATTACGCGGTATTTCGGTCCCAAGCGTCGCTTCGCTGCCATTGAAAGTGCAAGGCCGATCGGATGAGAGTGTGTGATTGAAGGCCTCGTGGGTGTGCAAGGTTGCACCTGCCGACTTGCTAATCAGCGTTCACAGAGAGCCTGAATGAGTGACTCCATTCTGATGAGAGTGCCATCAGATGGCGTTGTATGCCATATAGAATATAGACACACTAGCAGCCGTCCTAGATGCAGTTGACTGCCCCCCACTCCTAGAGCCAGCCTATCCCCGCTCCACCTGTGCAGCCTCTTCTATTAGCAACCCCAACCAACCAACATTCCTATGCTCCGCTCCCACTACTTCTTACACACTATAAATGGAGTTCGGATGGCACCCTTCTCTTTTATTTTATCCGAATTCTTTTTTAACCTTTTTTTTTTTTTAAATTAACAAACGTTAGATTTATTTCGTACAATCCGCTTCTCGTGCCCCCCTGTCTGTTTTTAAAGCTGGCGTTTGAATTCCACAGGATCCTTTTAACCTTTTTTTTTTTTTTTTGTAAGTGGACAATTTGCCAGAATTGAAAACACTGAATAGGAAGGTGGAATATTTCGTGCTTTTGAAGTTGTATCATTTCAGATCCTTATTATAGATCAAGCGCCACGTTTCTAAATCTTTCTGTTAGAGCGTGTAAAGTTATATTCATATATATTATCCTTATGGGAGTCTTTGTCTGGCACAAAGTTGTTCCTTTGCTCTAATACAAAGAAGCGCAAATAAATCTTTGTTACAGGAAGCTGTTATATCTCCCTGAAAATGAAATCTATGCGTTACACCACAACAAAAAAAAAAATGATAATATTTCTCGTCCATTACAACGCCAACAACTGCATTTTTTTTTTTTTATCCGTGTCAAACTTGGTATTTAAACATTTCATACAAAACTAACTAATGATGAAATTCGTTAATGGCTGAAATCGAGCTAGAAGGAGAAGGACTTTATAGGAGGTCTAGTACGACATTCTTCAGTCTTGTACCCAAATGTTATTCAAACCTGCCCAACAGATGACGAAAATGAGGTTCTTTCAAACTTATATATATATATCCACTACTTGTCTAAATTCACACTTACTACATGTCAGTGAGGCAAGACTGGAGGGTATACCCGTATTAAAGTTGTAGTCTGCTGATTATTAATCAGCTTATGCAGGCTACAGTCTACCGAGGAATATCTATCTAACACCTCTGGCCTCGAATCGAATGGTCTCCACTCTTACCTTTACTGGTGTCAATGGAGTTTTCCTCATGATGCCTTTAATGTTGGATGTCAGGTGCAGAAGGCAATTGGAAACAATTGCATGTACTTGTGACCCTCTTATTCCTTTGTTCGGTCCCGTGAAAATCAGGTTTCCTTGTTCATAATACCAATTACCAAGTGTAGCCTGTAAATACTACACACACACACACACAGATATATATATATATATATATATATATATATATTATATATATTGGATTCATTATTTATATCATGGACCATTTATTCAATACCAAATATTATTTTCACTGAATTATTACTTTGCGAGATACGTACAACTATTTACGGTGAAACGTCATCATTTAAAATTTTACGTTCTAAACTATATGATTTTCATTTTATCTGCACCACATTCGATATTTAACAGTATAATGGAAAAGTAAAGATTCTATTAAGTATTGTCGTAAATCGACCTTTGGGGAGGAAATTTAATTATCTCCATTGTTTGGTTGCCCATTAGAAATGATGACCAGTTTGACTGTAACACATATTATGAAATTATTCATAAACATTTAGATTGACTGTTACGTAATAAATTGCCAACCTTTAGTATTCAATTAAGAACTGCGTCTCTCTCTTGTACACACTTAATTACAATAAAAAAAGTCCGTCACGCAGGGGCTGCGTAAACTAAGCAGATTTCCCACGTGAAGTTTTACAATAGAGAAATCTGCCGAATAACAACTGTAGTAGTAAGAAACCTCTAAACCTAAAACATTATTTAGGGCGTAATAACCCAGTAGTTTCTAGCCCCAAAAAACAGTTAACCTAACCTGTAAACCTATTCACGAGGGACGAATAGTTATGGAAACGGCCACCAGAGCTTTCGGCGGAAAGTCCGACCATAGCCTACTGGTGACCACACGCAGATTACAAATGCAAATATCTAGGTTAATATTCAAGATAGAGAATAAATGCATATAACAATATTTATAGTAAATTTAATTTGCAATAAGATTGATTCTATACAATATTTCGATCCGATGCATAATAACGGAGATATTTCGAATTTTTGAAAATCCCCCCCCCCTCTAAACCCCCCCTCCCACTGGTCCGATTTCAGCCGTTAACGAACTTGATCTTCCTTTTTACATAAAACGATTAAATACCGAGTTTGGTGACGATGAAACAAAAATTGCGACCGCTAGAGTGTTAACAGACAAATATATATATATATATATATGTCTATATATATATATATATATATATATATATATATATATATATATATATATATATAGTTTTGAACGGACCTCATTTTCGTCATCTCCTGGGTAGGATCGATGGACATTTGAAGAAATTTTTCGAAAATCGCGTCATGAGTACGACCTCAATAGCTGATTTCCCTTAAGGGAAATCTGCTAATAAATAAGCAAAAACTCATATTAAGAAAAAATAGGATAAGATAAATGAAATCATCATCATCACCATGCACCATGTATTTGCAGCCACTGGGTTCTTTCGGAAGTTGCCCTTTTCAAATGAATGTACCCACCGTAATCCATGAGAAGTTTGATGTCTTCAAAAAATGTCCCTATCCCCTATGCTCCACTCCTAATGCTCAATAAATGTGCCTTCAAATTCATTTGTGATCAAATTGTTGTGCCTTAAGGCATGAACAAAACATGTCTCCCTCTTTTTTTTCTATGATCTTGAAAATACATATTTCCTTTTTACTCTAATTTCCATTGGTGATCCTATAATGAAGTATATTTAAGAGGTATTTTTTTTTGTCAGCATTGCAGGCGTTTCATCTATAATGACTCCAAAGTGGACTCGCGATCAGAGTTGCCACGTAGCGAGTGATAAATGCGACTTTCATTTCGCATTATCCAAGGATGGCCTGAAATGAGTTGTCTGGAGTAGACGGAAGGCGTTATGCCCCGATGGGCCAACGGCCTGATCACGGCCAACTTGCCTGAGCCCGACAATGGAAGTACATAGTCTACAGAGGTCAGGCTCATTTCGGCGAACTGGCCAACTAAGTTTTTTGGGGACTTGATTAACCTGTATCTATTTTTATTCACAGTTTATTGATAGTAGTGAAGGCTTACCTAAGCCCCCTCCCACCCGTAAATTTAAAAGTATAATTATCAATATATTGGTTCGCTCTTTTAGTTCCTAATCTTCTCTTGATCAATGGATCCTTTATCTCTATGCATGCTCGTGAGTGTGCGCAATAACGTCCTATAAGGAATGTACGGCCTTGTGCCATACCGCCACTACCCGAACACACTAATTAACCCTCCTGGAGTAATTTAATAGTATCAATGGCTCGTTAATTGATTGTTGGTTCTGATGATGGCAGTCTCGAGTTACACTTAACTCCTAGAAACTTTATACACTCGTCAGCACGCTTGCATAGTAAGTGATACTTAAGTCACCGTTTATATTCCTTCTTTTACGCGGGAGAGCTTTTACTCGAAAAAGGCTTCGTGAAAGGAGTCATATGCCCAATCAGATATCACATTTCAATATCTCATTCCTTGAGTTGTACATTTAATTAATTAAACCGCCATTACTATGGCCACATCAGTCCGGAACTGGTCATGACTGGCTGATCGATGAGTACGCATGACAGTTACGGCTTGGGATGCGAGGGCAGCACTTTCAAGCTTATCGAAAGTTGTATTAAGTACAATCATCAATTTTGACGATACTTCCAATTAATGCTCCACTAATTACTTCCGCATATCTGGAAGCGTGCCTCGTGCAGGAATCTCCGATCTGCTAAATAAAGCTAATCACCTGGGGTGACACCTTCAAGGGTTCGGAGGATCTCACTTGGTAAACCTAGAGTCGCGAGTTCGATTCTCACCTGGCCGATAGGAGTTTATTAGTGACGTACTCATTATATAAAATCCTCAGGTCAACCCTGGCTTGAAAAGGATGGCTAACCGCGGATACCCCGTCCCAATTAGCCTCAGTAGCTCAAACTGAACGTTCATAAATAACATTTAACAATCATCATTACAACTTTAGACAGTTGTGCAAATGGTTCCCATGCATTGGAACACCTTGCCACGTGTACTCGACGATCATCCATTAATGACGATCTCTGCCTACAGATATTTCAATAGTATTTATTAATAAAAGCGTAACCTACCGACCACTTGATATGCCAAACTCTTATTTAACTTAATACTACGTTAACTTGACAATGACGGCTTAAATAATTTTTAATTAATACACATTCTCTCCACCAGGAGTATTATTTCATTTTACCAAACGAGTCAACGCAGGAACCAATCATTTTAATGGAATCTGAAAAATGTGTGTCCTCCCTCCCTAATAGGATAGGAGATTTGAAGTCATATCTATATGAGTAAAGGTAGTGGCGTCACTATTCAGAAACTAAATGATACGTCCGCGTTGCAGGGCTTCCTAAAGTAAGGAGATTTCTCGAAGTCTCGAATAACACTCTGATTTCTTCTCAAATTCTATTTTTCTATTTCTTCTGTAATAAAGGGCCTATGTAAATTTGACTTGATATTTAAGATATTTATGAGATGCTTAGTCATAAAGTGTTTAACGTGAAAATTGCATGAGTAGGTGTGGTGTATAACCGAAGTCAAAAAACAATAAAATACAAATAACTAGTTTAAAAATAAATCACTCATCATTATGTAGCCTTTCATATAACTGAAAGCTTAATCTGGGCTTGAGATGCCTGGTGATGATACAGTTAGTTTAAGTAGAATTCGCACGAGTTGGAAAGGCGCTTAAATTGAAGGCTGAAAAAATAATAAGTAGAACTCGATTCATGTTCGATTTAGAAAAAATGCTTTGGACATAATTGAACTACTTTTTTTTTTTTTGGTTGTATACAATTTGTCATTCCGCCTCCATTTCTCCTGTTCCAGTGTTGGTCATTAACATTACGGTTAAATTTTACAAAAATCCGGTTGCTAGAGCGTTGACAATTGAACGAAGAAAAGTTTCGAAACATTAACTGAAACTCAGCCAACTCATAGTCAAGTAAGATTACTTTAATCGTTATTAAAATCTAAAAAGTTGCTGAACAAAAAGAAGTGAAGCTACCTACTAACTTGGCGAGTCTCCTGATCTAATAAGTTAACTTTTGCAGAATTTTAGTGATTCTATGTAATTCTCTGGAGTAATTGAGTTCATCGAGTTGCCTAGCTGCAATCCTAGATTTCTTCTAGATTCATATTATTTGCTGTTGTGAATTTACATCTTAGAATTTAGTTACCTAGAATTCGACCGTAAATAATGTACTCACGCCATTGTAGATTCTTTAATAAATGTTATAAATTCACTAAAAATCTGTAAACTCAGACTTTTACTGATCTCTTCAAATGATATCAAATAGTTTTGATTGTAATGATCATGGATGATTTTGAGCTACGAGACATTTAACTACTTGCACTTCGCCTACAATACAAGGTGATGGCTCACAAACTTTAAGATTTATCTCAGCAAATCTCTGTACAAAATTTGCTATTTCAATATTTTAATACGTAGAAGGTAATTCGTTAGTCGCAATGCAACGATTAAATAAAACTTGACTTCTCAAAACTTTTTGAAGTAGTAATTCGTTATATGCAGTTTACGACCGTATAGAACTGTTAATAAGTTTCCTCGGTGCCTATTCATCATAACCAGAGATAATGAGTATCTATTTGAAGAAAAAAATAAGTCTTTGGTTTCCTAATGCCAACACAGTTCGACAGGACATAATAAATAACATACCATTCAGGTAAATAGTCTACATCGAACAAAAGCAATATTAAAACTATCACTGTGTGAAAAAAAAATTTATGTAGAATAAATATGAAATAAACTCCAAAAAAAAAGTTTGAATTAATATAAGTAGTATAAGAAAAAGTAATATAATCAAATCGGGACTCAGCTTAGTCATGTGAGTTAAAGCGTTTTCCCTAATCTCACATGGTAATCCTAGAGTCGCGAGTTCGATTCGACCACCTGGATCAAAGGTATTTATTTAGTGTCGAACCCTTGCTAGAAATGGGTGGTATACTGTAGATAAGCCGTCCCAATTAGCCATAGTAGCAAAGGATGGACGTATGTAAATAATAATATAATCAAATCACTTTAAGTATGAACGGAAAATCTGCTAATGCCAGTACGTCCCCCCAAAGACGTGTGGTTAATCACTGGAATGACATCTCGAGGTAATAATTTTAGCAGATTTCTCATAAGGGTAATCAGCTATTGAGATCGTACTCATGACGGGATATTTGAAAAATTTTCCTGAATGTCCATCAATCCTATCCAGGAGATCACGAAAATGAGGTACGATGGATATATATTTATTTATTCGTCTGTTACAGCTCTAGCGGTCGCTAGTTGGAATCCGACTAGTGGGAGGGGGGGGGTAATTTGGAAAATTCTTAATATCTTCGTTATTACCCGTCGGATGGAAAGGGCTTTTAGAATCAATCTTATTGCAAATGCATTGTTCTATAAATGTTGTTATTTACGTTCTTTTATTGACCGAGATATTTGATTTTTTTTAGTTTTTGGCTTTTAGTAAACCCCCGCTCCTACTCATGCCATATTAACAATAAGCTGCTATATTATGAACCACTTTATTTAAAGCCTAAATACCAAATATTGTCTTTCATTGAAGTTTTACGTTTTGAGATAAATTCAAATACTTGACGCACGTGCAAAATCTTTTAAGATAAGCCCCTGCGCGACGGACTTTTTTATTTTATTTCATTATTAATGGGTGGGGGAGACTTCCCCTAGCTCAATAACTTATTTCTTTGGGGAAATCTGCTCTAAGCCCGTAGACCGAGCCAGGGTGATTGCGAGAGTGGGGGTTTGTTTACATGGAGCCTCCTGTAAGGTTACAGCTGGTTTCTTAGTGGTAAGGTTAAGGGGAGGTGGGGGTTTGCTAGTGTGGTGGGGTAGACCTGCTACCACGTCCTCAGCTCCAGTCTTTCAACATGGCCAAGAGGAGGCAAAACGGTTTTGTCGCCGAAGAGGTCCTCCCTCCGAGGGGCCCAGGTAATTATTATATATCATACATAAATTTAAAAATTAAAAGAATAAAGTTAACGTACTAGTTCCCGTGGGTATGCTCCTGTATCTGTAAAGATTTTCTCTCCAGTTGGAATATTCTTAGTGCAAAGACATCAAATTTTTGTCGGGCATGGTATTTCCAGATGGTGGGATTGGAAGTCTTCTGACAAGTACTTTCAATACTATCAATTAACCGCTTTACAAATTAAACTTACTGTTTAAATCAATCTTTGTATAAAATCCCATACATATTTTCATTAGAAAATAGAAGAAAGTCAAAAATTACACTCGTTAATTCTTTTTTTCTGCGGCCAAGACATTTTCAAGGTTAACCTTCAAATCACTATGTTCTCTTATAACTCAGTTTTTTTTTTTTAATAATATACCATAAATGTAACAGAATGTTTAAATATTTATTCCTGGAGAACATGCTATATATTTTTTTATAGAATATAGAAATGCTCATCTAATGATTTCCCTTGCATTCTTAATTTGATTATGTTACATTTTTAAAAAGTCAATTCTTTCTCTTTTTTTCGGGGTTTATTTCGTTATTATTCCACATTTTAGTTTTTATTTTCATACCGAGGCAGTTGTAATATTGATTTTTTCCGATGTAGACTGTGCACCAGAATGACATATTATATAATAGTTTGAGCCCCCCGAAGGAATTCCTTTAAGGGAGATTTAAAAACTGTGGAAATCGTGATTTCACGACCATAATCTGACTTGGTAATTTTGAAATTTTAAACCAGTTATTTAACCAATTATTCGTGTTATTGTATTATCGGAGAACTATGTGGCGGTCCATTTTTTGTTGGGGAGAAGATATATTTGATGACGAGAGAGTGAAACCTCGTGGTTAGACTGGTGTAAGAAAGAGCACAGCTGTTGGAGTCTAACAGTACCTGCGTCATACCCTGGGACTTTAAATCCAGTCCTCGGGCTGTATTCACGGCCACTTGCCTATTCAGCATTTCCCAATTAGCTGTATAAATAAATATGGCTTTCCATGACCTCATATAATGAAGTTATAGGAGAATCACCCCAGGTCTAATTAGCCTTGACGTGGAGTTTCTCTCCCTTGATGTTCCCAACCATTCCCTATCTCTGCTTATAAATCTGCTTTCTCTCTCTCACTCTCCCACCCAGTTTCCTATTAATCAAATATTCAGGTCATTTTTCACTTTTATTCCATTTCTTTTAGCCGATCTGGTCCTGTCCCTAAGCCAACTAGGCCTCAGGTGTTCTGCAACGTGTTCCACGTGGAAACTAATTTGTTATCACTCTTATCACAGCTTTCCATTGGGACGTGCCCATTTTACATTCAGATTATTTATTTAGTATATGAAACAAAAATTAATAAACATATACATTCCAAAATTACAAGGAATGATATAAATGGGATTTATTATATAACCAATTCTTAATTTTACACATGCTGCTTTACAATTTCTCGTTGCTGAATTTAATTAAAAAACGTGCCGATAAAGGGAATATTTGGTCACATAGTACCATTGTGAATATTATTTGCTGTTTATTCATTTTCAGATAAATATTTATTTATAGACATCCTAATTGGAGTGGATCGTATATATATCGTATGTTTTGTGGCATTAAACAAATATGATGCGAATTGACTTATTTTAACAGACTCATATTGTTGATTGGCCTATTTCAATCATCCCTCTGTCGATTACATTAATACTTGGAACACATTCCATTGGTATTCAGAGTTCTGGAGTAATGATCTTGCAAAGGTTCTAAAATGAGGGAATTACATATATTTATGTGGTTTTCGGAGGGCATTTCAATAACAATAATATTTGCAAAACACCTATTTTTCTTTTAAGGAATTGCATTTAGGAGTATGGAATGAAGGAGGTCATTGCGCCGGATAACTGGTGACCCTGGGTTGCTGGGATGCCTCTGTGTAAATCTGGATAGTATATGAGTAGAATCCACATCCCAACTTAAAATCCTTTCTCATTCTAATTCTGTTTTGTTAATTTTACTTGGCAGAAATTACAGTATACTATAACCAAAAATAACTCTGCAGACTAAATATGGTTATTTATTTATTCTGGAAAGTTCTTTCCAATTCCTGAACATGAGTCTTTTAGAGTGATTTCGATCTCAAGAGAAGATTGATTGTCCTATGCTGATGACAGCTCTGGTTTAATAAGAATCTCCTTGGGTGGGGTTGCCCATTATTGGCCGATTACTTATTCAACACACTAATTTATCATTTTCATTGATTATTACAGTAGGCATTTATTGAATTGGTCTGGCCAAATGTGTCCAACTAAGCAAACTCCTTATCTATCTGTGGGTAAACTCCTTATCTCAGATTAGCCATGTGAGTTAAAGCGTTGCCTTTAATCTCACATGATTAAACCTAGAGTGGTTAGCTCGATTCCAGTCTGGATAAAGGAATTTATTCAATGGACGGAATTCATTAAATAAAATCTGTAGTCCCACCATGGCTAGAAAAGGGTGGTAAAAAAACTGGTAGATAACCCGCCCCAATTAGCCTTAGTTGCATAAAGTGGACGTTCATAAGTAATTTAATTTATCTATCCTTGCTGAGGTGATATTGAATTAGCAATGGCATATTTTGATTGCCAGATTAATATTAAAACTCTTTTGAGGTATCATTCCAAAATAATAGGTAGTCCTCTTTGAACGAATGTAGTCGTCTAATATATAAGTACATACCATGTGTACTTAGCTTAGGAGGATTTTTCATTTATTTAAAGTTTTTAATTTCTAAACGATTGGAAGTTGGACACAGTAGTAAATAAAAAAAATCCATTTTTCCTATTTATTATTCTGATCGTGACGAAACAAAGAAATATCAGACCGTTCAAGTCTCGAGTATGAATTTGAATATGTATAGTATATTGTCTGAGTATTTATTCGTTATCACACTTCCTCGACTGGTCGTAAAGTCATTCCTCCGTGAGTCAGCTGTGAATAAGGCCTGCCTTCACGTCATCCATCTTTATTCGGAGCTATACATCATTCTTTCCAATTACCTTCAACCTATTGCACGAGATCTCGCACCAATGCAAAACTATGCAATCTTATTAATTGTGGTGGCATTGTTCCTATAATATCAACACACTCGGTTTACTTATATATCATTATCATTAAAATTAATATACATTATTCAAAATTTTCTAGAAATGAATGAGTCGTCTGTAGAAAACATATTAATACTTTGGGAGTATATTGTATGTATTTTTAGACTCGCACGCCATCTAGTTCCCAACTCTCGGAATTTCCTACGCAGAGTATATATATGTAACTCTGTGAATGAAAAAGGGGTGCGAAAATAACATGTGCAATATTCACCCACGTTTGTAGTTTCTTAGTTGTATAATATATTAAGCTTATGAGTTTGCAATTTTTAGCAATAAATATTCCATAGAAAGTACTCCTTATTATTATTATTATTATTTATTAACGTCCACTTTTTGCAACTTAGGCTAATTGGGACGGGTTATCTACAGGTTACCACCCTTTTCTAGCCAGAGTGGGATTTTAGGACGTTATTTAATGAATTTCAGAAAGTACTCCTAATAAAATATAATATGATTTTTAATATCCCAATGAGCCTTAGTAGCAAAAAGTGGATGTTCATAAATAATTTAAAATAATGATTTTTAATACAAAGACCGTGTTAGAAATGACGGTTATCTCCGAAGCCTTCAGGTATTGAAATATTGTTTAACGGTATGGTTATCTATTTACATGGGATGTTAAGTTAAATACCTGCATATCCGGATTTCTTTGTGTTTTTAAGTTTCTATTCTCATGGAAACTAAGAAATCGTACAACATTCCACCAAATGCAATAATTTAAAAGAAAGGGACCATTGAAAACAAACAATAACACTTTATTTCAAATATTAATTAATATTCGTTATAAAGCCCCGCAAAAAATGAATTTATCACGTAATAATACATTCAAAATGTTTTCTATTTTTACGGAGACAGTTTTCTGCTTCAAATTAATCAAATGGGTGACAAATACTATCTTATTACCTCTGAAGTTTGGCTTTCTTCTTGTTAAGCTCGTAAACTGTGTTATAGATTCTCGAATACTTCTTATGTCAAGTTACTAACGGCTGATGTACGATTGATAGTTTGACTTTTCTAATTATTTGTTTTTTAATTGCTGATTAACCTTTTGAAGATCATCTCGTTTTATATTGCAATGAAATATATCCTTGTATCATCATTTCCTTTATCTACAAGCCTGGTCACTATATTTCTCTATAAAGGATATATGTTATCTATTGATTTGATAAAAAATCCCCTTTTCACGATAATTATTGCTGAAGATATATATTTTTTTTGTCTAATTATTTGAAGTGCAATTTAATCAGATTTTCTCTGGCTAATAGAACGTTGCGTAGAGCACTATCATCTTTATCTCTTGAAAATATATTAAAAAAAACTATTCTTGCACTGATAACGAATTAAAAGGTAGAAGTGGGCTGTTTGCCGAATAGTTGCCTATTTAAATGATGAGTCAAGTTGAGGTGAGTGTGGTCTAGTTCTGATGAACCACTGAGTTGGCACTGACACCCAACGGTTAGGCGGTTTGGGTGATTCACATCTGTTAGGCCTACTTCAGAACCTACTGGGCAGTATATAACTTCTCTATAAATGTATACATTGTACAACTTATTCCTGCATATCCTATGTAACATACATAAATACTCACACGCATACGCGCGCGCGCACACACACCTATACGTATAACTTGCCTCTACTCTATAGAACTTGGGAGGCATTCTTAGCTGACACTCATGGCAAAAGTGAAAGGATATACCTTGAGCTGCCCATGTCTTTAAATAGATATAGCTGTTAAGAAAAAAAAAAGGATAGAAATTGCTGTTAGTTTCTGGACAAAGAAAATAGTTTAAGAGTGAACTTTCATACATTCAACTGAATATTTTTTATTTAAAATATGCCAAATACCTTTTCATGGATAATAATTTATTCAAATGCACCACGCTGATTAGGGCAACTATTATACATATTGCTCCAGAGAATATAGTGTTATGTGTTAATTTAATCTAATTTCAATTAGTCCTATAGTTCTTAAAAAATCTGTAAAAATGATATTTATATATACCCCATATTCAGTGAATTATTTCTTTTCTAAATAATTTTTTTTTCTTTAGTCCCATCCTGGCTACAAACGGGTGACTACCTTTATATAACCCCAATTACCCTCATTAATAAAAATTGGAATTTAATAAACAACATAACATGAAACATGATGTTGATTTTTGAATTTTTAATTTTCATTTAAAAATGAATCATATTTTGAATGAAGTGTGCACGATAATTAGTCTTGAATTAGCATTTCTTTGAGTAATATCTCTGTTAACTCTATTTTAATTTATATCCTAAGTGGCATACCCTTGGCCGCAAAGACTACTCATTGTCAGTTAATATTATTATTTTAAAGTCATTTTATATTTTGGTTTTCAGCAACCGATAGTAGCAATAATAATGCTGTCATATTTACGAGTTTTGTAAATAATGGAAACCAGCTCGGGACAACTCGATGAAATATTTATTCCTGATTACGCCTTGATTATTCTAAATATTGATAGTTATAAATGTTTGGTAGGAACATCAAAAATGAGTATATCCTAAAAAACGTAGCCTGTATGTATTTCCCAACGAATGGACTTCCTGACAATTGTAACTAGAAAGTATTTGAACTGATCTCGTTGGATTTCATGGAACACCGGGCACTTTTAAGGAACTGAACAACCCTGAGTTTTATTATATTTGGCCCAACTGGATTCATAGAGTCGGAATTCTATTTGAGCTGTACAGAAAACTCTTGGGGGGGGGGGTCCAAATTAAAAATGATTTCACCCTCATTCAGAACTTGAATTAAGTTGGAAAAGTTACATGCCGATAGATATGTGGCTTTTCCCACGTTAGAGCATTTCTTTTTTAAAATAATAATCCTTCGTCGTTTTTTATTCTTAGATGCATTTTAGTTTTTGAACTTGAAAGCATTGGTCAGCTTTTGCCAGAGCCAGTTGTAAGTGGACCAGTATGATATTTGATGTTCAAAATGGGAGATTCTGGCTGGGGTCCAAGAGACAAGTCCTTTTGGCTCGCCGTGATATAGTCGGTCGATATCAAACATCTGTATTCTTCAAATTTATATTTAGCCCAAGACTAATATTTGCTAAACAGGTAGTATTCTGCTGCTATGGTGATGGACTAGGATGAATTATTCACCCGATGCATTGTTTCTTAAAGAGTACCGCTATCCATATCTTTGTAGCATTCAGCTGGGGCCTTCACAAGCAGCTGCTTTCTTACAAACCGAATAATATTTATTCCGTTCATTTATTTTCAGTTCTCCTCTATCGCACCAAACTGCCAAACATTTATGTGTTCAACAAAACATTGTGTTGCTTTTTTACCCGTTGGTCTAGACTCGGTGTTGTCCTGAAGCCCAAATTCTTATTACGATTGCCTCCTATCAACGAAAGAAAAATTTGGCATGTCCATTTTTCTGGGTGGATGGGGGATAACAATTTCTTTAAAAAATAAATTTCCTTTCTTCTTTTTTTGTTGAGTTTGATCCTGCATCTAAAAGTTCATGATACAAAGATAGGACATGATTTGGATAAAATCGTTGTATAAATTCTGCATTCCTCTATTGCTGTGCGGCTTCATCCGGATACTGGGATTTAATATAAATGGAAATCACTTCAAATTATTGCTTTCCAATATACGTTTGTCGGTGGAAGTATTTTCCTTCTTCTTTTCATTATTATTTGTAGATTTAATATCGTTTGCCCTTTGTATTTGTTTACATATTACTTTCTTACAAATATCTTCTTTGAACTAATTCCATTATTTTTTTATCAATAGTTTTAACTAAAAAATCATAAACAATATGAAAATTCTATGTAAATAATTGGGTAGTACGCCAATAGTAGAAATTTTCGTTCAATAAACAGCCTTGTCAGTTTCACAATTCTAAGAAATTTTATCTACGGGTAATATAAACCTTTCTCTACAGGATAAATAAACGTTGTTTAGTACATACAACACATGAGCTCAGGTTAGGCATGTGTGTAGGTCTTTTGAAGTTGACAAGCCTTTTTTAATGAAGTTGGCGAGTTATGGGTTCGATTTCCATGTGGGTAATTGGAATTTATTTAGTGACGATCGTTTAAATAAAATCCTGAGTCCCAGTCTCATCCTCGCTAGAAAAGAGTGACAACCTTTATATAACCCGTTCAAATTAGCCATACTTGCACGGCGTATGGCATGTTAATAAATAATATATTAATAATAATGTCAATTGTTCTTGTGTTATATAATTTAAATGTTTTATTTGCGGCGAAACCAACCGCCACTAATTTTTAAATACGCCTGGAAAAACTAAACATACATCTGTCAAGCTCATTAAATAAAATCCTTAGTCCCACCCTGACTAAAAAAGGTAGTAACCTGAAGATAACCCGCCCCAGTTAATCACAGTAGCAAAAAGTTGACGTCAATAAATAAATAAATTAATACATCTGTCAAGTTTTGCATACATACATATTTCAGCGCATTGTGTTAAAATTCCGATAATTTATAATTATTCTATATTGAAAGACTACTCATTGGATAAAGCTATTAGTATGAAATCAAAATATATAATCTTGACCAGCAATATAAGAAGTATGGTAAATTTGGTTGAGATTGAAGAAATAATTTAATTGGTATACAGTAATGGCTAGCTTGAAAACTAGTATACATACACTTTGCTATGGCGATTTCATTTAAGTATGCAGGTGTCTTGCCTGTATACTGTATAGGATTGTATACAGTAGTGACTCACTACTATCGATTCTTTTCGTGTTTATACTCCTTACTGATAACACATTCATTTGTTATGGTAGTTATTCACCAACGGGAAAACAGTATCCCTTACTGGTGTCTTACAAAATGATATTTCGCAGTACACTGCTTATGTATATCTTTCTTATTAAATGTGTTGGGCATATTTATTTCTGACCGTTATTCGTTATTGGGTTGTTGCAACGATCAAATCAATCAGTGACTAATTGAGTGCTTAGGTGTCTGAGAAATTATCAAACCTAATTATTAAATACATGTGCGCATATTCATACCATTCCTACTCAAGATTGTTCGTATAAAGGTTTTCTATTTGGCGGTGTAAAGCGATGTGAATCATTGAGAATGTTTTTGAAGAAGCGTCTCTTGAGCCCAACCATAAGAAGTAACTCACTCCATATCGTTCACTTGCTCTATAAAACTCTGTAAGTTAATAAATTTATTTTTACTATAAAATGAAACCCTTCCAAGTAAGGTCTGGAAATTCGTAATGAAGTTTTGCACGAAATGAGTGATACTTATGATTCACAAATCACCCAATAGTCGGAAACATAGAACAAGAACTTTTCGGCTTAACTATGCTCATTGTATTCTAATGTTTACCAAGACACGATGACTTAAGGCTGCTTAA
This sequence comes from Riptortus pedestris, assembly GCA_019009955.1. Classification (NCBI taxonomy): domain Eukaryota; kingdom Metazoa; phylum Arthropoda; class Insecta; order Hemiptera; family Alydidae; genus Riptortus; species Riptortus pedestris. The sequence continues at coordinate 234,521,311 of CM032228.1, forward strand.
TACGTTGATGGCGTCCCTAACGACTTACAAGAACTATTGATAGAAGGAATCCAACAAATTGACATTATAATTCCGTACCTATAAAAAAATTGTATTTACGACAAAGTTTAACCCTTCCAAATTAGGTCTGTGTTGAAAAACTACTTTTCATATCATATTCATTAAATTAACGTAAATAGCTACCTTCAAGTATCGCTCATAGCACAAGATTCAGTAACAGTTTTATTGATATAAAGTTATTCCATATCTATCCCCATTCTTGGAACACTTAATGGCTATTAATTTCACATCATATGAAACGCCAATGGTGCGGCGTGTATCTCAAATAAATACAAATTATTCAGAGCAGCATTAAAATTATAAGTTTGACAAAAGAAAAATGAAAATTAATATTATATGAATGAGACTTTGGTGGCAGTTGTGTTTGTACTTATTGTTATTAAATTTGGGGAGAAAAAAGAATAAAAATAAAGTCTCTAAAGGTCTGTTCTTATTATAATATGCTTCAGATGCCCTGCATTTTCTCAAATGTTGTCTTTGAAGTATAGTAATGGCCTTGGTTACAATAAACTCATATTGTCTTTATGGTTCTTTGTTGGAGGTTCTGCTCGGGTTTCATGCCCTCCCTGCCAATGGGCGACCTTGCCTCCAGATCACCTTTCACTCCCTTCTCAGTTTCTTCATCTCTTCTTCTTTTTATCTCTTCAGTCCTTTCTTTGACAAACATCAAAGAATACAACAACAAATTTGTCTATCATCGTCCATTTTATCAACTGCAGTTTTCCTCCAGTCTTCTGAGGGCGTTCAAAACTATGTATGTTAGGTGATCACTTGTCTCGCTTTTAGTCGGGTACAGTACGCAAAATACAGAGCAGACGTCCCTCCTCTCCGCTAACATTGATACAAATTTCTATATTATTATTAATTGTCTATGTTCTCATTAGAAAGACAAAGAGAAAAACCGGTATCGGCGAGTAATGTGGCAACGAGATCCTTGGCGAGGTCTACTCTCTCTCCCACTCGCGGCCTTGCTAAAATAGATAACACGGCTTTTTTTTCTTTGATACAGATGAAAATAGTGGAGCAGCTAGGAAGCTCAATGAAGCCTTGGAAAAGACCACTAATACATTAAAACCAATTACCTTTCGGAAATAACACATTTTTTTAAAATTAGTTGCTAGTTTTCGTTGATAAGACTAATGTCTCCTCTTTTCTCTACTTATAATCTTGATTTCAAATGAGACGGATGTAGGTGTTAAATCTAAATATTCTTCTCCCTGACTACGTCTAAGGATTGTAAGGAGTAGTCGTTAAATTGGAAAATGAAACATTTTCGTCCAATTGTATGTAATGACTACATAGTGGTAAAATTAGTAAGGGAGAGCAGCAGAGTATAAATTTTCCCCCGCCCCCGCCCACATTAACTTGATGTACAAAAAAAAAATAAATCAATATCAAAGAAGCAATATGATTAAATAAGAAGTGTTAATTAAATCCAATTAAGAAAATGGAGAAAATCGACTAGCTTGCTACGCTTGGGCCTAAAAGTAAGTTTGAATTTAAGAAGAATCTAATTCTATATCAGCTAAATAATAATTTTGCTAATGCTTTCAAAGGTCTTCTTCAAAAGACGTGTTATTCGAATATGATAGACAGAAGTTAGAACCTGTTTTGGTAATGTTATAAGTTTTTACAAATGCCATACTGAAAATATGATCGAATTTTGACGTTATTTGATGCTATATATTGGTTTTAAACTTTAATGTAATATTGAAGAGGCTCAGGTTTGCGAATTCGTCTAAGATCCAGTAAAGCTTTATTTTTATTCATAACATTCTAAACGTTTTAATCAATTACTTTCTACGTCAAAAATTTAATGTTCCACGTCAAAAAATCTGATGTGCCCACCATATGAATCCTCGGTCTCTTATAAAATTAAATATACAGAATATTTTGCTGCACTTGATTTAAAATCATTTCGTTTGGAAGTGATATACTGTTCCTCCGTTTCAATGCATCTGATCAAAAAAAGTCATAGAATTTTATAGTACTTCGTATGATAAAAAAGAAAGTTCATGTAAAAATGTTCTGAGCCTTTTAATAAGTACGGAGAAATTTTTAATTTGGTGTTTTCTTAAGTAACCCTCGGTATGTGTTGAGCTAAAGACCTCTATATTCATTGATTCATTTGCTATTTCAATGAATGAATACGCTTATCTTTAATGTGCCCTGTATCTATGAAGGCGGTACTTTAACTTTAATCTATATATTGTTAATTGCCGGCCAGCCATTATCATACCCTAACTGTGTGAATGTATTTATTCTAATAGGACTATTAAAATGATCTCAGTCTAGACTGCGGGCGTGAACGTACTGCCCTTGATTCTACGCTCTGTTGGGCGTACTAAGATATATGTATATGCCTACCCACTCATGGCCGACGGTACACTTATGTAACCACCGGCTTTTCCAATTCGAGTTTTCACAAATCTCTCCCGCTTATTTTTCAACATCCTTGTCTGTCAACAGAAAGTCTTGTCACGCAGCTGCCTCGTAAACTATACAGATTTCCTACCTGATAGACAAGCTGCAGATCTGACACAATGTGTTTCCCACTTTTCCTGTAATATTTGAGCCATTAGCAATTGAATAAATTCTTCATATGTTGTATTATGTGGATTCTCTGGTATGCAAATATCATGAAGCTGTTCATGTATTTGTGGGGTGATTGCTTGTAAGAATAGATTTATCTTGTTGGTTCGATTTAGGTTTCCTTGTAGCTGGATGCAGTTTTCAAACCGCCGGGTGGAGTGTTGGGAACTTTCCTCCTGTGTATATGGCTGAAAAGGAATGTTAGCTGCATTCTGCTGCATTTCAGAAATAGCCATTGCAGTGCTTGTATTGTACTTTTTCCTTTCTGCTTCAAGAGTAATTTGTATTTGTTCATGTATTTCTTCCAAGTACCATTTTCTAGTTCATTTTCTATTGAATTTGTGTAAAGTTCAATCTTTGACTGTGCATCTTCGATTTCAGTCCATATTGTTGGAAATTTTTCAGTGTAGTAGGTTATTAATTTCATAAATAAGTGCACATATTAATGATATGAATATTCATTTTAATTCAAAATGTAAACAAAAGAAAACAATTTCTAGTGTAACTTAATAATAATATAACCTCAAAAACATATGTTAACAAAAGAAAAACAATAATCATATTTTAACAAGTGTAAAACAACAACCATATGTAACAGCATCTATTTTAATTAATATACAAATTAGAGAAAAAAACTCCATAGAACAACAATTTTATAAAATTAAATTTGCATCAAAATTAATCATTTAATATTTTTTCTTCCTACTCATAATAACGGAGATATTTCGAATATTATAGTCTCCTACCCCTTATTTCCGGTTTCAGCCATTAACGGTCTTTATTAATTTTAAATGAAACGATTAAATATAGAGTTAAGTAACAATCAAACGCGAATTTCGACCTCTAAAGGGGTAACAGAGGTATTGAGTATTTGTTCACTTTCGTCATGACTGCATTTATGCTCTGAATTAAGTAGTTAAATCATTTGCCAAGGTCCCCCCACACCTCCGCAGGCAAGACTGGGTTAACCTTTAGTTGTAGTTCGATTTTACAGATCAGCTAATTGTGTCTGTAGTCAATCAATGAATGCATGTTACTAAGGGGTGGTTCTCTATTAATAGCGACCTCAAGTAACGACCCTATTAATAACGTACTCTTTTTGTGACGAGAAAATCAAACTAATAACACGCATGTTCTTGTGATTCTCTGGCTTTATATTAAATTATATCAAGAAGCATGTTGCTTATTTATCCAGGAACAGCTACGAATACTATGCGTGAATGCTGTTTCCCCCTCAATTTAGAATGTCTCAACTTAGTATATATAAAGAAATGTTACTTGCACTAGAGTCTATGAATGACCTCTGTCACAGTCACTATCATGAACCATCCACGTGCTTCCTTTGACCCTGCCACAGCTAGCGAAAATATTTCATCTCGACAAATGTGTTAAAAATATTTATTCTAGACCAATAAATCCCCCCCCCCCCCAGTAAAAGACCACGTTTCATTGCCACACATAGCTACTAGTTTTAGGGGCCTTTTATTAAAATTGGCAGTTTAAGTATCTGAATGTGAATTTCATTTAATATATTATTAAAGTTTTTAGATGCAGTAGACGCGCATACTTTTTGCTTATATATAAGTTCTTAGGTTTGTGTATACAGTAAGAATTTTAATTATTTCGTTTCTGAAAACATAGCCTGTCGATTTTGCCTGCCCATAAATACCTAAAGACCTGATGGTTTATTACTAATTTTTATGAGTAGTATTTTTAAGGCTTCCAAGTAAGGTTAATTAAGCTAAATTTTATTATTATTATCATTTCTTTCCGGAATTAACTTCCATTTCCTAGATAAAACAATTAATGCATTTTCAATCGGCCATTCCAAGTTGTGCGTCAAATGAAACCTTTCCAGAAGGTAAAAGATCTTACTAATACGATTGGTATATTCATGGGCTTCACTTCTCAGTGTATCTGTGTGATTGTAAGAGTGGGGGAAGAATTATTTTAATAGATAATAAGATTAGTTTTAATTGAACCTTGAATGTGATTTTACTAATTCGAAGAAAAGTAAAGAATCCCCAAGTCTGGATATGAATGATACCAAGGTTTTTCCACTACTTATTTTGAATTTAGGGGAGAACTGCATAATAGTGCACTTTTCGGCTCTGTTGTTTTGTACAAGGATTCTGATAGTCTTACTGTTAGAACGCCAGACTTTTATGCCTTTATAAAGAGATGCTTCAGATGATTATTTATCATAGTCACCTGAGCAAAAATCCTTCCCTTCATTTAGTTTGCTTACACGTGTGAAGGTTAAGGCATTTTGTTTATTTTTTATTATTATTTAGTCTCTTTATGCTACTAGGGCTAATCGGGATAAGACATTTTATCTATGATCTCTATATTTTATTCCTCGTTGGTTTGATGATTCCGTTCATTGTATTTGAATTATAGTTCAAAGGAAAAACTATTGTTATTCTTATCATAAATTTGAAGGGACGTCTCTTATTTTTTCAATGGGAAGAGCTAGATCAGATAAAGAGAGAAAAGACGAGAGAGTGAATAGGAGGGTAACTACTGTAGAAGGCCATGGTTCCAAAGAGATATGGGTGAAAGAGGAAGCTGTACCACTAACCACCGTGACGGAGTTACTGACCTCTCCGCTGCACCTGATACCACCCCTTCCTAGCTACTTGTCTCCTATTCCATACCCCCTTTAAAACTTCATTCTACTCCTGGGGTTCGCTTCCCCTCCTAAGAAATGCGGTATTAAAGTGTGGTCGTGAGATGTTGGAACATGTTTAGAGATTTTCGGACGGGAGTTTCTCGATGAATCAAAGTGGGGTCATGGGATTTTGAGGTCATGAAGTTCAATAGAGCTTTCAGACATTTCTCCCCCTTTTACGGAGTCAAAATCATCGGGATCATGGTATTTTTTGGGGTAATAGATCTCTGGACACTTGAAAAGATTAACGGGAGTGAGATGTATATGTGTAGATAATTGAGAAAAATTAAACTTCTCTAAAGAACTAATGTTTGGCACAACTACTCGGGAAGGGCCTATGCCTTCAGTTGGGGTTTTAGAAAAAAAAAAAAACTGATTGATTTTTGGATCTTCTGCACTATTCGTGATTGAGAATTTTACGGGACCACTGATAAAATCTTTGACTTGCAACACATGATGATCCTGCGCCTTCTATTTGATCTTTAGAAAAATATTACCTTTTTTTTGGACCCTTTGCGAGATCAATCTGAGTCGTGGAATAATTAATGTTTCGGAACTTTCTTAATTATTGTAGGATCTTTCGTGAATTAAGAGTGGGATTTCAGGTATTATTGAGTAAAGTGAAAAATCCTTGGCTCAACTTCCATTGAACCTACTCCATTTATCGGTTTGACGCATCGAAGTATTTACATTAAGACTGACAATATCAAAATTTAATCTAAAAATCTTTCTTTTTAAAATAATAATGAAAGTTTTGTGGACTCTGTAGATTATCATTTTGTTTAAAAAACATTCATAAAAATTTCGTTATTGTTTTGGAAACGTTATGGTCTGACTCCATTACGTAATTTTAATTTAATCGACAGTATTTACACATTTCAATATAAATGTTATGTAAATAAGTTAAAAAGGGCAGCATTGTTTTGGTATAAATTAATAAAACAAGATATTTTTTTTTGCCTTAAGTTCTTTTTAGATTTGATTTAGGGATTTTCAGCTATCCTGTGATAAAACACTCCTTGGAAATATCCTTGTACCATCTATAGAGCAGACATTAACTCTAGCTTAGGACAAAAAACGCGACTGTATCTCACTTTTGGGTGAGGCAATGCCAACTATTTATACTTGTTGGCAGCTCTGTCAGGACAGCAACCCTCAACACTTTTTTTTCGTTTTAAATGGCTTTTTTAAATTACTTCTATGAAAGCGTTTACCCTCATTACCATTTATCAAATTGTAACCATTGTTGTCATTACATGTTCTCTTTTATTGTTCTCTCATTTGAGGGTAACACAGAAGGAGAATCGTTTTCTTCTCTAATGTTTCTTATAGCTGCTTTCCAAATAGCTAAACGCCAAGCTCTAGTTTTCTTCTTTTCTGCTGCTTCTCAGGAGATGGGAGTTTAAACTAATGCATTGATTCTCTCCTGTGGGTATTCCTGTATTACCAGATTTCCCTTAAGGAAATTTTTTTGAAATGTTCATCGGTCCTACCTAGGAGATGACGAAAATGAGGTCCGTTCAAAACTGTATATATATATTTGTCTGTTACCGCTCGAGCGGTCGCAATTATTGTTTAAACTTTACCAAACTCGATATTATATCTTTTAATGTAAAAAAAAAAAAGATCAAGTTCGTTAACAGCTGAAATCGGACCAGGAGGGAATTTTGAAAATTCGAAATATCTTCGTTATTTTCGTGAGTCGGATCGAAACATAGTATAGAATCTATCTTATTGCAAATCTAATGTTCCATAAATGTTGTTGTATACATTTATTCTTTAACTTCAATATTAACTGAGGTAATGGCATTTTTTAGTTTTCAGAATTCAATTAGGAAACGGTATTTTTTGTTTTCATTTTTTATTAACATGGGCATTTTCTTCTCGGATTGGCATTCCCTAATTTAACTATCACAACCCCCAAACTAGAGATTTATAGAATACTAATGGATTTATTAGGGGGAAACAATTAGACTGTCTATTTTTTTACAAAGCTTATTTAGCATATAACGCTTGTAACTACTAGAGGCCCCATCTTCATATCAGCCAACATGTACTTAGCTGATCAGTTCGAACACGAATCACCCATAATGCATCTGTTTTTAAATCATTTGTCTACACTCAACCATAATGCATTAGCATTTAAATAAAAAATGATGACTGTGCATTTTTAAAAAATTAATTATTTTTTATATCTGAATAAAAAAGGGACTTATTCTTGTCAGATCTCGGGTGCGACTCCCGACTTCTGCCAAAAAGTTGTCTCAAATTAAAAATGATTGAATTACTCATTATAAGTGACAGTTTATTATTCTATTCACAAAATTAATAAAATATGCTGTCTATATTTAACACTAATGTGAAAGGAAGGAAGAACCTTCAATCGTAATGGAACGATTTCAGCTCTAATTTAAGCAGGATTGCCTTATTTCTGCTAGTTTATCATTTTTCTTGTGCTATTTTACATACATTTTTTTAATGATTTAGTGACTAACATAATTCCTATTGGCCAGGCAGGAATCAAATTTTTCACTATAAGCTTACCAAATGAGATTATCTCACTGAGTGCCTTGACTCCCGCTGTCATGAGAATATTATATTGTATGTGTGTGAGCGTGTAGCAACAAATGCAAGCGTGTGTGTCAATGTGTAAGAGATAATGTTTTAAGGTAGTACTGATGTTATAATGTGACTGGATGATTACATAAGTTTTAAATGTGTGTTTGTATGTGTATATATATATATATATATATATATATATATATATATATATATATATATATATATATTTAATCATTCATTCCTATTATTTCATAAGTAATACCTAATATCATCATCTTGCTTCTGGCCTCAACAAACATGCCCTACTATTTATATATTCTTGCCTTGGCCTAGATAACAAACTTCATTTTATCTATGAAAATATGTATTCAAACTTTTCCCTAATTTAAAATATTATGTTGAAATTGATTTGTTAACTCCTATATAATTTTTTGCCTGTTGACAAATTTGAGTATGGGTAAACATTGAGTTTTGAATTAATATTTTCCACTGGATATATGATTTCTTTTGGATATAAATACTCGGTAATGTATTTAATCTCTATTTAGTATTTTAAAAAAATATATATCTTTTCTGTAAATAACATAGAGGTAAGCTTTAATCGTTTAAAGTGGTCGAATTGCCCATAAACAAACAATTAATATCTCAATTAATTATGATTCATTCTTCATTGATAATAAATCCCAGGTATTAAATGGGATTTAATCTTTCCTGGGACCAATATCAGTTTTTAGTTATTTGCTCTCCTCTCTAGATGTTTAAACGAGCCCTACCGACACTAAATAAATGGAGCTAAATATGTGGCCTTGCTCCTAGCCTCACATTCGGCCCTACCTCTCACCTGCTCCACATTCAAAGTCAAACAGATTGTTGCTTGAACAAACACCAACTGTCTGTATTTTACTCATCAAACAAAAAAATAAAACACTTGACAACGGATTGATACATTCTTTACATCCATATCTCATACAAAAATTTTTAAATCACAAGCTCAAAAAATAAGTTTTGAATCGCTTAGATGTTTTCCTTTACTTATGCATTAAATTTTGCAATACATTTTAAGAATTAATGTTATTTCCTTATAAATTAATTTAATTTATAAATTGTGGTTTATAAACGTATATGTGAATAAACTACAATATCTGAAGTAACATTAATTCTTAAAATATATTGCACCCAATATCCTAGATTCTTTGGTGCAACAGAAATCCAAAACAACTTCTACTAAATACACACACACACACACACACACACACACACACACACACACACATTGTAATAATAAGTTTTGTATTTTGTCTATATTATGGGTGAACATTTCCTGCGATTAATGGGCTTTGCATTCGGTCGTTTCCATCATTATGGGGTAAATTGAGTAGGAACTTCAATGGAGAATTAACAAACTTCGGTTAGATCTTTAGAGAGTGTCATGTGACCACATGTTCTTGCTGACATATGTTATATAGTAGGTCCTTCATTAGGAGTTAATCCAATGATTTTTAACTTTTAGAAGAAAAAAAAATTCCCATATATTCATTTAGTGATTATGAGTCTCCTCACCTTTGAAAAATATTATAATACTAAATGTATTGTGTGTATGTTCATATGTGAGTGTGTGTATGCATGCATACACTTCCGTGCACATAAACAAATTTTGGTTAATACTATAAAATTTCTTTTATTTAATTTATCTATTTAGCAGAACCTCACTCCCCCCCCCTTGATCAATGATCTCACAATCTTATCTTAATTGTAGGAACAATGATAATTCCTTTATCTTATAATTTAGTAGTTATCAGTTAGAAGGGAGCATCTCATTGCATCTCATACTTATTAAAAATGGTCTCGTGCTATTTCGGTCGCAAAGGTGATGTTTACCTTTTTTTTTTAATTAACTCATTTATCTTCCATAGCTCTTGATATTTGATTGCATTGATTTCTTCATGAAGTGCTTCATATGTGATAAAAGGTCTGAATTAGTAAAAAAATTAAATAACGAAAGTTATTTAAAGTTTTAATGATGGTGAGCCTTTTAGAGTATTAACCTCTACCTATTGCACTTAGTCTCAGCTCAGAAAACAGGCTTATAGCTTATTTAGTTTTAGCTAAAGGAACTTTTAAAGCAACAGATATGAAAATGTTTTTGTTTAGGAGTTATGGAACTTAATTTACTAAGGTAAAACAGGAAAATGATATATATATATATATATATATATATATATATATATATATATATATATATATATATATATATTTACACTGCTAATTTTACCAGTTTTATGCTTTTCCAAAAATTAATTCTTGTCTTCAATACATTTGTCGTGAAAGGTTTTTGTATAAATTTATTGTTACTCTGTTTTTATTTTTATTTTAAGAGTAGATTGAATCACAAAAGAAGGAGATCAATGAATTTGAAATGACACTTTCTCAATACTCTCTTGTTCTGATGGTATTTTAAATTAAAAGGTTTTGTTGAATGGAAGTTAGTTTTGAGATAGGCTGAGGTGAAGAATGTAAAAAATTCAGGATCTGTTGGCTACCTGCCTTGAGTGTTTTTTCTCCTCGTCTCCCCCACTTGGGTGTCCCACTTCTCCTCTCCATACCTTTTACATATTTTATTGTCGGCAAAGACCGCACTAACAAAACATCACTATACCTCTTTAGTTTTCTAAAACCTCTTGTACTGTATGGAATACATCTATCGATAATGCTTGCTTTTCTCCTAGTTTTTTCTCTCTCTCTCTCAAGATGGATGTTTTATGACCAACTCTAATAATTTTCAGATGAAGCAAAGAAAATAAAGTAATTTGTTGATGGTCCCCAGGAAAAATAAGGACATTTAATATATCTTCTAATTGTTAACAATTGGCATAGGAAGATGTGTTCTAATGTATGTTAATGTCCTTTTAATTGTAATACAAGAGGTTATCGAATTTGACAAACAAACAATTGCTGAGTTATGCATTATGTTCAAGACTAATTGATATATGGAGATTTTTACTCCATTTAGCGAAGCTTTAAAAATTTCTCTCAGGGAGCCTAACTTACTGTTTCCTTCATTGACATTTGTCTCCTTAAATTATCTAGAGATTGAAAAGGTTTCAAGTTTATTCTCTATTGCCCCTTTTAACACCTCTTCATCAATATCTAAGGAGTACCAAGCCTCTGGTTTGTATCAAAAGCTACTCTTTTTCATATTCCTAAATTGCTCTCAAATTTTGTGATATGTTAAATATTTTACTTACTTTTACTTTTAATTCCCTGTCTTTTTTTATCACCACTGTTGTCTTTCTCACCTCCGCATGCCCAGTACCTTAAAGGAGTTCTTATAAATAGCCATAAAATTCAATTAATTTTTTTGAGGGTAATGTTAGCCATGTGTGTAATGTCATTGGACTTAATCTCATTTGATAAACCTAGAGTTGTGAGTTCGTTTCTTACTTGGGCAATAGGAATTTATTTAGTGACAAACTCGCATAAAATCTTTAATCCCACCCTTGCAAGATAAGCCATCCAAATTAGCCTTAGTAGGATGAAGTGGCCATAAATAACATTTAATATTCTTTAAATTTTATGTTATAAAATTTTTGCTCTTATTGGCTCATGTCCTTTATATTATAAAATATTGGAAGATAAATAACCCATGCTATATTACAAAAACAAATAGGGCACCCACGATTGAAATGTTACCGCCTCTGCCCAATAGAATTCCATTAAATGATTCTTACTAATAACTATATTACCTTTTTAAAATTTACACTCTGCTAGGTGTTAGTTTTATCGCATATTCAAGCATTAACTACAGGAAGTACTCAATCGATCAAAAAGATGATATTTTTTGAAGCTAGCATCTTTGGTTTCTTTTTACTGAGCAATAAGGTTTGAGGAAGATACTATCTCTCGTAGATGGTTGCATTGTATGTCAAATTGTAAGTTGTAAGCCCTTCTTCGGAGAAACATTGTGGCTATGAAAAAACTTAAGGTGTCCAAAACTCTCATCTTCAAAAAATATCCTCATCTTGATTGATTGAATACTTCCTGTAGTGTAGCCGATACCTGACTATCCCATACATTATTTTTAAAATTTTTTCAGAATCTATTGCACTCCCTATTGAAAGACTAAATAATAAGACTAATTTAGTCTTTCTGATTCTTCTATAAGTATTATAATCTTCATAACACAGAAGAAGGTAGAGCTAAGATTTGTGTTCTCCATTTAACATCTATTTATTATTTCTTTCTATTGGGGTCAGGATTGGAATTGTTTAGCAATGGGTAGCTTTGTATTCTGCTTTCATGCTCCTTGGTATCTCAATGGGGTATTGTAATATTATAATCGTTATCTCTTAATCATATCATTTCAATCTTTATTTTGTTTATTGTCTCCACTCTACCTCTTCAATGATTTTTGTCAACATTTTATGGAGGGACAATCAAATTTTTTTTTTCATCACAGAAAGATGTTATAATTTTTAATGCCATACTAGTTTTCTTTCATCTTACTATATTTTTAAGTCTCTGCACAGGCATTGGTAACTAATAACCCCTTATTTTTCTTTTCTTACAGTGGAGTCCCTGGTGTACTGGAGGGACCCCAAGAAATCCGGGATAGTGTTCGGAATACTCATGGTAACACTCCTATCCCTGACAACATTCTCACTAATCAGTGTAGTGGCCTACCTTGGTCTGCTCACACTTGCTGGGACCATTTCCTTCAGGATTTACAAGAATATTATGCAAGCAGTACAAAAGACTTCAGATGGACACCCCTTCAAGTAAGTAATCTTTCATAATCACATTTTAAATGATTTTCATTTTGAGAAACAGGTCTCAATTATTGGAAGTGGCCCCAAAGCCATAGCACTAGTTTCTATTATGCAACGAGCACCTGGTGATGGCATGTTAGTGCAGAAAGGCCTTGTCCTTAAATAAAGAAATTAGTGGGAAGACTTCCAGTTATTAAGGCCACTTTCCCAGATCTGCACTCCCACATCCAGCACCACACAAATTATGATTTTTATTTTCTTGAAATATATCCATTTCTCAAAATAAACATTTATTTTTACACAAATGACCCAAGAACACAATTTGATAACACTTGTAAACAATGTGTCAGGAATTTCCCTTAAATTCAGAACATTCTTGTGATTTTGCCATTGCAAATATCTTGGAAAAAGAAAGGATTACACTGAAGAGAAAAATAAAAGAGAACATACATATATATATAAAGAGAGAAAAAAAAGTAACAAATAAAAGGAAAAGAATTTCAATATTGATGTCATTGTTCTTAGAATGATATAAAGCATGAACCATAATTATCCGCGCCAAATTTAATAAATAGAATTTCATACGAAAAGTTTGAATTTTATTTACATCAATTTTTTTTTTAGATTCTTAAAAAATGTACTTTTCAAATTAGTTTGATGCTTTTGTACATTTGGGGAGGTGGTGTAGAGAAAAATGTTTGAATTAGCATTTTTTATGCTAATTATTAGTATGTATGCTCGTGTTATAAATTGAACAGAGAGACCTGGGATTGAAATCAGACCATTTAAACATTTTCCTCTAAGTATTTTAAAAATATTAATTAATACTAGTGTATTCCATCCACAACAAACATAAAAGTAAAAACATTTATATTTTTATAGTCTAGTTAGTAATATCCTAATTAGGAATTTAATTTGTACAGAATAAATTGCCATAATCTAGGACTACTAGATGTGGTGGAAAAAAAAATCCAAATTAAGATTATAAGTTAGATTCAGGATGAAACTAATTCAGAACTTTTTGTGAACTAAAGAAGAATTGATATAATTAGAATCAGAATCGCTCCTGAATCTAATTAATCTCAGTCAGCATGGAGAATTACACACCCTTCTAATATGATTGCTATTAAGTTTTCAATATTTTTAATTTTATCAAATTAAGTCAGTTTGAAACTTTCATATTTCACTTAAAAGGCAGTATTTTGATGAAATAGAAAAAAAAAATCTAGCTCCTAAATGTTGCTACATTCTGAATCAGAACTAGGTCGTGCAGTAACTTCTGCTGTTTTTTAGTGTATTGCATTTTTTAATCCCGAAGATCTTGTAATCTGTGCCAATTTAATGGCTAATGAGAATACATCTATATATCTACTTAGAAAAGGGGGACAGTGAGCAAGGAAGTAGATGAATGGATATCTTTCAAAGAAAGTAGAGCAAGGGCTATCCACAGTTTCTATGGCACAGCTCAAAATTGACAAAGGCATAAAGTAGATTATTATTTGTATCATAAAGTATAACTTAAGTCAATGCCTTTAGATGAGTCATTTTAGTTGTTCAAAGGCTGCTTAGCTACTTCACTAAAGAGGGTAGAAATTTTCTCCAGATGTAAATCTTGTGGGGATATAGTTAGTTAATATTTGTACTGATCATTTCATTTAAGTGTTATGTAATATTTTGTTATTATTATGTTCTGCTCTTCCTTTAAGAACTTGCAGTTTGCTTCTTCAAAATCTTATAACATTAACATTAAGCCAAATTTTAAGTAAATAACTAAATAATAAATTTTAAATACACTTCAAAACCTAATTAATCTCTAGTCATTATCGCTTATGTGTCTTAATGAAAGAGCAGATGATTGTAGAATTATTTTAGTTAACTACTGTATTGCTGTTATCCAAAACTAAACTGTTGTTCCTGGTTTGGTGTTTAGTAAAGGCCCATTGCTTTTCAGGACTATACTTGGTCATGAACAAAAAATTGAATAGCAAAAAATGGTGGATCTAGGATTGGAAACATCTTCTCTTACCGATCTGCTCTATTAGCTGCTGACTGTCATCTTTACAGAACTTTAAATAATAGCATATTTCAATATATTTTTGCTAATTTTTGATAGCTTAGAGCTTCTAACACATTTCTACAATTAAAAAAAATAATGCAAGGTATTGGGAAAATAGGAGCTTTCTGCTTATAATTATTAAATATTACTGAATGTACTTGTTAATAGATTAGTGTATTATTTTGACAAATAAAATTGTTTAACCTTGCAGTCTAGTTATTATTGCCTTCTCAGAAAAATAAATCCATGTATTTTTTTAAAGGTAAATTATGGTTCTTTTTAATTGTTTTGCATAATAATTGGTATACATTATTATTATTATGTTCACTGGTAAATTGCCTGTGACTTTGAATAGATTTCGGGGCTTTTGAACTTCAGCATCCACCTGGTGAAATATGGAAAATATTCGATTTTACATACATCAATGATAATATTAATTTTTTGTTTCAGAAACCTTCTTGACCTTGATATATCACTGCCTGAAGACAAAGTAGCAGAAATTAGCCGATTGGCTACTCAACATGTGAATGCAGCTATTTCTACTTTGAGAAGTCTCTTCCTTGTGGAAGACCTCGTTGATTCCATTAAGGGCCTGGTGCTGTTTTGGGCTCTTACATATGTCGGGGCTGTTTTCAACGGTCTCACACTTCTAATCATAGGTATAGATACTTGGAACCTATTCTTTCTCAAAGTGTAAACATAGTAGGACCTTTCTGTATGTCATGTATAGAATACAGAAAATTAGCATAAATTATTATGCCAATAATGCCAATTGGAAGTTAGTAATTTACATTGCAGAGGTTGGAAAGAAGTAGGACTTTATACCTAGTTATAATTATATTTTCTGGTTACATTAATCTTGTTGGATATGAGTCTACTACCACTCCCCACAAAATTGATATTATGTTGTATCTGCCAACAGGACTAATTATGCACATGGCAATGCACATTCTGGGGTCACATCATTTACCCATTTACAATTCACTCACTTTCAGATACAGTTTTCTTTCTATTCTTCATATTTTGAGCATTTTAATCCTATGAAATTAATATAAAAATGTTAATATTATATTCTAAGACTCAGGTTAGCCTTGGCATTTAAGGCATTAATCTTAATACACATGTTAAACTTAGTAATGGGTCGATTCCCACATTGGCAATAGGAATTATTTAGTGACGAAATCAGTAAATTAAATTTTTAGTCTCACCATGGCTCGAAAAGAGTGGTAACTTGTAGATAACTCATCCCAATGA
Organism: Riptortus pedestris; assembly: GCA_019009955.1. NCBI lineage: Eukaryota > Metazoa > Arthropoda > Insecta > Hemiptera > Alydidae > Riptortus > Riptortus pedestris. Next base: position 234,537,272 of record CM032228.1, read on the forward strand.
GCTATAGTTGTGTAAACTAGAATTAATAAAAAACAATAGCAAATATGAAATTTTAATGTACAAAACTTATTTCATTGTTGTCTTTTATTTCTAGGAGTGCTCTTAGTATTTTCACTTCCACGATTGTATGAAAAGAATAAGGATCAAGTTGATGCCTATATTCAGATTGCCATGGACAAGCTCTCCATCGTAACCAACAGGTACTATTTTATGTTTTGTAGTTGAAGATGAGCAATGACCTTTCATCGATTTATGTGTTTCTTCTGTATGTTCTTTTGGCTTCCCTGCTTTACAAATGTTGTAATTGAAGTTTTTCAAGTGATATTCACATTTTTCTCATTTGTATACTCCTTTGGATTGCCAAGAGATGGCGTAGGTTTCTTCTTCAGGGCTTTTTTCATTATTCCCAATCAATCAAATCCATCCACTTATTACCATTTCCAATTCTATTTGTCAAAACATTCTCAGGAACAGAGCTATACAAAATATAATAACACATAATATATAATACTCATAATAAATATGTATTACTTAAATTTGAGGTATTTTTTATAACCCACATATTATTTACGTTTGCTGTAAAGAATTTGTCTATCATTAAAAATAATAGTAACTTCGTTTAATTAAAACAAAAATATTTTTTGATTTATTCTATTATGTTTTTGAAATATATTTCATTTCCAAATAATGTAATCATACAGAATCATAGTAACATTAGAATGAATGCAATTGAAAAATTGCACTTCCATTGTAATTTACGCTAGAAAAAGGAAGGTAGGGGGGGGGTGGAGAGGTTCTTATAATAATTTAGTTTTGCACTACATGTTTTACATATAAAGTGAATTTTTTAAAATATGGTACAAAAATTATAAAAGTAGGAATTAACTTAATTGGCTATACTTTAATATTTAAAATACTTTAACATTTTTTAGTGGTAAAAGGTAGGTTTAACTAACAGAATCAGACTAAAAACGTACAAATACAAGTATTACATTATAAAAAGAAAAAGAAAATTGATGTGGAGGCCACATGGCTTTCGTTTACTCCTATTAAATTAAATAAACAAAAGGTTTTCCTCTACTTCATTTAAAATTATTTCATTAGGAAGTTAAATACAATATCTCCATTCCAGCACATTGGATTGCAAATATCATAGATCATACTAAAAAGGCCCATACATATCTTTTGTATCTCTGATAGATACAGAAAAATTAGCAAATTTTTATTTTTGCCATCCTATAAACCCTCCCCTCCCTTGTCAATTTTGACCCAAAAGGGAGATGCAGAACTAGACATTAAAGCAATCCTCAACAAGAAATTTTAACATTCTAAAGCTAGCCTGTTTTTGTGTTAAAGATACCTTATACACATATTTAGAGTATTAATAATGAGCTCAATTAGCCAGTTGGTAATTATACCTTTAGAAGGATTATCTTAGATAGGATTCTGAATTGGCCGTTATAGAAACAAAGTTGTATTCCTTATCCAGTTGCTTGATGGCTCAAGCAGGAATATAATTGTTTAAATAGAACACAATAGTTATTTGTATTCAGCATCTTATTTTTATAATAATGTTCTCTGCAGAACTGAACACTAGATCCCCTCCTTAAAATACCTCCCTCTTCTTGAATTTGTCAATTCTCCTTGTAGATACAATTTCCACATCTTGAAATCATTTTTTCATATAATGAGAAACTTCTCTTCACACCTGGATTTAGGGTTATTGGGAGAGAGTAGTATGATATCTTAAAATGCCTATAACAAAGGGATCAGTAATATTTTTCTGTTGGTTTAACTTAATAATTTCAAAACTTATTACCTGCTTAGATAACAGGTTGAAGAACATGCTATAATAGATACTATAATCCAACACTTAAAATCTCGGAAGATCTGAACTTCTAATAATTTCTGATACAGTTCACAAAATTAAAAATACATAATTTATTATTCTGAGTACTTAAATAAATGTATTCACTGTGATTGAATATTACTGATTATTGCTTACTTTATGTTTCAGGATGAGAGCAGCTATTCCATCTGGAAAGAAAGACGAAAAGCCTAAAGACCAGTAAATGTTTAATAGACATAAACGAGTAAGATAAAGAGAGTATTCATTCTCTTGAAGAGTCTCTCTGATTTGAGAAGACCCGCTATTTCCCTTCCCCTTTCACTTATTTTCGAATTCAGAATCAGATAAAAATATCTTTTCCTCATTATATTTTACTATAAATGCGGGATCTCTCTTTTTTTTTCTTTTTTTTTTTTAAATGAAATTTTTATTATTTTTTATTTTTATTAATGAAAGGTATACTTATTCAAGAGTGGACTATTTCCCTTCTTTTTTTTTTTTTTTATTTTCTCAAGTGGTGATTTATATAATGTAGTTGTTCGCAAAGTGTTTTTTGTACGACTGCTATTTATGTTATGCTGCCCTTTTTATTAATAGATTTTATATATATGGATATGTATATCTAATAAATATATAAATAATTAGATATGTGCTACATAATTGTTAAATGGCAGCAAAAAAAAAAAAAAATATTTGTCTTTATGATTCTTAATATTCAGACTTGGTATCTACACTTCTACACGCATAAAGTAAAACAGATATTGAATGTTAAGTCTCAGCACTAAATAGCTTTGTTATTGTTTTATGGTTACTATTATGTATATTATAATTGAGGATGAAATTTAATTAAATGTTTTTTGTACCTTTAAATGTTAATTTCTTTTTAATTTTTGTGATCCTTTGTAAGACGCAGAGTAAATTTCCTAAAAATTTATAGTTATATAAATGTATATTTATTGTTATTTATTACTTTTTTGATTTTGGTTGTTAAAAAAAGTAATCGAAATGTAGCACTTAAGATTTTTCTTCTTCTCTTAACATATAAATACACATACACAACTTCCTCTTCTTGTATTTGTATTTATATGATAAAGTAATATTAAGCTTAGAGCAAAATACTCATGAAAGGATGGCGGGAAAATAATAAAAAAATGTAAAACTTAAATAGTTTATAAAATGATTGTTACATCCTTCCTCCTAGAAATGTCTGTTTCCCTCCTATTAAAAAATAAAAAAAATATTAAATGGTTAAAAGAAAATTTATATTCGATTATAGGGACAGTTAATTTTTTTTATCATTCAATTTATATATATTTATTATTAATTTTTTGTGCTTTTACATAAATAAATAATAGGTCACAAATATTCTTGTAATTTATTGATTTCTCTTACCCATTGTTATTGAATTATAAATACGAATAATAAAATTATTATTAGAGAGAATATTAAATAGAACTTTAGCTTAGTAGATGTTCTATAAGACGTATACCCATTAATGGGTACAAATTCAAAGTATTACATTCCGAGTAATATGTTAATCATATTTGCATTTTATATTATGAATAATTCCATACTTATGATTTAGGTGCATGACGTATGTCACCTCCACCATAATATATAAATGAGTATAAAGTCCCGCAAAACATTTATTCTTGCAATCCCGATGGTTGCATATGTATTACTATCTATTTACAACCTTCATACTTCCTTTACAAATTTATGTCTTCTATCATTTGTTTCTTTAATTAAAACCACTACCCAGATGTGCTCAATAACTTTAGGAATTTTAGGGAATTAAAAAAAAAAATGTTGTTTTTATTTATAAAACTATTGCATAATAATAAATTAATTTATATGCATTTTAAATTATTCAAATTCCAAATAATAATAACTAAATTGTAAAGTAGCATGAAAATCAAAGTAAAGCAGCTTCTTCTGCTGAAATAAAAATAATATACATAATTCAAACAAAAAATCTGCTGTGGAGACCACATGACTTTCTTATAATACTTTTAAATTAAATAAACAAAATGTTTTAGTTCATTTAATTATTATTAATTATTAACGTCCACTTTTTGCAACTTAGGCTAATCGGGACGTGTTATCTACAGGTTACCACCCTTTTCTAGCCAGGGTGGGATTTTAGGATGTTATTTAATGATTTTCGTCACTAAATAATTTCCTTTGCCCAGGCAAGAATCAAACTCGCCACTCTAGGAAGTTCATTTAATTAAATAAAAATTTAAAATTCAGGGGCTCAGGTTAGCCATGTGAGTTAAAGCATTGCCTTTACGCTCAAATGGTAAACCTAGAGTGGCGAGTTTGATTCCCGCCTGGACAAAGGAATTTATTTAGTGACAGAATTCATTAAATAAAATCCTGAGTGCCACCTTGGCTAGAAAAGGGTGGTAACCTGTAGATAACCCGTCCCAATTAGCCTTAGTTGCAAAAAAGTGGGCGTTAATAAATTATTTTAATTTAAAAGAATTTCATTTGAAAGTCATTAACAATATCTCTGTTCCTAAGCATCAGATGGGAAAATGTCATAGACCATAGTTTAAAGATCTTTACATGATAAAAAAAGGGTGCTATACAAATCTTTTGTATCTCCATAACAGGAACTTAGAAATTTACAATTTTTTTATTTTCATCCTCTTCTAGACCTCTTCACCCTTAGTTGGTGCAGAGCTAGACATTACAAAAATCATAAATATGAAATTTCAACATTCTAATTGTAGACGTTGGTTGAGATATGTGCCATGTCATGGTAAAACTAGTCAAAATGGATTCAGGAAGGAACAAAATGGATAATTCCATTGAAATGTGAAAACTGATTTATTTAAACAGTCACAATACTTCTTTTGCGAGAATCTAAACATATTCACTGTGAGTATTTGCAGGACAAACAAAAACAAGGACCCAAGCAAAGGCATAGCTCACCTAGACACATACTGCTTCACATACATACAACTCTCATTTTAAATTGTCTTGCCGGGCAGCTCCGATTTTTATACCAAAATGGGAAACTTGATTGAGTGTAAGGGATTACTCTTACAGTCTGGATATAACTTTTTCCCTGAATCCCTACATCTTTATTGAGATCCTGAATAAATTATTCATCATTATAGTAGAAAAATAGTTTCCTGTTTTGCGGTACCAGGAGAGGATTGACATGATCTGATCATATCTGCTTGTGCCACCTATATAATCATTATTATCCAGTATAGATTGAGGTAGGTTCCCCACAGGCCTTGCCCCAAAGTATTTTCAGCCTTAGTAGCATCAAAGTTGATAGATACAAGTATCAAATCAATTTTGTTTTACTACTTCATGACATAGATGCTCCTGTGACATCTTTTTAGCTGACCCTTTTCTCACAACTACTTAGCAGAGATTACATACTCTATTTTTTGTCAGATTCGTGCGTGTTTGATCTCCAATCTCTCCTAGCTAAGATCCATTTCTAAAAGTGTTCAATACTATCCCACTGTAACAAGGCAGTCATCAATGAGATCCCTAAATTCTTGATGTATCCCTTTCCATCGATGATAACATCTTTGAAGATGGTTTAAATCAATATTCTCAATACGAGACCATTTGGTTGTGTCAACTCTTAGTTTAATCCTATATTAGTGCCTCTCATTGGAAATGAACATTCCAATCAGATTCCCATGACAATGGATGATTCCCTTTAAAATACACAACAGTTTGGCAGGGTGGTACGATCATAGTAGTACGATAGTGGGTCTATAAGGGGCAGCATGTCCTTTGAGTTATGTGTTCCTGTATCAGTATCCATGGTCTTGTTATCTAGTACTACATACTTAGTTTGGAATTTTCTAAATTCAAATTTTATCTTCCAAAACTAAAGAAACAATTTAAAAAAAATTAGGATTCACCGTATGAAATAAAAGTTCAAATGCACAGCATTACATCAGGAAAAGGACTGTATGTAAAGGTAAGTAGTTATTTAATGAATATTCAATGACTATCATATTTGTAATTAGGTTTTACAGTATGCAATACAAACATTGTGTCAAATCTCCTGAGCTTTTATACCCATTAAAAAAAAATAGTCTCTTAACCTTATCCTCAGATTCTTACTTACCTGTACCAAATGTAGTACTTGCCATACCAACCCTGCACTGGCTGTATCCTTATAAAGTTCACTTTTACTTCAATGTAAGTGAGTTAGAAGTAACCTAGTGCAGTTAAAAATAGCTTGGTGGGTGGAGGGGGGGGGGCATAATTCTGGAATACAAAATTGAGACAATGAAAGCAAACAGATATTTTAGTGACCAACAAGGAAAATGGACATAAATAAGTTAATAAGAGATTATTTCTTTCTTTTATATTATGCATACATTCTGATCACTACACTCTACCAATCTATATTTAAAAAATATAGGCTCATTAAGAAATTGAGTGGCTGATTAATTAATTGTGGAGTACAAAATTAGCTTTTTGAACATTCTTCTTCATCAATTAATCAGGAAAATTAAAGTTTTTGGGACATCACAGTATCTTTACCATTTGAAGCAAAGGCAGAACTGGTTACCAGATCAAAATTCAAATATTAAATAAAAAAAAATGATGCCAGTTGATTCATCTAAAAGACAATAAGTCATAACTAGCTACAATTTTTCATGAAAAAAAAATCATCAGATACTTAAGACTGTATTCATGTAATAATTTTTGAAAAATTTCTTCAATTGTGAAACATAGTATAAAACGAAATTGAGGTCAATTCAAATATGTGAATGTATAAACACTCTACTGGCTACAATTTTTATTTGATCTTTACCTACTCTATTTAAACATTTATTGTTTCAATTCATTATTGACTGAACTTGGACTCGGAGGAGTGTGGGTTTAGACGTGTAAAATACAAAATCGTTTATATCTCTGTTCTTGTGCGTGAAATTAGAAAACAAATGTCGGTTAAATAATCTTGTTAATGAAGTGGTGTCTTACAATTGTTTTTCCTTACATCTTAGTAGAATTTGAATGTTATTGGGAATATTTTATTTTTGCCTTTGAATAATCTCTCACTTTTATGAATACGACTTTAACCTTATGGACTAATATGTACCTCATGAATAAATTTGTCATGTTTTGTCTCAAATGATAGGAGAAAACAAAATAGAATGTGTAAATGGCTTCAAAATTCCTTCCAACCAGTGGAAAACCTACCTGATTAGTTTAGGCAGTCCCTTAGTGATAGACTTTTTCATTCTTGAAAGAAACAAAGTTGCTGAAATGGGTTGATTAGGTACTACTCAAATGATAAAGATTTAATTTAATGATTTAAGTCAAGAGATTAATAAGGTATCCAATAAGACAGATAAAGTATACACTTTTATTAGAAGTACAATGACTTGAACTACTTGTGGATCTATATTAACATTTCAGTGTATTGATTTATTAGTGCCATTAAACTCTCTACTTCAACTTTTCTTTAGAAATTACTTTCTCTTCTATGGACTTAAAATTCGATAACTTTTGAAACAATTTATATTTGAAAAAGTGTTTTATAATTATATTTAGTAAAAAAAAATTATTTAGCTGGAAAAAAATACATAAAACCTGAACAATGTGCTTAGTGTCTCACCGTCATCTGCTTCAGATGTTCGCTGAACAGCTAACAACACAACATTTTATGTTATCACTAGTATAATATAATACTGGGTATGATACTACCTTTAATTATAAAATTATAAGGTTTACATCAATTTAATAAACAAGTATTTTAGCATTGGGCCAATACAAATATTAGGATTAGGTTTACAAAAATTCGATCAGCACAGGAAAATGAGTGAGTATGATTTCTTCAATATACTTTATATAAAGCTTTGCCTCATTAAAAAGCCAAATATCAAGCCTTAAAAACATAGGTACTGTGCTGTGAATCCTAGAATGCTAAACAAAGTCACTATTTCAATTTTTGTATAATTAGTTTTACTTGGTTTTTAATTAATATTTCTATAATTTTATTGGCAGATGTTTGTATCAGCTGATAGTAGATAGGTTAGAGGCAGAATGGAATCACGAGTGATCATGGTCCTATACTTATCCTTGAGATGGTTTTTAGAAATCCAGAGACTCCTGCTGTGAAGCAATAAACTTTATTATTAATAACTATGCTAGCCAAGAAAAACATCATTCTAAATAGCCCTTTTCATAAATTGCTCAGGTAGATATCAAATGGAGCATGATTTGTAAACTCTAGCTTCAAAATCTAATATCTGTTATAATTATTAATTTGAACAGTCAGTTCAACAAACGATTTGGAAGTTTTTTTTCAATTAAATGCATTTCAAATTTCATTCTCACTATTTAGCCGGGTATTTGTGAGGAGGGAGATTGTTTAATCTTTTCATTAGTTCAAAATCAAATAAGATTTCTTCTAAATGTCTCCTGTAAACATTCACCTGCTGCAGAGGTACTCACAATTTCATTATGTGTTTTTGCCCATGTTTTCAAAGATATACTTTCGTAGTAAGGTCCATAAGTTTCAGCCTGACCTCGTTCCCCTACTTAAAGAAGGTGGAGACTTACCCACCATGTATGTCTATGTCTACACTCTCAATAACCTTCACCCTCACTTTGTCAGTCTGTATCTAAGCTTGAACAAATCTTTGAGATGGAAGGAATTTTTAAAAATGTTCTAGATCGAATAATCTGTGTAGTTATTAAATTCTTTTGTAAAGAGGGCCTTACTCCTGCAAAAATTAGAGAGTGCATGGGGAGTCTTCCCCCTCATATTTCACTTTAAAAGAATGGGGAAAATTATTTAAGATAGGGAGAGAAAGTCCAGATGACGACCTGCGTCCTGGTCACCCTCCCACCCATTGGAAGATGTCACTTCTTGATCAAAGAAATAGCAGCAAATTGGGGCTTTCAAAAATAAGCATTCTGAGGGTTATTAAAGAACATTTACTGCTTCTCAAAAAGATGAATGTGTTTGTTGCTGCAATGAATTTTTTAATATCTATCAAGAGATCAATACTGTGTCATACCTCCACGTGGGAAATCTGCTTGGTTAACGCAGTCCCAGCATGATGGACTTTTTTAATACTTCAACGATTAAGTTGTAAATAGAACCTTTCAATTTAAAAGATTTCTTTATTCTTAAAGGATAACTGTCCTTTGATCAGGCTTTTTCTCCCTCCCTACAACCATCATTGCTTTTAATAACTATTTTCAATTAACTGATTCCTTCAATTTATTTAAATCCTTTTTTTACTTACGATAAACTGTGCTTTGCAGCAAATTCAGAGGCAGCAACTACATTACTCTTGGCTAGGGTTAATATATATTTGTTGAGATTTTATTTAGATTAGAGCCTCATGCTCAGAATGTTAAATCGAAAAATTATGAGCTCTCCAATTAACGCAATCAAACTAATTCCCCAACCACCTAGTAAAATACAATATAGCAGTGTCAGATCTATTTCCTCACGAATTTTTGGATTCTCCATTGGATAATAATCCAGAATGTCATTTCGAATTTTCATATATAAACCGTTTTCAATTGACTGTACTATTAGTTTATTTACTTGGCTGTAATATACACTATTTTTGGGCATCACAAATGTGTGATAACATAACATATGCCTTGGGCCTTTCTGTTTTATTAAGAAATTATTTTTTCTAATAAGAAAATTCACTTGCTCCTCTCCAGCCAAAAGTTTAATATTCTTAAACATAGTCATTTTACTAATGGTATCCCATAAATCACACTTCTTGTTCGTGTTGTCTATATTTAGAGAAAGACACTTCTTTTCATTCAACCCTACACTCAAGAGGGCAGGTATATATTTTTGAGTCAACTTTCCAGTTAATACTCCCGAATATATAGTTGATATATGCATCTGAAAAATAACCCATGAAATGAAAAGTAATCTCATATGTGTGCTTTTTGGAGTTTTCCTTAGCGATTGCCCTAAAGCTATCCTGAAAACATTTAGTACACATTTAGCTGGTGAAGAATAAGGCTTATCATTCCTTGACCACATAAAGAAATAAATAGAAATATATATTACTATTAAAAGATTGTTTGCAAATGAAATTAAAGTAAATTGGTCTAATGATTTGGTCGGATTTACTTGTGGAACATACCAATTATAAGAATCATAGAAGTGTGGGTAAGTAAGCTTAAAGTTACTATAAAGAGTTTCTGTCATAATAAAACCTCCTGCTGCGATATCTTTTACATTGCCCAGTGCACCTGTCCATGTTCCATTTTCAAAATAACCTTTAAAGTCTTCCTCCAGCCAAGTGATGTCTTTATTCATATTTTGTGCAAGTAATAATAGAATACTATACTCCATTCCATTATTTGGGTTTGTCTTCATGAAGTAAGGCTCCAAGGAAACCCAGTTAATTCTCAAGGGGCATTTTTCATAAATATTACTCAGGGAAATTATTTCCTCATCTCTGCATTTCTGTGATTGTACAATTATAGAAGATTCACAGCCTGGGCGTACCACTGAATATATAGTCCCATTATGTATGACTGTGATATCAACAATTTGATGCTTCCAGAATTCTGCTATTATAACTTCAACATCCTCTTGACATTTTGTTTTCAAAATCAAGATGTACTTTCCATATATATCCATAGACTTTCCAATATATTTACTTACACCAATAGTGCTATCGTATATCAAAAACACATTCTGAGAGTAGCTTTTTTTCCAGTGACCTTTTAATAATGTAACAGTAGAACCTTGGAAGAACATTGCCTTTACTAAAGTGTTTGAATCAGTCCATGCGTAAACATGGGTGACATTTAGTTTTGAAATCACAAGTGATGTGCAAAAAACATCATTCTCTTGAACTGCCTGAATCAAACTGACTGTTCTGAACAAGGCTAGTAAGATCTCCATGACTGAACTCACTGCCGAACTCTTAATGGTTTGTAAACATTGAGGTTGTAAACACCCCTTCGCTGTCTTAAAACTAGTGATCTAATAAAACTGATGGTAACACACTTGCAAACAACTTTATATCTTTAGCCTTTTTAATGACTAAACATTGAAGAAACTAAAGATAGAAACTCAATGAGAATTAATCAGCTAGTTATATTGATTGTGGTATAATTTTCTTAATTTTTAAAAATATGAAAGTCTCTTAACTAACAAGCTATATTGAACTCCAACAATTATCCTAATTCAGCATTTATTATTTTCAAAATATTTCCAGATAAAATTTCAATATTGTTATTAATAATTCCATTTGAAAACATTTACTTGTTAATAAGGATATTGTGAACAGAAGCATGATTGTTTACTCACTACATGATCCTGTTATTTATTCAGGCTTGATACATTTTATTAAAATCTGATTTAACTTGAAGAGTACTAACGATGTCCTGTCCCTTTACTTAGTCAAAGTTCTATGGGAACAATTATATTACAATTTTTAATACATTTTATATGAGTAAAATGTATGACATCTAATTTAACACAAAACCTGGCCTTTGAGTATCTATATAGGCCAGTTCTCTAATTCTAAGACACAGACGAGTGATGAATAACTCAATTAATTTAGAGTCTGGAGTCTAGACAGCTTCTGATAATGAAAAATGTGTACTTTTGAAAAGTTTTTCTTCACATATAAACAATAACTATAATAGTGACATTTTCTGATGATGTGTTCCATTATTGTTTAAGTTAGTTATTGTATTCTCTTTGTTTGTATGGATCTATACACTTTTTCTCTTAGTGGACTCTTCCATTCCTTTCCAAGAGCTTTGCTGACTTTGGTTGTCATAGAAGGAATATCTCTTTGTGGACTAGATAGATATCTCTCTACTCAAATTTATATATACTGAAACTTTCCTTACCATTGTGATTTTGATTTCTTCAAATTATGATTCAAGAAGTACTAGAACATTTCTTAACACTTCATTGAAACGTATCAATATTTTTTGTTTATGAATGCCAACTGCTATTTCTAGTTTCTGTGTAATTTTGGCAGAGATTTGTCCTAACTACAATTTTTGAATTCTGCCAAGTTATTATCTGGGGAATGATCAGAAAATGAAGAGAAGCTGGATGCCAGTGTTTCGATATTGCTACTTAGACTGTCAATACACTGTCAAAGTATTTTATCAAAAATCATTGGTCAAAATTCTTGAATAATAATAATAGTCTTTATTTTTACAATATACTTCAATTTATGTTCAGACTAATTCGGTACCAATCACCCTTCAGTGAGTACCTTGTCTTCCAACGATGCCAAGCAAACTTTTACCATTCAGTTTGATTTCCGGGTTCTCCCATTCAAACACAGGCTGAAACCGAAAAAAATGCATAAGACTCTGTAAATGTTTGAGTTATACAAAACCAGTGTAAAAAGGCATCATGAGAAAAATTCCATTCACACCAATAAAGGCATAAGTGGAGACAATTCGATTCGAGAGCAGAGTGGTTAGATAGCCATCCCTCGGCAGTCTGTAATCTGCATTAGCTGATTAATGATAGACTATTAGCCAGTATGAGTATGCAGACTACAATTTTAATCTGCTCTCCAGTCATGCCCCACCCACATCTTGTTAGTGAGAATTTAGACAAGGAGACGAAAATGATTGTGTCATGGTGGTGGTGTATGATTTCACAACATGGATCAAATGTTATTTGCAAATTATTATTTCAAAGACTGCAAGCACATGGTGAATTAAGAATATGGGCTCTGATTTACTAGGTGTTTCTCATACCATAAATATGTATTATGAGAAAACTGAAATATAAATAAAATCTGTGTCCTATTTTTTTTTTCTTTCATAATTGATCAAAATTTTATAAACATGACAGTAATAATTACAAAAAGTGAGGGACCTGTTTCTTGCTTCAAGCAACCCTGTTAGCTTATATATATATCATGATTGATTGGCAATTTATGAGAATGAAAAAAGTAGACATATTTTAAGAATTTATTATCAATAGTAATGCCAATGACAAATAGCTATTAATAAAGTTTCAACTGTGGAAATGAGTGATATTTTAGCTTGCTAATGGTGATTTCTTAAGAAAATGTAATTATTGAGTATGTGGTGTTGGAATTGCTAAATGCTTGTAGTCCTTTCAACAAAAATTTGCAAATAACGTTTGATCCATGTTGTGAAATCATACTACAAAGTCGTTGTCAGTGCGTGATAGGCAGATGTAAAATTTTAAATAAAGCAAAATCTATTGGAAGATGGGTAATGGGACAGAGAGGGGATAGTAGTTTTCGTAGTTGGTGGCAGAGGTCGCTGCTGTCAGAGTCAGCTGTTGATTGTCAGTGTTTTTAGAAGCGCTCCCCAGCTCAGTCAGTCTCAGGTCCTATTCAGGAAGGAGCGATGGCCTTTGTCAAGTTGGACTCTGAGAAGAGGAAGGAGATCAGCGTTAGGACTATAGCCGACGTCGAGGATGTCGTCTCGACCAAGAAAGCCTTCAACAGACACCTCCATTACACCCTCGTTAAAGACAGGAACGTAGCGACGCCCAGGGATTATTATTTCGCCCTGGCACATACAGTCAGGGATAATCTCGTCTCGAGGTGGATCAGGACGCAGCAGTATTACTATGAAAAGGATCCCAAGGTGAGTCGGCAAAGGGACGATTTTTTTTTTCCTGAATGCATCTCGTAACAAAAAAAAAATCTAACCGGTTCTCTTGGGTTTAACTGAACTCAGAACTCATTGCACTCACTAACAAAACCATTTATTCCATATAAACTAACACACAGGGGCTCAGATAGAAAGTGGGAACGTAGAGTCGTGGGTTCGATTCCCACCTTGGCCATAAGAATTTATCTAGTGACGAAATCATAATCCTTAGTCCCACTCTAGTTAGAAAATGATGATAACCTTTCGATATCCAATCCCAATTAGCCTTAGGAGCACAAAACGGGCTTTCATAAATAGCAGCTAACACAGCTTAGGCGTGACGTTCAGAACTACAGCTTGTTTACAGTTAAATACGGTGTTGGGTCGTCAATTGCGGCAAAGTGAAATAACAATGCTAACAAATTATTAAGATGTTGCCAAATAGTCAGTTGCGTACATAAAACGTCCGTCCCGATAGGGGCTGCGTAAACTAAGCGGATTTCCCTCGTACGCCACATATTTCCATTTTTCTCAAAAAGTAATTGTTCAATGAGAACAATATTTGGTATTAAGGCTTCAAATAAAGTGCTTCATAATATAACAACTTATTGTTAATGTAACATGAGTAGGAGTGGGGCGTTACTGAAGTTCGAAAACTAAACAATGCAAATATCTCGGTTAATAACCAATTTAGTGGAAAAACGTGCATAACAACATTTATAGAACAAAACATTGACAATAAGTTTGGTTCTATACTATTTTTCGTTCCGACGCAAATAACGGAGATATTAAGAATTTTCAAAATTCCCTCTCTAAACCCCTCTCCCACTGGTCGGATTTCAGCCATTAACGAACTTGATCTTTAGTTTTACATGAAACGTTTAGATATCCAGTTTGGTAACGATCAAACAAAAAAATTACGACCGCTAGAGCGTTAACAAACTTATTGAGGGTCTTTCAAAAAGAATGAACCGATTCCATTAAGCTATATCTTATAACAGATAGTAATACAAGAAGACATCATACAAGCGATGCTGGAAATGGAACATTATGATGACACCATAAAACTTCAACACCGGTTAAACACATGTGTCTTTATTGCAATCTTGTATTACTGTCTGTTAATAAGATATAGCTTAATGAAATCGGTTTATTCTCTTTGTAAGACCCTATATATACAATTTTGAACTGGTCTATTAGCAGATTTCCCTTAAGGGAAATCAGCTATTGAGGTCGAACTCGTGACGTGAGTTTCGAAAAATTTCCTCAAATGTCCATCGATCTGGAGATGACGAAAATGAGGTCCGTTCAAAATTATATATATATATATATATATATATATATATATATATATATATATATATACATACATATATATTTGTCTGTTAACGCTCTAGCGGTCGCAATTTTTGTTTGATCGTTACCAAACTCGGAATTTAATCGTTTTATGTATAAAAGAAAATCAAGTTCGTTAATGGCTGAAATCGGACCAGTGGGGGGGGGGGTTTAGAGGGGGGATTTTTGAAAATTCACAATATCTCCGTTATTATGCTTCGGATCGAAAAATTGTATAGAATCAATCATATTGCAAATTAAATTTACTATAAATATTGTTCTATACATTTATTCTGTATCTTGAATATTAACCGAGATATTTGCATTTGTATTCTGTGTGTCGTCGGCAGGAGTCGGCTATGTTTGGACTTTCCGCCGAGAGCTCTGGTGGCCGTTTCCATAACTATTCGTCCCTCTTGAATAGGTTTAGAGATACCTCACTACTACAGGTGTTATTGGGCAGATTTATCTACTGGAAAACGTCACGAGGGAAATCTGCTTAGTTTACGCAGCCCCTGCGTGACGGACTTTTTTTCGTCATCTCGTAGGTAGAGGATTGATGGACATTTGAGGAAATTTTTCAAAAAAGGCACCCGAGCTTTAGTTGATGAGGACTTTGAGCCCGAGCTCAACAGTTGATTTCCCTTTAGAGAAATCAATTAAAAATGCAAATATCTCATTTCGAGATACTGAAAATATGTATAGCACAGCATTTACAGGAAATTAAATTTGCAATAAGATTGGTTTTATACGATTTTTCATGACAACTTTAATGGCAGATTACCCTTCTATGAAACCTGTTAAAACACGGTCTGTAGTTGAGACAGAATATTCTCGATTTGTGATCAACAATTATCCACTAACTGACAAAACGTGTTACAAGAATGTAATGTTCCTGTGTTATGTTGATACTAATGATGGTGTCCCTGGCTTGCTTCTAACCGGCAAGGAGATTATGATTGCGGCATGCCTGTAGACAGGGAGTTCTGATAAGGATTAATCAGTTTATCAGTTGAACGACTCTTAACGAGATGGAGCATTTCTCCTCCTTCAACTCATAAAATAACTGGCGTTGAAGAACACAGATACTTTAGCAGATTTTCCTTAAGGGAAATCAGCTATTGAGATCGTATTCATGACGCGATTTACGAAATAATTAAGTTATACTTCATTAAAGGTTTTTCTTTCCGGTCTAGAACATTTCTATTCAGCTCTGCGAGATAGGCTGACCTGTTTGTTTACAACTCAAACGCTTTCTGTTGTAGAGATTATTAACTTGTAAATTGACTGAAATATTTCTCTTCACTGTTTGTATTTATCAACTGTGTCGTTACCAGTATGTAGATTTATCTATTGCAAACCTTCGCGTGGGAAATCTGCTTACGCAGCTCCTGCGTGACGGACTTTCGTTTAGCAGATTTCCCTTAAAGGAAATCAGCTGTTGAGGTCGTACTCAAGACGCGATTTTCGAAAAGTTTCTTCAAATGTCCATCGATCCTACCCAGGAGATGAGGTCCGTCCAAAATTATATATATATATATATATATATATATATATATATATATATATAGAGAGAGAGAGAGAGAGAGAGAGAGAGAGAGAGAGAGAGAGAGTGAGAGAGCGTCTATTAACTCTCTAGGGGTCGCAATTTTTGTTTGATCGTTACCAGACTCGATATTTAAACGTTTTATGCGAAAAGACTGATCAAGTTCGTTAATAGCTGAAATCGGGCCATAGGAAAGTGGGGGGGGGGTTATTTTCGAAATATCTCCGTTACTATACGTCGGATCGGAAAATTGTATAGAACTAATCTTATTGCAAACTAGCTCAGATACCCGGCTTCGCCCGGGAATTCATTTGAGGCTGAATGGTGATGGTATTTTTTAGCAGGCTTTACATTGCACAATATTTTGACATTTACCCGTCCCAGTGTTTAGGATTGATACCCATCTTTTCCCTTGATTTGCTAATAATAGAATTATTTGTTCGATAAGGCTTCACAGTCTTCGATATTTTTATATTTCCCGTCTCTTATACATGTAAATATGGTGAATTTTTATTTCAGGCCTCCTTTTAACCCACCTCCCGTTCGAACCTAAAAATTTTAATATAACTTATAATCATGGAAGAATTAATGCTAATTGACATACCGAGTTTTGTTAAGTTCGGTTCAGCCGTTAGTGCCCGCTAAAGTTTTAACGTATAACTCATTTATACTTAGGTATACGAGAAAAGTGTATATAACAAAAGTTACTCCACATAACAAAATAAACAACTTTTGTTATGTTTATATTTGCGAAAAAACCAATAGGAAACGAAATATCGCTATTTTTAATTTCAGGCTTCCCTTATAACCCCCACTCCTGCCCGTCCATAGAAATGTTGGTAGGGCTTATTATAATGAAGGCCTCACTGCTAATACACATACCGAGTTTTATTTAGTTCGGTTGAGTCTTTTTTGGCAAATAATATTGTTGACTCCTGCTATAATTTTTAGCGTATAACGCATTTAAACTTCGGTATACGACAAAAGTGTATATAACAAAAGTTACTCTAAATAACAAAATAAATAACTTTTGTTATGTGCATATTTGCTGAAAAAGCAATAGGAAACGAAATATCGCTATTTTTAATTTCAAGCCTCCTTTATAACCCCCACTCCTGTTCGTCTTAGAGAATATTAATATAGCCTAAAGTCTAAGTTGGGTTAGTAGTAATATACATACCAAGTTCCATAAAATTTGGTTCTGCCGTTTATGCGTGAAAAGGTAACAAACAAACAAACATACACGAAAGAAACAAAATGCAGATATGGTGTCTATGACATGTGAAACGAAAAGTTATCGTGAAATTTCGCGAAAAAAATCAATGTACAGACAGAGGTTACAATTTTATATATATATATATATATATATATATATATATATATATATATATATATATATATATCTATATATATATAAAATTGTAACCTCTGTCTGTACATTGATTTTTTTCGCGAAATTTCAAGATAACTTTTCGTTTCACATGTCATAGACACCATAACTGCATTTTGTTTCTTTGGTGTCTGTTTGTTTGTTTGTTTGTTTATTTGTTTGTTTGTTTGTTTGTTACCTTTTCACGAATAAACGGCTGAACCGAATTGTATGAAACTTGGTATGTATATTACTACTAACCCAACTTAGACTTTAGGCTATATTAATATCCTCTGAGACGAACAGGAGTGGGAGTTATAAGGGAGGCCTGAAATTAAAAATAGAGATATTTCGTTTCCTATTGCTTTTTCAGCAAATATGCACATAACAAAAGTTGTTTATTTTGTAATTTAAAGTAACTTTTGTTATATACACTTTTGCCGTATACGGAAGTATAAATGAGTTATACGCTAAAAACTATAGCGGGAGTCTACAATTTTATTTGGCACAAAAGACTCAACCGAACTAAACCAAACCCGCTATGTGATTTAATACTAACAATTTCCTTATAATAAGCCATACTAACATTTCTAGGGACGGGCAGGAGTGGGGGTTATGAGGGAGGCCTGAAATTAAAAATAGCAATATTTCGTTTCCTATTGCTTTTTCAGCAAATATGCACATAACAAACGTTGTTTATGTTGTTATTTAGAGTAACTTTTGTTATATGCACTTTTGCCGTATACGGGAGTATAAATGAGTTATACGCTAAAAACTATAGCGGGAGTCTACAATTTTATTTGGCACAAAAGACTCAACCGAACTTAACCAAACTCGCTATGTGAATTAATACTAACAATTTCCTTATAATAAGCCATACTAACATTTCTAGGGACGAGCAGGAGTGGGGGTTATAAGGGAGGCCTGAAATTAAAAATAGCGATATTTCGTTACCTATTGCTTTTTCAGCAAATATGCACATAACAAAAGTTGTTTATTTTGTTATTTAGAGTAACTTTTGTTATATGCATTATTGCCGTATACGGAAGCATAAATGAGTTAGTTATACGCTATAAGCTATAGCGGGAGTCCACAATTTTATTTGGCACTAAAGACTCAACCGAATTAAACCAAACTCGGTATGTGAATTAGTACTAACGCCTTCATTATAATAAGCTATACTAGCATTTCTAGGGACGGGAAGGAGTGGGGGTTATAAGGGAGGCCTGAAATTAATAATAATGATTTCCTATCGGGGTTTCGGCAAATATGCACATAACAAAAGTTGTTTATTTTGTTATTTAGAGAAATTTGCTCAATACTTCTTTTCAATATGAACTATCAGGTACTTCATCTGAAAAAATTAATTCAAATGTATGTCAATATTATCTCCTTCATAATTCAAATCTATGCATAATGCACAGGAGACGGGAAATATGACAATATGGAGGACAGTGAAGTCTTACATGAAATATTAATTTTATTATTAACAAATCCATAGCAACGACAGGTATAATAAACTCTAAACACTGAGACGGTTAAATGTCAAAATATTGTGCAAAGCAAAGCCTTGCCAAAAAAAAAATACCATCACCATTCAGCCTCAAATGAATTCCCGGGCGAAGCCGGGTATCTGAGCTAGTATATATATAAAATTGTAACCTCTGTCTGTACATTGATTTTTTTCGCGAAATTTCACGATAACTTTTCGTTTCACATGTCATAGACACCATAACTGCATTTTGTTTCTTTGGTGTCTGTTTGTTTGTTTGTTTGTTTATTTGTTTGTTTGTTTGTTTGTTACCTTTTCACGCATAAACGGCTGAACCGAATTTTATGAAACTTGGTATGTATATTAGTACTAACCCAACTTAGACTTTAGGCTATATTAAAATTCTCTGAAATGAACAGGAGTGGGGGTTATAAGGGAGGCCTGAAATTAAAATTAGCGATATTTCGTTTCCTAATGCTTTTTCAGCAAATATGCCCATAACAAAAGTTGTTTATTTTGTAATTTAAAGTAACTTTTGTTATATACACTTTTTTCGTATACTGAATTATAAACGAGATATACGCTGAAACCTATAGCGGAAGTGAACCATTTTATTTGGGACAAAAGACCCAACCGAAATAAATAAAACTCGGTATATGTATTAGCACTAACGCTTTAATTATAACAAGCCATGCCAACATTTCTAGGGACGGGCAGGAGTAGGGGTTATAAGGGAAGCCTGAAATTAAAAATAGCGATATTTCGTTTCCTATTGGTTTTTCCGCAAATATAAACATAACAAAAGTTGTTTATTTTGTTATTTGGAGTAACTTTTGTTATATACACTTTTGTCGTATACCTAAGTATAAATGAGTTATACGTTAAAACTTTAGCGGGCACTAACGGCTGAACCGAACTTAACAAAACTCGGTATGTCAATTAGCATTAATTCTTCCATGATTATAAGTTATATTAAAATTTTTAGGTTCGAACGGGAGGGGGGTTATAAGGGAGGCCTGAAATAAAAATTCAATATATTTACATGTATAAGAGACGGGAAATATAAAAATATCGAAGACTGTGATGCCTTATCGAACAAATAATTCTATTATTAGCAAATCCACGGCAAAGAAGGGTATCAATCCTAAACACTGGGACGGGTAAATGTCAAAATATTGTGCAATGTAAAGCCTGCTAAAAAATACCATCACCATTCAGCCTCAAATGAATTCCCGGGCGAAGCCGGGTATCTGAGCTAGTATATATATATATATATATATATATATATATATATATATATATATCTATATATATATAAAATTGTAACCTCTGTCTGTACATTGATTTTTTTCGCGAAATTTCACGATATCTTTTCGTTTCACATGTCATAGACACCATATCTGCATTTTGTTTCTTTCGTGTATGTTTGTTTGTTTGTTTGTTTGTTTGTTTGTTACCTTTTCACGCATAAACGGCTGAACCGAATTTTATGAAACTTGGTATGTATATTACTACTAGCCCAACTTAGACTTTAGGCTATATTAATTTTCTCTGAGACGAACAGGAGTGGGGGTTATAAGGGAAGCCTGAAATTAAAAATAGCGATATTTTGTTTTCTATTGGTTTTTCACCAAATATGCACATAACAAAAGTTGTTTATTTTAATATTTAGAGTAACTTTTGTTATGTACACCTTTGTCGTATATCGAAGTTTAAATGCGTTATACGCTAAAAATTATAGCGGGAGTCAACAATATTATTTGCCGACAAAGACTCAACCGAACTAAATAAAACTCGGTATGTGTATTATCAGTGAGGCCTTCATTATAATAAGCCATACCAACATTTCTATGGACGGGCAGGAGTGGGGGTTATAAGGGATACCTGAAATTAAAAATCGCGATATTTCGTTTCCTATTGGTTTTTTCGCAAATATATACATGACAAAAGTTGTTTATTTTGTTATTCGGAGTAACTTTTGTCATATACATTTTGGTCGTATACCTAAGTATAAATGAGTTATACGTTAAAACTTTAGCGGGCACTAACGGCTGAACCAAACTTAAAACTTGGTATGTCAATTAGCATTAATTCTTCCATGATTATAAGTTATATTAAAATTTTTAGGTTCGAACGGGAGGGGGGTTATAAGGGAGGCCTGAAATAAAAATTCACCATATTTACATGTATGAGACGGGAAATATTAAAATATCGAAGACTGTGAAGAATTATCGAACAAATAATTCTATTATTAGCAAATCACCGGCAACGACGGGTATCAATCCTAAACACTGGGACGGGTAAATGTCAAAATATTGTGCAATGTAAAGCCTGCTAAAAGATACCATCACCATTCAGCCTCAAATGAATTCCCGGGCGAAGCCGGGTATCTGAGCTAGTATATATATATATATATATATATATATATATATATATATATATATATATATATATATATATAAAATTGTAACCTCTGTCTGTACATTGATTTTTTTCGCGAAATTTCACGATAACTTTTCGTTTCACATGTCATAGACACCATAACTGCATTTTGTTTCTTTCGTGTCTGTTTGTTTGTTTGTTTGTTTGTTTGTTTGTTTGTTTATTTGTTTGTTTGTTTGTTACCTTTTCACGCATAAACGGCTGAACCGAATTTTATGAAACTTGGTATGTATATTACTACTAACCCAACTTAGACTTTAGGCTATATTAATTTTCTCTGAGACGAACAGGAGTGGGGGTTATAAGGAAAGCCTGAAATTAAAAATAGCGATATTTCGTTTTCTATTGGTTTTTCGGCAAATATGCACATAACAAAAGTTGTTTATTTTGTTATTTAGAGTAACTTTTGTTATATACACTTTTGTCGTATACCGAAGTTTAAATGCGTTATACGCTAAAAATTATAGCGAGAGTCAACAATATTATTTGCCAAAAAAGACTCAACCGAACTAAATAAAACTCGGTATGTGTATTAGCAGTGAGGCCTCCATTATAATAAGCCATACCAACATTTCTATGTACGGGCAGGAGTGGGGGTTATAAGGGAAGCCTGAAATTAAAAATAGCGATATTTCGTTTCCTATTGGTTTTTCGGCAAATATGCACATAACAAAAGTTGTTTATTTTGTTATTTGGAGTAACTTTTGTTATATACACTTTTGTCGTATAGAAAAGTATAAACGAGATATACACTATAATCTAAAGCGGGAGCCAACAATTTTGTTGGGCACTAACGATTGAACCGAACTTAGCAAAACTCGGTGTGTGAATTAGCATTAATTCTTCTATGATTATAAGCTATATTAAAAATTTTAGGTTCAAAGGGGAGTGGGGATTATAAGAGAGGCTGAAATGAAAAACTCGGTTTTTCTATTTTCTATTTCTTTTTCGCCAAACATGCACATAACAAAAGTGGTTTACTTTGTTATTTAGAGTAACTTATGTGTGCATTCACTTTTGTCGTAAAATGAAGTAAACACGGGATATACGCTAAACGGGAATCAATAATTATATTAGTACTCATTTAAGGGGTTTTAATAAATGAATACTATGACAAATGATGTTATGTTTTCGTCTTATATGATAGTTCAAAGTATGATTCGGATTAGTGAGGTATAAATCTTCCTCACCCCCTCCTCATTTATTTATTTTTCCTAGAAAATAGCTTTGTTATTTATTTCCAATAGAAATATAAACTATAAGAGCATTTCCATTATTTAATTTGTATAATGTACCTTGATGTTATTGAAACAAATATGTGCTATCAAAATAATTAAACGTTAATGGAAATGTCATTATGACAAAAAACAATATGCGTATATGATATGATATTTTCAGGGTACCTCTATTTTTTAATTCCATCCAGTAGATAAATTATTAAAATAATGTTTTGAATCAATAATTTAAGTAGAAGAATTTTGAGAAGTCTCATGCGGGAGCGGAAGATGAATGGAGCCTTACTAGATAATTGAGTTTACTAATTTCCCGTCTGGCATTACTGAAAGTAGTTTCCAGTGTGATTCACTATTACAAATATAATCTTACGTGCAAAAACTTTGCCTAATATTATATGAGCTCGGATTGGCTTTTGAAAGGAAATATGTCCATTATAGATGATATTTAATTGTAATAAATGCTACCCATGATTATGGTTTGAATTACGAGTATTGAAAAAAGGTGAGTCAAAAAGTGTAAAGGGATAGATTAGGAACATATTTTCATTTATTCTTCAAAACTAAAATTTCTATTATATCAATCCCCTGAAGTTACCCTTCAGGGTTGGCTATTTCGGAAAACCATTACGTCTTGGATGGAAGTGTAATTGTACACATTGAAGTCTTGCTATCAAAATACCATCATTAGTAAGTCAACAATGATTTCCCGGGCATCGCCGGGTACCTTAGCTAGTATATATATATATATATATCTATATATATATAAAATTGTAACCTCTGTCTGTACATTGATTTTTTTCGCGAAATTTCACGATAACTTTTCGTTTCACATGTCATAGACACCATAACTGCATTTTGTTTCTTTCGTGTATGTTTGTTTGTTTGTTTGTTTGTTTGTTTGTTTGTTACCTTTTCACGCATAAACGGCTGAACCGTATTTTATGAAACTTGGTATGTATATTACTACTAGCCCAACTTAGACTTTAGGCTATATTAATATTCTCTAAGACGAACAAGAGTGGGGGTTATAAGGGAGACCTGAAATTAAAAATAGCGATATTTCGTTTCCTATTGCTTTTTCAGCAAATATGCACATAACAAACGTTGTTTATTTTGTAATTTAGAGTAACTTTTGTTATATGCACTTTTGCCGTATACGGAAGTATAAATGAGTTATACGCTGAAAGCTATAGCGGGAGTCCACAATTTTATTTGGGACAAAAGACTCAACCGAACTAAACCAAACTCGGTATGTGAATTAGCACTAACGACTTCCGTATAATAAGCTATACTAACATTTCTAGGGACGGGCAGGAGTGGGGGTTATAAGGGAGGCCTGAAATTGATAATAGTGATATTTCGTTTCCTATTGCATTTTCGGCAAATATCCACTTAACCAAAGTTGTTTATTTTGCTATTTAGAGAAACATTTGTTATATGCACTTTTGCCGTATACGGAAGTATAAATGAGTTATACGATAAAAACTATAGCGGGAGTCCACAATTTTATTTGGCACAAAAGACTCAACCGAATTAAACCAAACTCGGTATCTGAATTATTACTAACGCCTTCATTATAATAAGCTATACTAACAGTTCTTGGGACGGGCAGGAGTGGGGGTTATAAGGAAGGCCTGAAATTAATAATAGTGATATTTCGTTTCCTATTGCATTTTCGGCAAATATACACATAAAAAAAGTTGTTTATTTTGTTATTTAGAGAAACATTTTTTTTATACACTATCATCGTATAACGAAGTATAAAGGCGTTATATGCTGAAAATTATAGCGGGAGACAACAATTTTATTTGGCACAAAAGACTCAACCGAACTAAATAAAACACTCAGTATGTGTATTAGCACTAACGCCTTCCTTATAATAAGTCATACTAACATTTCTAGGGACGGGCAGGAGTGGGGGTTATAATGGAGGCCTGAAATTAATAATAATGATTTCCTATTGGGGTTTCGGCAAATATGCGCATAACAAAAGTTGTTTATTTTGTTATTAAGAGAAATTTGCTCAACACTTCATTTCAATATGAACTACCAGGTACCTCTCCTGAAAAAATAATTCAAATGTATGTCAATATTTTCAATGATTTCAATTAATTCAAATCTATGCATAATGCACAGGAGACGGGAAATATGACAGTATGCAGGACAGTGAAGTCTTACATAAAAAAATAATTTTATTATTAACAAATGCCAACAACGGTTATTAACCCTAAACACTGGAACGGGTAAATGTCAAAATATTGTGCAAAGTAAAGCCTTGCCAAAAATATACCATCACCATTCAGCCTCAAATGAATAATAAAATAATACTTTGAATCAATATTTTAAGGAGAACTATGGAGATGCTGGAGCGGAAGGAGGTCGGAGCCTAAACAGTTAATTGAGTTAATTTATTTCCTGTGAAATGCTGGCATTACTGGAAATGATTTCCACTGAGCTCTACTATTACGAATATAATCTAATGTACAAAACTATGTTTAAAATATATGTGCTCGGATTGGTTTTTGACAGGAAATAAGTTTCATTATAGAGGATATTTAATTGTAATAAATGCTATCCACGATTATGGTCTGAAGTATTCATAAAGGTGAGTTGGAAAAGTAGAGAGGGATAGATTAGGAACAAATTTTTATTTATTCTTCAAAATTAATATTTCTCATCTATACGTCGCCTGCTTGACCCTCACGGGAAAACAATGCGCTCAGACGGGAAGTGTAGTAAACATTGACGCCTTGCTCAAAAAAAAAAAAAAATACTATTATCATTCAGCCTCAAATGATTTCCCGAGCGAAGCCGGGTACCTTAGCTAGTATATCTATATATATCTATATATATATAAAATTGTAACCTCTGTCTGTACATTGACATTTTTCGCGAAATTTCACGATAACTTTTCGTTTCACATGTCATAGACACCATATCTGCATTTTGTTTCTTTCGTGTATGTTTGTTTGTTTGTTTGTTTGTTACCTTTTCACGCATAAACGGCTGAACCGAATTTTATGAAACTTGGTATTTATATTACTACTAACCCAACTTAGACTTTAGGCTATATTAATTTTCTCTGAGACGAATAGGAGTGGGGGTTATAAGGGAAGCCTGAAATTAAAAATAGCAATATTTCGTTTCCTATTGCTTTTTCAGCAAATATGCACATAACAAAAGTTGTTTATTTTGTAATTTAGAGTAACTTTTGTTATATGCACTTTAGCCGTATACGGAAGTATAAATGAGTAATACGCTAAAAACTATAGCGGGAGTCCACAATTTTATTTGGCACAAAAGACTCAACCGAACTAAACCAAACTCGCTATGTGAATTAATACTAACTATTTCCTTATAATAAGCCATACTAACATTTCTAGGGACGGGCAGGAGTGGGGGTTGTAGGGGAGGCCTGAAATTAAAAATAGCGATATTTCGTTTCCTATTGCTTTTTCAGCAAATATGTACATAACAAAAGTTGTTTATTTTGATATTTAGAGTAACTTTTGTTATATGCACTTTTGCCGTATACGGAAGCATAAATGAGTTATACGCTATAAACTATAGCGGGAGTCCACAATTTTATTTGGCACTAAAGACTCAACCGAATTAAACCAAACTTGGTATTTGAATTAGCACTAACGCCTTCCTTATAATAAGCCATACTATTTCTAGGGACGGGCAGGAGTGGGAGTTGTAAGGGAGGCCTGAAATTAAAATAGTGATTTCCTATTGGGGTTTCGGCAAATATGCAAATAACAAAAGTTGTTTAATTTGTCATTTAGAGAAATTTTCTCAACACTTCTTTTCAATATGAACTACCAGGTACCTCACCTGAAAAAATTAATTCAAATGTATGTCAATATTTTCTCCTTAATAATTCAAATCTATGCATAATGTACAGGAAACGGGAAATATGGAGGACAGTGAAGTCTTACATAAAAAATTAATTTTATTATTAACAAATCCACAGAAACAACGGGTATTAACCCTAAACACTGGGACGGGTAAAAGCCTTGCCATCAAAAATTGTAAAAAATACCATCAACATTCAGCCTTTAATGAATTCCCGGGCGAAGCCGGGTATCTTTTCTATAAATATTGTTCTATACATTTATTCTCTATCTTGAATAAAAACTGAGATATTTGCATTTTTATTAAATGTGGGCGAATAACGCACGAGTGAGTTTCCAGCCAAAAGCTAGTTCGGCCGTTTCCGTAACTGCTTGGCTCTCGTATAGAGATTTCTCTATTGTATAACTTAACTTGCGCAGCCCCTGCGTGACGGAGTTTCTTTTTAGAACTTCATCATTTACTTTTAAAATACCTCTATTCGAAAATTTATCTGGATATGGGATAATTAACTTCCTTGTACGAAGTAAAGAGTGTATTGGGTTGAATACTTTTTGTTTTCTGATTTCAACGGAATTAGCTGAACCTATTTTGATTATATTCTGTGCCTATGTAAGTAACTCACAAACTCAAGTTGAGTCCGTCAGGGACTGTGCAAACTAAGATTTTTCAAGCGTCGCATGACACTGATGGTCTCCGGGACAGAACAACAAATGTAGACCAACAGTAGTCTAACAAGATTGTTTTTTTTTTTTCGATTTATAATGTCGGAGTTATTTTGAACTCCCCCCCTTATTCCTGGTCCGATTCAGCCATTTTCAAATATGATCTTTATTGTAGAATGAAACGATTAAATACCTAGTACGGAATAGATAACCCAAATGTTGCAGTCTGAAATGAGAAATTACCATACCGAAAATCAGCTCTTGAGGTTGTACTCGTGGCCCAATGTTCGAAAAAAAATTATTTTATTACGATCTTTCATTTTTGAAAATTTTTGTTTCGTTAAAAGTTTTATATGGCATTGAGTTTTATATTTATAGGGCATTGAATCTGCAATAAGATTGGTTCTATGCAATTTTTCGTTGCGACCCATAATAATGAAGATTTTTTGAATTTTAGAAATTCCCTAACTTAAACCCCCTCCCTCTGGTCCGATTTCAACCCTTAACGACCTTGATCTTTATTTTTACATAAAACATTTAAATATTGAGTTTGGTAACGATCAAACAAAACTTGCGACCGCTAGAGGGTTGACAGTCAGTTATGTTTATAGTTTTGAACATATAACATTTTCGTCATCTCCGGGCAGGATTGATGGACGGAAATCGAGAACTTTCTCGAAAATCATGTCATGAGTAGCACCTCAAGAGTCTTTAGGGAAATCTTCTAATACACATACTCTAATCAGTTACTGCTGTAGCTGATGCAAGTTTTGTTTGATCGTTAATAACCTCCATATTTAAGTGATTCATGTAAAACTAACTAAGAATAGTGTTGTTGGCCGACCAGGAAGAAGGAATTACGATTATATACATAATTTTGATCGGATCTTCTCTCTTCCAACTCAACTACTCCTGACCAAACATTAAAACCTTTAAATTTCAAATAAGGATCCTACATAAGTTCATTTTGAATAAGTGCTGTATCTGTTTACTGGTCTCCCAAAAGTAATAAGCTATTCTTAATTTAATAAAACTCGTGAAACGAAAAGCAGCTTGTCGATGAACCTTCGCAAAATGCTCTAAAAGAAATCATAATTAAAAAATGAATGCTCTTATCGTTGGCCTTGGAATAATGTTCACATTTTGTAGAAAATCAGTAGATTCTTGCTTCATATTAGAATCTTTTACTCAAATTAAAAGGCAGTCATTTTGGTAAAATGGTGTAAGATGATTAAAATTTGCGTAAGGAGCCTTGAACTAATTAATGGTTGAATAAAAGTTAATTCAATCAGCTATATTAATCCAAAATCAGCGGATCCTGGTACTCGTTATCTCTTGATGACATTTTCGTCGTTAGTAAGATTCTCTCAGGGAAATGAAAGTTTATTTGACGATGTACTCAAAACAAATATATTGTGAAAAAGTGAAATTTAAATTCATTTAGCTATCCAATTGCGGAAGGCCAACAAAAAAGGATAACATCAAATGATTTTTAAAATCACTTTTTTCTCTCCTAGTTTCGTGTCCACATGACGTATCATCAGGAGAAAATCGAATACTATGAGCTAACTACATACAATGCCTTCATTTTTACATAGGACCTTTCATTAGCTGTGCCAGTCAGATAATTTTCTCGCGACATAGTTACCTCTTACAATTAGTCTTTTTATTTTAGTAGATATCTCTTAAGGAAAATCAGCTATTGAGGTTGTACTACTCATGACGCGATTTTCGAAAAAAATCCTAAAATGTCCATTGATCCTAGATAGTAGATCGAATACATTTTTTTTTCACGCAAGAGCGGCTAATTAGCCTTTTATCTTGGGTGCTTAGAGTTTAAGGTATATATTTCAGATCCAAATATTAGTACCTAATCTGCTTTCTGTGATGCTACACCATGCGCAAATAATGCAGGTCTGTATAAAAACAATAATTGAAAAGTTATGTCCGTCAGGCAATGACTGCTTAAATTAAACATATTTCCTACGTCTTGGTCACGGTGAAGATCTATCAGACTTAGATAAAGAAAGAATATAATAATAAATTGGCCCAGTCCAGACTCTCCGCCGAGAGCTCTGGCGGCCATTTCCATAACTATTCGTCCCTCGTGAATAGGTTTAGAGGTTAGGTTAACTGTTTTTGGGGCTAGAAACTACTGGGTTATTACGCCCTAAATAATGTTTTAGGTTTAGAGGTTTCTTACTACTACAATTGTTATTAGGCAGATTTCTCTATTGGAAAACTTCACGTGGGAAATCTGCTTAGTTTACGCAGCCCCTGCGTGACGGACTTTATTTTTTAAATACAAACTGTTCTTGTTTAAACGATTCTCAGACATTTGACGGAATTTTCGTGTAATTTTGTCAACCCCAATAGCCAAGTTTTGCCGAGAAATCCCGCTGATAGTACCAACTAAACCTCATTATAAGTACAAAGCATAGACAATCCCTTAGCCACTGTCACTCTCTATCGACCTATTTAGTGCACTTGCTCACCTCCACCTATTACTTTCAGTTGCATTAGTTGCAAGTCAGTAGACGTGGTTATTGCAACTTATCAGTGACCCATTTGGCTTTTTTTCTAACTCTGACCTGGGACCATTCTCCTCTAAGTTACTTGCTTACCTCTTAAATACCTACCTCGTTGGATGTGATCAAAAAGGCAATTGAATGTACGCTTTTTTCCTTATCGATAATAAAATCGATCTGTAAGTTATTACAATTGTTGAAGTCATGAGCTTGTCTCGTTTACGGTACATACCCTCCATTTAGCTGATCATATTATTCTGCCTGAAGTATACAAGTAGAATATTGTGTATTTTATTAGCACTGAGGGAATATTTGTTTTCTCACAACAAACTGACAGCTCCTTTCTGAAGTGACAACATTTAATACACTGTTATCTTATAACTAATATTTACAATTGGGGATACTGTTGTAGAAGCAATATTCTTTTCAAGATGAGCAGAAATCGATGAAAAACTATATAAAGAAGAAATGTGAAAATGGAAACTATTAGAAGAGATTAACTTAATGGTGAATTTCCGAGCGGTCCAATCTGGTGGTCATCTCGTTTTGTTGGGAAAGGGGAATGATTCTCAAATAAAATTTTCTTCGCTCGAGTAAAATATACGCAAAAATGGTACTTACTTTAACAAAATGACCTTTTTTTTTTTTTCTTTTTTTTCCCTCATATGACTTCAAAGAGACTGAAGATTGTCTTGTCTTAAAAAAAATCACAATGAAATAAAAGAAGAATTATTCAACTTGACAATAGCAAGCGAGAGAGTCTCAGATCTCATGACAAAATGTTTCTTTTTAATGGCTTTTCCTCATTGCTTTGTGCCTTTGATGATGATAGAAATGAATAAAAATGATTATTCCTCGTCAAGTGCGA
Source organism: Riptortus pedestris (assembly GCA_019009955.1). NCBI lineage: Eukaryota > Metazoa > Arthropoda > Insecta > Hemiptera > Alydidae > Riptortus > Riptortus pedestris. The sequence goes on from CM032228.1 coordinate 234,568,051, forward strand.
AGCTCAAGGCATCGTAGTCCTAACCCAAAACTCGTCCATTTTAAAACCGGTATTACATGTCTTTTTCTTCTTCCACTCCTGTACTAAAGGTCACTTCTCTGTCCCTTCTTCTCTAACTGCTTAAATGCACCTTTTCGCAGCTGTAGTTTTTCCTAATAAAATATCCAATCCAGCCTCCATTACACATTTATTTGTTTAACCTTTTCTCTGTCTTCTTCATCATTATGGTTTACAAGGTCTCCATACCATCAAGTTGGTTAATAATGCTTTTCACATCGTCATAATTTTACTTAACCAATCGATGGCGAAAGATTAACAGAAAGAAATATATGAAATGATTATTAAAATCAGTTTTATTTCTCAACTAGATTCGCGTCCACATGACGCCCCACCTGTGGAAAGTAGAATACTAAGAGGTAACTACAATAATGGAAAGAAGTAAAATCGAATTGATGACGTCACAACGCTAAAAGTTAGCTTCCTAGGTAAAAGTTCAATGAGTCCAACACAATATTTTATATTTTGCTTCAAATGAAGTGCTATGTGCCGTTCTATACACTTTTTCGATCTGACGTAAAATAACGAAGATATTTCGAAATTCCACCAGTCTAAACCCCCCTTCCGACTTCACCCGTTAACAATAGATCTTTGCATAGAAAGTTTAATTTACATCGTTATATAGAACGCGAAGTTTAGCGGGTCAAGTCAGCTGATTTAGATTGATAAGTTCACAAATAAAAAATGTCCATAATCCCTAATGATGAATAGTCTAAATGCAGAAGGAAAAAATTGTACTTGAACATACATTACTTTAGAATTTCTAATAAATTAAAATTTATGTAAATCACATGCTTTATTTGAGTTTTTTTATAGACACCTTTTTCCTATTTTTTAGCATATTCAATGAGGGAAATCAGCTATTGAGGTTGTACTCAGGAGATGACAATAATGAGGTCCATTCAAAATTATCTCGGGAATCGAACTCACCACTTAGGTTTACCATGTGAGATTTGTTGGTTGAGCTCCCACCATCACTTGGTTTAGTAAATTTACATAGATAATTCTTTCACAAAGCAGAATTTTAGCAAGTTGTTTTCAAACAGTCGTGTGTTATTTTAGACCCTTCCACGAATTTGTTTTGGAACAATGTATCGTTTGTGCGCTGTAATAGTTGCGCAACTCTGACTAACTATAGTTGTTGAGATAAATGAGTTTGAAATATTTAGTTGAGCGCCGAAGCGATTAAATACTTCTACAACAGTTGCAATACTTGATAATATACACGAATAGAACGCTCCCCTTCTCTGCCAATCAAAGCAAGTGGTGAATAGCAAAGTGGAGAATGCATCAGTAATTTCCTCCATTTGTTGCACTATTATGGTAATGAGGAAATGCAATTGATCCTAAATATAGCTAGTTTTAAATTCCTTCAACTAATTTTCTTCAAAATATTTACATTACACAATGAGATGACTCCTACTCCAAACACTGAACCATGGATACCTGAACTATTTATCTTGAATCTTTTTTCTCGTTGGAATATGTAAAGCTTGTTCCCCTGGATAAATATTATTAAAGCGGCTATCACGCAGAAGCTATGTAAATTGGGGAAACTTCGCATTTGCACACCAAATAATTCTTTAAAATTATCAACAGAACACGAGACATTTAGTGATTTGTATGTATATATCTTTATATATAAGGGGTTGAGTAAACAGATATCCCACGCCGAAATTCAATTTAGGGAAAATCGGCTAAAAGCTCCAGACCATAAATTAAGTTGATAAAATAACACAAACAAGATTTAGATTAAATAATTTGGGTGATATAATATTGACAACATTAATCTTAGGTTTTTTTTTTCATCAAAAGATTAAATATCGAGTTTGGTTACGATCAAAACGTACGTCAAATAGGGGCTTCCTCAACTAAGCAGATTCCCAAGTGGTACTATGGCACACGACTAACTCCATCTCACCAAATATACACATATATACATAGGTTCGGAAAGTAAGTTCCGTTTCCATTATTCTTCGTGGTAGCACTGCGATCGTAGTTCTGAGCATGCTCGGCAGTTACTCTGTGTCAACCGCAAGGAAATGACGCCGTTTTGAACTCGCTATTTTTGTCGTGCACTTGGTAGAGCTTTTTTGTAATGGCTGCGTTAATTGAGAATCCCGCCGATGGTTCAAATTCGATAGGTGATTCGTTTTCCTAATGCAATACCCGTTAAAGTAATTGATATTCACCGAAAAATCTGTGAAGTTTATGGAGAAAATGAGATGACTTGTTCAATGGTGAGAAGATGGGTTCGACAGTTCAGAAGGAGCGAGATACAGTCCCTGGTGAGGAACGAAGTGGACGTCCATCTGCGGTGAACGATGACCTGATTCATGCAGTTCATGAGAAGATTAAGGAAAAAATTAAGTATACGGTTAGTGCTGTTGCACGTGAATTCCCCCAAGTTTCACCAACAGTTATTTACGAGACCGTAATCATTTGTTTCTGGATCTGAAGTCTTATCTTGGCGGTCTGCGGTTAAAGAGCGATGAAGAGCTGAAAGAACGTGTTTCCTCATGGTTGACAACATAGGCGGCAACATTCTATGTGGAGGGTATATTCAAACTTATACCACGCTATGACGAATGCCTAGAAAATCACGGGAGTTAAATCGAAAAATAGTGGAAGAGTTGAAATTTTTTTTGAAATAAATTTCTTTTCGGTATCTGTACTCGTTATTTTTTTTTATTTCAAAACGGAACTTACTTTCCGAACGTACCTCGTATATATAGTTTTGAACGGAACTTACTTTCCGAACGTACCTCGTATATATAGTTTTGAACGGAACTCATTGCCGTCATTTCCTGAGTAGTATCGATGGACATTTGAGGAAGGTTTCCGAAACCACGCCACGAGTACGAGGGAAAGGTGTTAAAATCTGATGTGGACACAACATGACTTCTTTGTACATCTTCTAAATTAAACAAACAAGTTTTGATGTCCTCATTTAAAATAATTTCATTTGAAAGTAAAATTTCCTTCATTCCTGTTTTTATTGGTATGAATGGAATTCTCCTCATGGTCCCTTTATTGTTGGATGACCTGGTGCAAAAGGCAATGGGAAAACACTGCATGCCCTTGAGACCCACTTATTTCCCTAGTTTGTTCCCGTGGGATTGAGGATTGACTATTCATTGTTTTTTCGTTATTTAATTTGCTATTTTGTTAGGTTACCATATTACAATTTTTGGCAGATGCCCCTTAATTGACAATAAGCTGTTATATTATAAAGCACGTTATTTGAAGCCTAAGTACCAAAAATTGATCTCATTGATCTTTTACGTTTTGAGGCAAATACAAATTCGTGGCACACGTGGGAAATCTGCTTAGTTAACGCAGCCTCTGCGTGACAGACCTTTATTTCTTAAATGTGCAAAGGCATAGCTGCGGGTTAGGCTGATATCATAAATGCCGGTTTACCTCATCGACTTTTTATTTAACTGTTTGTGTTTTATTGGGCCATATCGAATCTAATAAACTGTTGTATAAATCACATGTTTCTGAATGAATCACCAGCATATCAACAGCTGTATGCATGGTATCCCCATATCAACAGCTGTATGCGTGGTTGCCCTAGTTACCATTCATCCGTCAGACAAGCTCCCCTTGACACAGCTCTCTCGCGTGCTGGCCTTGCTGCTCTTATCAACTAACGTCAAGAGGTCATTAAACCAGTCACACCTCGTCCCATAAAACTTGCTAAAAATGATTAATATTGAAAGTTATAAACGTGTTAACTACCATTTTTAGCAGATTTTTCTTAAGGGAAATCAGTTATTGAGGTCGTACTCATGACGCGATTTTCGAAATTTTTCTTCAAATGTCCATTCATCCTATTTAGGAAATGACGAAAATGAGGTCCGTTCAAAACTATATATATACATTTCAAAAATTCGAATTATCTCTGTTACTTTACGACGGATCGAAAGATTGTATAGAACCAATCTTATTGCAAATTCAATTTACTATAAATATTGTTAAATACACTTATTCTCTATCTTGAATATTAACTGAGATATTTGCATTTTTTAGTTTTCAGCCTTCAGCAACCCCCCCCCCTCCCCCCGCCCCACACTTCTACTTATGTTACATAAAAATACTCTGTTATATAATAAACCACATATCTCTGGAATATGCTGGATGGTAGAGGAACCAATTGATCAGGATCAATAAGAAGGCCAAGTCCTCTACAGTTTTTTAATATAATGCAGAGTGCACTTTCGGAGTCAATGCTCCATCCTCAGTGCCTGCTGACAAAACACAAACCTCAAGTTAATTTAACATTCACAGCATGGCCAAAAAGCAAAATAGACAACAGTCATAAAAAACAAAAACAAACAAACACAATATAAATAGTAAAAACAATGTTAATTCTTAAAACTAGTCAACTAATAAAAATCTAATCCTAGTCAACTACTATAAATTAAAGACAAAACAATCAAAAAATTTTATAACAAGTCAAATAATAAAAACAAACAACGGTAAGCATATGTCAAAAACTATAAATAAAATTAAAAACTAAAAACTACCTAAATTTCAGATTTATATCACAGTGGGTGAGAACCTCGGAAAAAACTACCCAGAGGAACTGTAAGAAACATCTAAAAAATAATAAGCAAAAACCCTATACTAATAATAGAGAGAAGATGAAGGAGGTACCTGATTAAAGCTGCGTTGCCTGGACCACGACTGCCGGGCGACTGAACCTCTTTCCCCGTCGAGAAGACAGGGCCCCGTCCCCGACATGTCGCAGCCTTACCGCATCCTCCTTTTTATTAATATTCGTATCTCCATTCGCCTGTCTGTCCAGCCTTATATGCAGCCCCTCAGCCGTATTTAATCTTTTGCCCTTCTTCTCCTCATACAGCAATTGATACTTTATGGTGGACATGTCATGGCCCTCTTTTCTGGCGTGTGCGGAAAACTCAGTGTCGCGAGTGATGTGCTCCTTAAGACGCGTCCTTATCTTTCTACCACTTTGCCCCACATAAGAGGCATCACATCCCGTGCACGAGATCCTATACACGCCAGATCTATCCAGGGGGTCCACATAGTCCTTAACACGGGGCAAACAATTTTTCAGGGACCGCTTGCTCCTGTAGGCAGTAGCCAATCCAATTTTCTTCAACCTGGATCCTATCTTTTCTGAAACAGGGCCCAAGTACGGGATGGAGACAGGGAACGACTTATTTTCCTTCTTTTTGGCCCGCTCTTCAGCCGTGGCATCCTCCAGCTCCTTGGCTAACTTCCTTTTCAATCGGCGTTGGATAAGCCTGTCCACCAACTGTTCCTCGTACCCGTTTGCTTTACCAATATGCTTAATGCAGACCACTTCCTTGGCGTAATTTTCTTGTGTTAGTGGGGTACTAATCAGCCTCTCCACTAAATAAAGCAATCCCGCCATCTTGTATCTTGGGTGATGAATAGAATCGGCAGGTATCAATAAGTCGGTGGACGAGGCCTTCCTATAGATACCGAATTTATGACCCCCTCCATCTCTCTCTATCTCCAGATCTAGGTAGCATAGCTTCTTAGCTTTTTCGTTCTCCAAGGTGAATTTAATTGTCTCATGGCAGCTATTTAGGTAGGAAAGCAACCCATTCAAATCGTCCCTAGTACCGCTAAAACTGACAAAAGTGTCATCAACATACCGGGCCCAAAAATCAATGCACTTATAGATAAAATTAGTTGACTAGTTGAATTAGTTAGATTTATTAGTTGACTAGTTTTAAGAATTAACATTGTTTTTACTATTTATATTGTGTTTGTTTGTTTTTGTTTTTTATGACTGTTGTCTATTTTGCTTTTTGGCCATGCTGTGAATGTTAAATTAACTTGAGGTTTGTGTTTGTCAGCAGGCACTGAGGATGGAGCATTGACTCCGAAAGTGCACTCTGCATTATATTAAAAAACTGTAGAGGACTTGGCCTTCTTATTGATCCTGAATAAACCACATTATTCGAAGCTTAAATATCAATTATTGTTTTCAAGAGACCATTATTATACGAGATACGTGTAAATATGTTGTGGCGACACCCCCCCCCCTCCCCCCTCTTTAGTTCTTGGATTACTAAAAATTGATTAATTGAGATAAGCGTTCTTCTGATTCATTATAAATTGCAATACTAGATATAGTAAATAGTTTTCAATATAATTAATATGCTAACTCGATATTTAAACGTTTTAAGCAAAAATATAGATCAAGTTCGTTAATGGCTGAAATCGGACCAGTGGGAGGGGGGGGGGTTAGAGGGGAGGGGAGGATTTTCGAAAATTCAAAATATCTCCGTTACTATACGTCGGATCGAAAAAGTATACAGAATCAATCTTATTGCAAATTAAATTTACTATAAATATTGTTATATACATTTATTCTCTATCTTGAATATTAACCGAGATATTTGCATTTTTATGAAATCGGAGTGGATACGGATGGGAGTGAGTTTCCAGCCAAAAGCTAGGTCCGCCGTTTTCTTAACTGTTGGGCTCTCGTGAAATTTCTTTATTGTAAAATTTCACGTGGGAAATCTGCTTAGTTTACGCAGCCCCTGCGTGACGGACTTTTTCTTTCCGGTGAGAGGTTGGTAGACGTGTTTGTTTACATTTTAGGCGTTTCCCGCCGGGAGGCAGAAAAATCTCTTATTACCGTTTGAGATAAATGCAAATATGTGGCGTACGTGAGAAATTGCATACTTAACGCAGCCCCTGCGCCACGGGCTTTTTTATTAACACCATACACGCGCGCGCGCGCTCATTCACACTCACATTGGTAAGAAAAGGTTGTATTCGTGGTTGTTTGAAATGCTTCTGGATTTATCTTAAAACTCCATTGAAAGATGAAAAACATTTATGTTAATCTTTTATGCTTACAAAATATGGTTTCAATTGACCTCAATATTTTTATTACTCTGTTCTCCTTAAGCTGGAAGAATACCAGATTCAAAAAATGTCTCAAGCTGTCCACGGCGGTCAAATATATATTTTAGTTTTATCTCCATTCATATAGATACTAAAAACTTACTAAAACTGATAAAAGATTACTCAGTTACATAATACATATAGTGAAATAATTATTGTTACTTCAAAAAAAAAAATAATCTTGAGAATGATATCTATTGCACCATTTATTTCCCCTCACCATTCATTTCTCCATTCAGCCTCACTGTTTGACTCACGCTCTGTCACGTGGTTTTCATTTGATAAGTTGGCAATTCGGAAGCTAGTAAGGCAACAAACTCTTTCCGGGCGATGAGGGCAGATTACATTTATTGATCTTTGAAATTTGTAGCAGATTTTACTTAAGAAAAATCAGCTATTGAGGTTATACTTATGTCGTGATTTTCGGAAGATTTCCTCAAATGTCCATCGATCTACTACTAGTAGTAAACTAACGAATAAATATTAAATAACCAGTAGATGTCGAAAATGAGGCCCATTAAAAATTATATATATTTAATCCTTTTATGAAAGAAAACGGATCTGTTGCAGTTAGGCTTTGTTTTAATAGTCACTTCTTCTTATTAATTCCAATTAAATTTAATTTGGTCCGAGATATGTTGTACCAGCCTATTATTTTATTGTATCTTGGGATAATTTTTAACCAATATAATTTTAAAATGTAAAAAAAGAGGAGCATCTACGCTCCGAAATAGTTAAAATTAATAAGTGAGTTGTTTTAGCAGGTTACCTTGTGGGAAATCCGCTATTGACGCTACACCCATGATTTTCAAAAACATTCTCCCAATGTCCATCGATCCTACGAATTAGATTTCCGAAATGAGGTCTTTTCAGGATTATATATATAATCTCATCTCTAGCTGTGGCAATTTTTGTTTGGCCGTGACGAAACTCAAAATTTCAATGTTTCATGTAGAACTAAAGATCAAGTTCATTAAGAGCTGAAATTTAAGGGGAGCCCCCCCCCCTCCCGCTGGTCACCCTAAGTGATTGCAGCCTTGATGCAATTTTCAAAACATTCATTCAAATATCCACCGAAGTAAATTAATGATCAAGTTTGTTAAGTCTGAAGTTATTTAATAAAAGATTTACATTTTTATCAACCAGAAACCAGAATGCCTTCCTGAGTATTTAATTAAATGTATCCGTGTTGAACAGTTCTAATGAATATTGAATTTACATTACGTGACTATTTGACGTTTAAAACTTACTGTATTTCGAAAAAAAAAGTAATAAATTATAGTGCTGTCTTTATCATTTCTTAGGAAAATGCGAACACAATTTGCGAAATACACTCAATTGACGTAACATGATTCTCGTAACCTTAACCTGGTTACAGCAAAAACAAGGTCAAGCCATTGGAAAGATACTCTGGTAGAGCTAATGGACTGTATATTGACACATGAAGCCAAGAGAATTACACTTTTTGTAAACATAACATTTTTGTCGTCAAAATCCCCATGCTCGTGATTTTTAATTCAAGATTTGTTTTACGAATTGTAACTGGCACTGACTGTAAAAAAAAGTCCGGCACCCAGGTGCTGCGCTAACTAAACAGATTTCCCACGTGCTAGTGTGACACATATGTTTGGAATATTTGGTATTCAGGCTACAAGTGAAGTGCTTCATATTATAACAGCATATTGTTAATATGACATGAGAAGGAGTGGGGGTTTACTGAAGACCGAAAACTAAAAAATGAAAATTTGCTTAATAATCAAGATAATGAAAAAACGTGCATAACAACATTTATTGAGCATTAAATTTGCAATGATTGGTTCTATACAATTTTTCGATCCGACGCATAATAACGGAGATATTAAGAGTTTTCGAAATTCGCCATTTTATCCCCCCTCCCACTGGTCGGATTTCAGCCATTAACGAACATAATCTTTAGTTTTAAATAAAACGTTTAAATATCGAATTGGTAATTATCAGAGAAAAATGCTACCGCTAGATCGTTAACAGAGAAATATTCATATTGTTACGTTTATTACAAGAAACAGTAATAAACGTTGTTTATTAGAGATCTTTTGGATAGCAAAATTAAACACACAAGCTTTGTCAGTTTTTATCACTGCACAATTTTTTTAACAATGCACTACACAGTCGGTTAATTATTCTTAACTACTACTCACAGTATGCACTGATCTTCACTATACTTATTGCACGGTCCAATAACTCACGATCACTGAAGTTTACAAAGAATACGGCACTGCACTGTCCTTTACCTAAACACGGCACTAAACAGTTCTTCACATAGAACACTTTACCGCACTGCAACTAAAACGCACAGTTCACTAAAACTGCTCTCTTATTCACTTGTAGAGTGCTGAGAACAAACGAACCCTCGGGACCTGCTGGTCCGTTTTTACAGCAGGGCGGTTGACATCAAAGGAAATGCCGAAAATGGGCTAGGCACGTAGTCTAGAACAGTAGACACCAAGGCCACTAGTCCTTCCATCGGTCAGCTCTTTTCATCTCATTAGTACTTCTTAAATATGTGATTAACACTGTTTAATTTTCCGTGTACTTAATTTTCGCAACAATAAATATAAAAAGTTTTGAACCGACTTAATTTTCGTCATCTCCTGCGTAGGATCAATGGACATTTGAGGATATTTTTCGAAATCCGCGTCATGATTACGACGTCACTAGCCGATTTCGCTTGAGAGAAATCTGCTAAAATTGTTCTAGTGCAACTGTATGTTTAGCAGATCCGTAAAGGATTCACAAGTAATTAACTTGGTTCTATTAAAATTTCAATAATGTGGAATATTCATTATTTGGTAGATGGTTTCTAGATTCTTCTTTACTTCAAAATGAGTTTTTTGTGTATAAATACATTTTAGACATATTGATGACACGATTGTCAAACGAACTGATTATTCCAATACATGTCAAGTGACCTAGTCTCCAACATCGCATGGCAAGGTTGTCAAGTAAATTAAACGTTTGCAAACACTTATAAGAGTATTTATTTATTTTATAAATGGAAACCACTTCAGTTTTCTTGTTCTTCACAACCCATAATCACAGCACGCACGCAATGTATTGCCTCATTACATGCCATGAAGGCTCTAGACGTTACTATACATGGAATTTGATGAAACGGTTTCAGATATCCATTCCGGGGTAACCAAATTGTCTTATTTTTTAGCTCTTTAAATAATTAATATTTGGAGGAAAAGCGACCATAATAAAATCCCATAAACACAGTTTAATCTTGAAAGTCCGTTCCGAAGGGGCTGCATAAACTAAGCAGATTTCCCATACGTTAGAATGACACACTCCTGATCTCATCTCAGCTTATATTCTCTATTTTCAAAAAAAAAAAAAAAATCCGATTAGTAGAAGTGAGCGGTTAATAAAATCTTAATTGATGACATCACACTTAAGTGGGGGTTCGCTGAAGGCTAAATGCAAATATCTCAAGTTAATGAACAACTGTAAATAACAACATTTATAGTACATTTCATTTTCAAAGAGATTGGTTCTATTCACTTTTTCGATCCGACGTATAATAGCGGAGATATTTCGAATTTTCGAAACCCCACTCTAAACCCTTCCTCCCATTGATCCGATTTCAGCCATTAACAAACTCCATCTTCATTTTTACATAAAACTTTTAAATATTGAGTTTTTAACGATGAAAAAAGTGTTTTCCTTAAGGGAAATCGGCTAAAACAACTAAATGAATATAATTTTATACATTAATGATTAAAAAATGTAACTGTTGAGTGTCTCGTCATGGGGGAAGGGGGTGCAAAATATAATTATGGAAGGAAAGAGTGTTGTGACATAACTAGACCTTTTAAAATAGTGCGATAGGAGTACATATAGGTATCCTGGTTTGTTTTTGGTACATTTGTCGAAGAAGAACGAGGGGGGGGTGCTTAAGTGAGTAGTTCGAATTTTCGAAATACCCACCTGTCCGATTTCAGCCATTTACAAATTTTATCTTTAGTTCCGCTTAAAGCGTTTAAATATAGTGTTCGGTAACGATCACACAAAAATTGGGTCTGCTAGAGCGTTCACAGGCATATATATATAGTTTTGAACGAACTTCATTATTGTCATCTCCAGGATAGGATCGATGGGCATTTCAGGACATTTTTTGAAAATCGCGTTGTGATTACAACCTCAATTGCTTATTTCTTTGAAGGGAAATGTGCTAAAAATGAAATTAGGAGAACTGTGGACTGCTGTCACTACAATGGACAGTAAAGGTTTGCAATGTGTAATGAATCAAACCTTATAGGAACAAAAGGGGAATATTTTTTTTTTATTTTATTAAAATCCTATTAATTTTTATTAAAAATTAACTATTAAAAATTACATGAAGCAATTGATTAGTTTCATTAGTTAGTAGTCTTACTTGTAAGACTATTATTAAATAGGCGAAATGTAAAAAAAAAAAAAAGTAGCACGAATTCCTTGGAAGAGATAGGAACAAAAAAAAAAAAGGAAATTACTATCACATCGTTGGCTTATGAACATAAGGTCATCAGAGTTAAATTAAATTAATGCAGACGATAAGAAGTTTTATATCGTAGATTTTTGGGTCAGAGACACCTCTAAAAATCTTCCAGTTGTTTGTTATTGAATCATAGTGAAGGATGCTTGGGTATGGACAAAGAAGTTAACAATCCTTCAGATAGTTGAGTTTAATAGAAACTGTTATTATAAAGAGTCCGGCACGCAGTGGCTGCGTATACTAAGCAGATTTCCCACGTGCCGGTGGTAAGACACGTGATATTCTCTATTTCTATGTAAGGTAGGTGGTAATGAAGGTTGAAAACAAGAAAGTAGAAATAGCTCCCTTAATACTTGAGTCGTGAAAAAAATGCCTAGAACAACAATTGTAGAACATCACTAGCTTAACAAGATTAGTTCTATAACACTTTTTGAGATTCGACTCATTATATCGGCGATATTTTGAATTTGAGTAATTCCGCCTCTATTCCACCCCCGATTTCACCATTAACTATTATGGACTTCAGTGTGTAATGAAAGAGTTAAATATCGAGCGTGGTATAGAACAGGGATGAGCAACATGCGGCCCTTTCAACATATTTATGCGGCCCGCCAAGCATTTCTAAAATTTAATTTATTTTATTGACTTTCTCCCATCAATATATTTTAAAAAAAAAATAATTATAATTTAATGGTAGTACACACTAAACCGAAACAATTTTTTGTGACGAGTCGGCGACTTGGTCGTTTGTGTTTGCTTCTGTCACACAATCAGTCTGCTAAGCTGTTCACTAGCAATATTAGAAATTCTAATTTTCCTTGGAAGGCGTGAGTGCAATATTAATGTCAAAAAGGTAATATTAGAGTTTTTTAATTTAAAATTAATTTTCCCTATAAATTGTTTTAACTATCAAATTTTTAATCTATAATATCATGTCGGAAAAGAAACTGAAAGAACGGAGGTTGCGGATGAGCACAGACATTACCAAGAAATGTTGAAAATTTAGCACGAGCAATGTCAAGCATTGTGATAGAAGGATCAGGAAGGCTATTTCAAGACATCAAGAAAGGCAACAAGAAGGGAAACATTCGTTAACCACGGCATAATTCACGAGGAAAATTTGTGAGCGAAAAGATTGAGTTTGCCAACAGTACCAATAATTAAACTAATCAGTTTTATAAAGTCGCGCTCCTTTTATCACCGCGATTAAAGAATTTAATCAATACCGAAGTTCGTTGGCTTAGTAGAGATGCAATGCTAAATAGAGTATACAACATAAAATGCGAAATACAATTGTTCTTGGATATGAAGGGATATGCCTTTCCTCATTTTGGTAATAAACAATGTATGTGCGATTTTGGGTTTCTTATCGACTTGACACAGCATCTCAATGATCTTAATGTGGAACTTCAAGGAAAGGACGGTTTATTTACAATTTGTATGATAAAATTCAGGGCTTTTAGCGCAAATTAAATTTGTGGAAACAGTATTTCTTACAGAATAATGTGTCTCACTTTCCACATTTCGAAAAAGAAAACGTTACTACTTCTTAAAAATACTCATAATATATAGACATTGGACATATATATCGTATGTGAGCCCTGAGAAATTTCACCTTTTGACGAAAATGCAAAGCAAATGATGATTGATGCACGATTAGACAGCTGCATACATGTAGCTACTTCATCAATTCCGGCTGATACTGATTAGCTTGTACCGAAAAAAAAAACAGTGCCAAATCTCTGATTAAAAATTTCAAGTAAATTCTTTTTTCTGTTATTTTTTTATTATTTTGTATTAAAATTTGTACATCAAATCTTTACTTATTTTAAACTTTTATATTTTTTTTATATGTGCGGCCCCTCAAAAAATTTTTAAATTTAAATTGGCCCGTTGATTAAAAAGGTTGCTCACCTCTGGTATAGAAGAAATAAATATTTTCGATTTACGTCCTCTAAATCTTAATAGCGCCATCGACCTACGCATTTGCATGTATCTCACGCAGTAAACTTTATCTGAAAACATTATTTCATATTTAAGCTCGGAATAAAGTGGTTTGTGTCCTGTCGTAACAGCTTATTGCTAATATGACAAGAGTCGGAGAGGGGGTCTACTGGAGGCTGAAAACTAAAAAATTCAAATTTCTCCGTTAATACTTAAGATAGAGAATAAATGTACTAAACAATATTTATAGTAAAAAGTATTTGCAATAAGATTGTTTCTATATCATTTTTCGATGCGTCGTATAATAACGAAGATACTTCGAACTTCCTCCCCTACGAGGTTTACCCCCCCCCCCCACTGGTTCGATTTCATATATTAATGAAATCAACCTTTAGCTTAGTATGAAACGCTTATATGGTTACGATCAAAATACATACATATATATATATATATATATATATATATATATATATATACATATATACTAGCTCAGATACCCGGCTTCTCTAGGGAATTGATTTGACAAATAGACAATGAAATATCACGAATTTTTATTTCAGGCCTCCCTTATAACCTCCACTCCGTTCTAATGTAAAAATTTTAATATAGCTTATAATCATGGAAGAATTAATGCTAATTGGCATACCGAGTTTTGTTAAGTTCGGTTCAATCGTTAGTACCCAATAAAATAGTTGACTCCCGGTTTAGTTTATAGTAGTGTATATCTCGTTTATACTTGGTTAAAAGGCAAAAATGAATATAACAAAAGTTACTCTAAATAACAAAATAAATCACTTTTGTTATGTTCATATTTGCCGAAAAACGAATAGAAAACGAAATACCGCTATTTTTAATTTCAGGCCTCCCTTACAACCCCCACTCCAGCCCGTCCCTAGAAATGTTGGTATAGCTTATTAAAATGAATGCGTTAGTGCTAATGCACATACCGAGTTTTATTTATTTCGGTATGGTCTTTTGTCCCAAATAATATTGTTCAATTCCGCTATAGGTTTTAGCGTATATCTTGTTTATAATTCGGTATACGAAAAAAGTTTATATAAGAAAAGTTATTATAAATAACAAAATAAACAACTTTTATTATGTGCATATTTGCTGAAAAAGCAATAGATAACGAAATATCGCTATTTTTAATTTCAGGCCTCCCTTATAACCCCCACTCCTGTTCGTCTTAGAGAATATTAATATAGCCTAAAGTCTAAGTTGGGCTAGCAGTAATATACATACCAAGTTTCATAAAATTCGGTTCAGCCGTTTATGCGTGAAAATGTAACAAACAAACAGACACGAAAGAAACAAAATGCAGTTATGGTGTCTGTGACATGTGAAACGAAAAGTTATCGTGAAATTTCGCGAAAAAAATCAATGTACAGACAGATGTTACACTTTTATATATATATATATATATATATATATATATATATATATATATATATAGATAGATAGATAGATAGATAGATAGATAGATAGATAGATAGATAATTTGGAACGGACCTCATTTTTTCATACTAGGAAGGATTGATGGACATGTGATGAACGTTTTCGAAACTCGCGTCATGGTTACGACCTCAACAGCTGATTTGCCTTAACCCATTAGTGCCCAATCGATAGATTTTATTTTTTTTTTAATTTTTACTATTGTTTTACTTTATAGACAATGGGAAAAATAATTAAAAAAATTTATGGTAAGGGAAGTGCTGAATATCAGGCTGCAGCTAAAGATGCTCGTGGGCACTTGGTGCACTCGATTGGAACTACCTGCATTTATTGCCTTATTAAAAAGCATTTTAGGATTTTCATTAAAACAATATAATTTTTAAAACACTTTTATTGTATAAGAAACTCAAATAATACAATGTAATAATTTTCAGATGTTTTTGGAACAAAACTAAGGTGAAACAAATACTCTATCTAATAATAAAACAATACTTTATCTAATAATAAAACAATCAAATATGTATAAGTAAATAATATATATTCTGTCTAATAGTAAATCAATGAAATATGTATAAAAAAATAATAAATCACATAAAAAAAATATATAAATAAATAACCTGAAACAAATACTCTATCTAATAATATAAACAAATTCTCTATCTAATAATAACAAATACTCTACCTAATAATAAAACAATCAAATATGGATAAATAAATTATAAATCACATACAAAAATATATATAAACAAATAACCGAAGGAGGTAAAATAAAACAAATTGCATATATACATTTTTTGCCCATTCTTCTACTCATGATAAGGGGCAAAACACTCGGGGTGAAGCGAAACGCTGCATTTTCTGCAGAGGTATATGGTTCTTCTCTTGCATTGGACACATAGTTTATTTTTGGAAATACCTTTTATAATCAAATGATCTGTCCTATCTTTTCGAATACTGTCAAGAGCTGTATACGATTTTTTAAAACCTCGCCCAGTTCTGGGTGTCCTAAAATGTTTCAACAAATATATTACGACCTCTCGTCGTAATATATCGTCGACCTTGCACACAGCTTACATCAACTGCCCAGCCAAAAATGGCCACCACCATTTCTTAGTTCTTATTGTAGTCCGATACGTTGATACAAACTGATCATTTCGATCAACTCCCTCCGTATGCTGGTTGTATTCATATATTGCGAGAGGAATAGGAATACTAATTTTTTTTTTGTTCGGATGAGTACCTTGTTGCTGTTTTATTTTCTCCTTGAATGGTATTAGTCATTACCGTGACAACTGCATTATCATTCCATCTTATAATTAGTAAATCCCCGTTAGTGGCAATTTGAACAGTCTCCCTACGCTGTTTTTTGATAGTTTTTTTGTCAGTAAGGCAGTAATTAGTGGAAACCCGATACTCCCTTAGTGTTGTTATGTGAAATGGTTTTAAAATTTTTGTTCAATATTCAAATAAAGGTCTAATTTTGAATAGCTTGTCAGTTCCTGGAACTATTTTAGAATTATCAGCACAATGGAGATATCTCAGAATATCGTCAAACCTATTACGTCTCTTAGCATTACTAACAAATGGGACACTGCAATCTTCATCTGTACTCCAAAATAAACGTCTTTTTGGAAGAGTATGATAACCTGATAACAATAGTATACCAATAATTAAATATTATTGAGCAGCAATTGCTAAAGAATTTTCTAGTCTGAAAAAGAAATATGAAAATAATTAGTACACTATGTGCCCACGAGCAGCTTTAGACGCATGCAAAATTCAACATCAAATTTGGGCTAGTTTTTTTTTTTTTTTTCTTCTTCATATTTTACACATATTAACTACCAATATTAGAGACAAAATATATATAATCCAAATTTCAAAATAATAATGATTACAAGTACAAATTACCTCTTTCCAGCAGGAGGATTGAGTGAGGACTGACCTAAGATGGGAAAAGGGTGAAACAGGTAGTCACAGCTCCTTTTCTTTGTAACAGGTACCCCACCTCTCACCCCTATTGTCTCAAGTAATGTTCCCCCTTCACTTTAAACCAAAGTACTTAGAAAAATAACAACATCAACAGTACTGGTGGATTTTCAAAAACTGATGCAGCTAAAGCTGCTCGTGGGCACTAATGGGTTAAGGGAAGTCTGCTAAAATGAACTGAAGTATCTGAAGGATTGAGAACTTTTACAGGCGATACCCAACTATCATTTCTTAAACCTTATATCTACCTCACTCGGTCCACTGGCACCTCCAAACTCAGGCATACTAGAATCCAACTGCAACCAAAGCAGTTACATTCCTGGTTAGGGGCTTAGATGTACCCGGCGACCTCTACATTCTTCAACCAATTAGGTTCTAATGTTTTTTCTCCCAGTAAAATTTCTCTGACAAGGCTCCTTATTCTGTTACCAGTTTGCTCGTTCAGCCGGCACTGTCTGAACAGTAAGGGATGTGTGTGTGTGTGTGTGTGTGTGTGTATATATATATATATATATATATATATATATATATATATATTAACATGAAAATAACCATCACAAGCAGTATGGTGCAGTTCGGAAACAACAGAAAACATTTGTTGGGTCCTAAACTGTTTTAGAAATACAAGTTTTTGAACCAACTTAATTTTTAAAGATTATTAAAGGAGTAACGTCCTTGATAGTTGTTACAATACTTCTAAGACTATTGGTTTTGGAATATTTCTATTTAATTCTCGTGCTTAATGCAACTCCCGAACACTATTTTGATTCCATCATTTTGTTTTGCACGTGACACTTTGTACACAAACTATATTTTGATTATAACCGATGTACTATGTATTTGTTGTCAATTATGCATAAGTTAGGTCCTATTTCCTGAAAGGAAAGTAGGACTTAGGTTAATAAATAATGGCATTAAAACAGCTCAAAACAACACTACAAACAATTCAGCTCGTTTGAAAAATTTAGTTAGATGAAAAGGCCTTTAGGTTTTGGAATACTTGTGAATCATAGATACAAACCAAACTTTTTATGACGTGTTTCAAACTTGTTGTTGTTTTTTTTTTTTAAATTCCTTGACTATTGATCATCATTAAGTCACAGATATATTATTGATTATTTAGTGGCAAAAATGAATTTCTTATCTATAAATTGGGCTTAACCTACTTACCTACCATAGAGTATAATCCCTGCTGTATCCTTGCTGCTGATGCTCATTCTGTTTCGCTAACAACCACCTGCCCAAATTTTAGCTGATTTCCCCTGAGGAAAATCAGCTGCTAAGATAGCATTCGTGACGAGATTTCCGAAATTGTCCTCAAATGATCATTGATCCTTCCTAAGAAAAGAGGAAAATGAGGTCCGTTCATATATATATATATATATATATCCATATACACACACATAATAAGCGTAAACACTTAAGAAAACAAAAAGGAAATATTTTTTGTAATAAAGATCCATCCAATTACATGTAGCGATTGATTGAGATTCTTATTAAATAGCGGAACTGTAAAAAAAATAAGAAAAAAATAGCACGAATTCCTTGGAAGAGATAGAAACAAAAAAGAAATTACTATCACATCGTTGGCTTATATTATTAAGATCATCACAGTTCATTAAATTAAATTAATGCAGACGATAAGAAGTTTTTATGTCATAGGTTTTTGGGTCAGACCATCCTCTTGAAAAGAGTTTCTTTTTCCAGTTGTTGGTTAGCCGTTGGTTATTGAATGATAGTGAAGGTTGGTTGTGTACCGGCAGAAACGTTAAAAATCCTTCAGTTAGTTGAGTTTAATAGAAAATGTTAGCATAAAAAATGCAGTGAAAGTATCAATGTTTTATTATTTATTTATCTCATTTATATATGTATATTATATATATATATATACATATATATAATATATAAATAAGATAAATAAATAATTATAAATAATAAAACATTTTTATTTAATATACAGTATAATATGCATTGTTCGTTTCGTAATAATTATGTTGCTAGGTTCACATGTAGTATACAGAATAAATTTATTCTCAGTTGGTATTCTGGCAGGTGGAAGTGACTTCTAATGTAGGTAGGATGAAAAAATTGTTGGCTACGCTTCCACTATAATAATTTATTAACACGGCAAAGGGCTTTCGATGCTGTGGATCATTGTCAGTGGCCCAAGGTTTTCGATGTTGACCTGACGGGTGTTGGACCTAGACTGTCTAGAGAGAGTCTGGCTCCAAGAGTCGACAGGTCAACATCGAAAACCTTCGGGCACTGACGATGATGCACGGCATCGAAAGCGCTTTGCCGTGTTAATAAATTATTATAGTGGAAGCGTAGCCAACAATTTTTTCATCCTACCTACATTAGAATAAATTTACTTGTTTGAAAGATTTGTATGCCTTTCAACGTAGCTTGAAAGATATTTTTATTCATATTATAAATACATACACAAGCACAAGCCTACTCACACACCCACACGCGCGCGTTCGCACAACACACACACACACACACATTGGACCTCTGTACTCGTTGAATCTTGTTTATTCGTTACCAAACTGGTCATTTAAACATGTCATGCACTAGGAAGGGGTGGGGGTTAGAGGGAGGAAACCCAAAATTATACTTGTACTAAGATTTTAATTTTTTTTTTCTTTTCTAATTTTTGATTAATATTTAGTAGTGAAACGGCAACCATAGCTGTAATTTCATCGATAGTATTCTGGTTCAGCTCTGTGAATTCTTAGTTCATACATGGATTAGTTGTATTCAAAATGTGATTAATGAACCTAGCGACTTTATTATATAATTGAAAGCTGTAATAAATTTCAGTATCCCTGGAAGTATACTTCCTGGATATTATGCTACCTGTTGCATTCAATAACTGTGTTGACAGTGTTTCATAAGAGATGATTCACGAGTTATAAATAGGGCTTCAACACGAACACGCCGCATGTACCGCCGAGGAAATAGCTTGTTTTTTAAACTTTTTTTTTAAATCATTCCGTCAACTCCCATTCTTCATTCTTAAAATTGTAAATATTTGTACTCGAAATTTTTTAAAAGTCAATAAAATAGTGTTCATTACTAAGTTACTTAAAGTGAAAATTGGAAAAGTAGAAATGGGGTTATATTGAAAGCTGAAAACAAGAATTTAAAAATTCATTTAATGTTCGAGTTAGAGAAAACATATTGAAATGTTTTTTTTTTATTGGTATTTGCTAGTAATAAATAAACAACAAAAATTAAACATTAACTTCATAGGATTTAAGTTCAGTAGTTTTTGAGGTCTGTCATGATTTTGAATGAATTTCATTTTACTATTTTCGTTTAGAAATTTGGCTTCCAATGTTTGTAACCCGTTTAAATAAACCTTTCAGCTAGAAGACGTTTGTTACAACTGTTTGTAATTATTGGAGGGGCTTCTTGAAATTTAAAATCTAAAATAACTATTCAAGTCTGTATTATGCGAGTGATATGAATTAGTTTTGTCATAAATATGCCTGAATAAAAAAGAAACTCACATATCCAAAAATCAAAAATTCATAGGGTCTAAGGTAACCGAATTTAGCACCTATATATATGTTTTCAATGTGTCTTAAAGTAGCAGTTTGGAAATAAAATAAAATAATATTTTGATGTTAATTAAAATATTTCGATTTTTAAGATAATTTAGGGGTTTTTATTTTTTTTAAAATAAATGTTGGCTCAACATAAAGCTCTGTATAACATATTATATATTGTACCCGTATATCGGGTTGTTTAATCTCGTGAGTTAGGGGGTATTTATTAGAGTAAAATCTCGAAGAGCTTACAAACAAGTTTGACACTTTTTTAGGAAATTTCATTAAATAAAAATAAGCTATTTAGTTTCTACTCGACGCAATTTCAAATGTACACCGATCCTACTTAAAATAAAGCGAACAATTATGTCCATATATGTACATGAATGAACTTGTTGACCGTCTATACCGATATCGTCTAAAGACAACATGATCTGGAGATGATTACCAGTGATCATTAATGTCTTTAAAAATCTTTATTTAGCGCTTTCAACTATTCCAGTTCGTTATCTAGTGAGCATTTAGCATGTGTTGAGCTCCAAGGCAGGCACTGAAGATGACAATGAATTGTTAAGCGTTTAATAGTTTTTTTTAAGGGCATTAACTGCTGGTAATTATCTCCTGATGTAGTCTGAGTGACGTTTACACTGCACTTTTGGATACTCAATGAATTACAGCTTCAATTAGTTTGTATCGGCTCTAACTAAAATTTCAATAATTAAATCTGTATATTGCGGACATATACCTTAAAGACTAATTCAAATAGAATTACGTAAATTAACAACGCAATGGCAGATACCCTTCATACTATGAAGAGCGATTCTCAGCAGATGTCTAAGAAAATTAATATGTTCCCAATGATCTTTGCAAAGCGAAAAAATGGTTGCGAAATCGAAAGGTATATTTATAGCTCCCTGTCACTATTTTAAGAGTGCATTGTGAACTGTTTTTATCATTCATTATCTTCCCATGTATTTTACTATATTTCTGAAGGATCACAGTGTGGAATATTTCGACCTTCGGAAAGAATTTTCTTCATTGTCGGTTTTACATTGTTGTCTTCGGGCCAAAGATTGGTTTTACAGGTCAAGGTCATTCAGTGATCAGCCATTCATTTACTACTAGCCCTACAACTCCAATCAAACTAGAAACTAATAGAAAGCTGTCCTTGATTTCATTCAATGCAAAATGTAACACGTCTAGAGAATCTGATCCACTTGAAATCATTAGACGTCAGTCACCCAGCTGCAGGGGAAATTAAGTAGATTCTCCACGTGCTGAAATACCGTGCTGATGATCTCATTGCACGCTCAATTCTCTTTTTCTCTAATAATAAGGCTATGGGGGAAAAAAGGGGCTGCGTAAACTAAGCAGATTTCCCACGCAAAGGTTTACATTAGAGAAATCTACATACTAGTAACAGGAGTAGTAAAGAGTATCTAAACCAATTTTACGATAGCCGAACAGTTACGGAAACGGACGAACTAGCTTTCGGCGGATACTAACGAATAGACCCGACATCAGCTGATCTCATCTCCCTTGTTATCCGCGCACACTTAATAAAAATACAAATTTCTCGGTTAATATTCAAGATAGAAAATAAATGTATATAACAATATTTATAGTAAATTTAATCTATACAAGATTTCGATCTGGAAAACTATATTTGGTATTTAAGCTTCGATTAATGTGGTTTATTATATAACAGAGTATTGTTTACGTAACACGATTGGAAGTGGGGGTTTACTGAAGGCTGAAAGGAAAATGCAAATATCTCGGTTAATATTCAAGATAGGGAATAAATGTATATAACAATATTTATAGTAAATTTAATTTGCAATAAGAATTACTCTATACACTTTTTTGATCCGACTTATAGTAACGGAGATATTTCAAATTTTAAAACTTCTCCCCCTCTAAACCCCCCTTCCCACTGATCCGATTTCTGTCATTAACGAACTTGATCTTTATTTTTACATAAAACGATTAAATATCGATTTTGGCAACGATCAAACGATCTATGGAAATTTGAGTACTACCTCAATGAGAGGGTTTCCATTAAGAAACACCTACTAAAATGAATCTTATAAGAACCCGATGTAAATGAAACTTTAGTTTATGCTGGCCATGAGATGAGATGTTCAGTGATATTAAAAGTGCAATTTGCTTTGGTTTATTTGCAGTTAGGAATAATTAACTGTTTATACCTAGGTATAATAGTTGTAATAATAGTTTATAGGTATCATAGAGCTCTTGAGTCATTTCTTTTTTTTTTTCCAGTCTCCTTTAATCTAGGTCGCATCAAGCGGTAAGAATGGCTTCTGGTATATTATTAGCTGAGAGAGTCATATATCTTAACCCAAACATTAACAAGTCATAAACCTTTTCATTATAGAACTCAGTTATGCAATGTATATAATTTAGAAAAATTATATTTATGAACGTTCACTTCATTCTAAACGGGACTAATTATATGTTACCATCCTTTTCTAGCCTCGTTGGGACTAAGGAAATAAATAAATTCCTATTGCCCAGGCGGGAGTCAAACCCTAGACTCTAGGTTTACCAAGTGAATTAAGACCAATAACTTCACTCTCACGGCCAGCCTGAACCCCCCCCCCCCCATAAATTCCTTCACGCAAGGCTTTCAGACCGCAACTAAGCAGATTTACCTTGCGCTGGTTGGGTCACTGGTGATCTCATCTCACCATATATTTTTTAGCAGATTTCCCTCAAGCGAAATCAGCTATTAAGGTTGTACTCATGACGCGATTTTCGAAATTTTTCTTCAAATGTCTATTGATCCTACCCAGGAGATGACGAAAATGAGGTCCGTTCAAAACTGTATATATATGTATATATATATATATATATATATATATATATATATATATAAACACACACACACACACACACACACACTGCTGAAATCGGAGGGGGGGGGGTAGAGTGGGAGAATTTCTAAAATGCTTAATATCTCCGTTAATATGCGTCGGATCGAAAAAGTGTATGGAACCAATCTTATTGCAAATGTAACGTCCTATAAATGATGTCATGTACATTTTTTCATTATCTTGATTATTAACTGAGATATTTGCATTTTTTAGTTTTTGGTCTTCAGTAAAGCCCCATTCCTACTCATCTCATATTAACAATATTCTATTACGTTATGAAGCACTTTATTTGAAGCTTAAATACTAAATATTGTTCTTATTGAACTTTTAAGTTTTGAAATAAATGCAAATACGTGGTGCACGTGGGAAATCTGCTTAGTTAACGCAGCCCCTGCGTGGCGGACTTTTTACTTCTATGTAATGTGTAGAATAAAAATTGTATAGCATTAATATTTTATCAAGATTGATTTTATAACAGTTTTCGATCAGATTCATAATAAGGAATGTCGAATTTTCGGATTGCCTCTGCTTTTAAATCCACCCTATTCCTTGTCCGATGTCAGCCTTCAACGATCAGACGTCAACAATTGTACATTGTATGCTCTGGTGGCATTAAGTTTTATATGATCGGTTCATCAAGCTCAATATTTAAGCGTTCTATGTAAACCTAATGGCACAATATATATTCGTTGTTGGTTAAATTCGGATTAAGAGGAACTCGGGGGACTTCCCAAAAATTCGAAATATCTCCAAATGTAGTATTCTTCAAGTCTATATCTAAGCACTATTACACAAACACGAATATAATACGTAACCGAGTTAAACGTAGTTTAGCAGATTTCCCTTAAGGACAGACGACTCATCGGTATCCTACATAGAAATAGAGAATAGGTAGTAAGTATGCTCGGATGTAAAAGTATGTCGGATGACGTCATTAACGTGTCACTGCAGCAGGCAGGACATCTGCTTAATTTATTGAATGTGATTTGTCGTATTCGTGTGCGATTGATAAAATTTCAAGGAACATTGTATATAGAGGTAAATCTGGTGTTCACTTAAGGAGAAATTTATTGATGCTTCTGAAAGTTTGGTCTTCTTAATGCACTTGAATATAATATAACTCGAGACGTGGGTTCGATTCCCGCTCGGGCAAATGACATTAATATAGAGTCGGATAAATACTTTATTGAGTTTTATTTGAGTCAATATTCATTGCTCTGTTCTAATTCCGTCCAATAGTTCGTGTCCAGGATGTGGGTAGTTGTGCCCCTATCCCACGTCTAAGGACTGATGAATCGTTTCTTAAGTAGTCAAAGGATATACCATAAGTTACCTACGATCAGTAGAAAGTATATACTGTAAGTTACTGTCAAGTTATCTAAGATCAGTAGAAAGTATATACTGTAAGTTACTGTCAAGTTACCTACGATCAGTAGAAAGTATATACTGTAAGTTACTGTCAAGTTATCTAAGATCAGTAGAAAGTCTGCCATGCAGGAGCTGCGTAAACTAAGCCGATTTCCCAAGTGCTGCTATGACACACGTGATTTTACGTAACCACTATTTTCTATTTCAATGAAAAAAAACCTGAGTGGGGGGGGGTATTGAAGGCTGAAAACAAGAAAGAACGGAATACCTCGCTTAGTACTTGATCTACGAAAATATGCATAGAACAACAATTGTAGAGCTTTAATAGTTTAATCAGGTTGACTCTATAAGATTTTACGATCCGACAAATAATGGCGGAGATATTTCGAATTTTCTAAATCCTCACTATTCCAAGCCGATTTTCGCAAATCACAGGTACGATCTTTAGTGTAGAATAAAACAGATAAATATCGAGCATGGTATAGATCAAATGAGCATTTTCGAAACAAGAACGTAAAACGTTAATTGATGAAGTCCTCTCACAATGAATTTGCTCATCATTAAGAGCTGCCACAAGCACGCACCAAACATGACCACCAGAAAAAGCCGGTTGGAAAACCGTTGAAATATCGTGGACCACCACACATCGCTGGAGATACGCTGCTCACAACTACCATAAGTTCCCAGCGACGAAGTTAACGAATTTAGTCCATGTTATTACAGCTTATTGTTATTAGGACATGACTAGGAGTGGGGGTTTACTGAAGGCTGAATACAAAAACTTCCAAATATTTCGCTTGATATTTATGTTAAAGAAAATATGTATATAACAACTTTTATAGACAATTAAGTTTACAATAAGATGAGTTCTATACACTTTTTTGAACTAACGTATAATGGCAGGGAATTTTCGAAATTCACCCCTTCTAAACCCACCCTCCCCACTGTCTGATTTCAGCTGTTAACGAACTTGATCTTTATTTTTATGTAATAAAGTTACACATTAAAGTTACTGTCAAGTTATTTAGTATTCAGCCTTTTGTAAACCATATTAACAATGAACTGCTACATCATGTACCACTTTATTCTAAGCTTAAATACCAAAAATTGTTTTCTTTCAACTTCTGTATGGATATGTTGAGTGATGGTGTCATTTAAGATTTTACTTTTTTACCTCAAAAATGTTATTTGTTCATATTTTACTGTTTCATTCAACACTAAAGATCATATTAGTTAGTGGCTGAAATCAGACATGGAATAGTGGCGGTTAAGAAGGGTGATTCGAAAATTCAAAATATCTCTGTTACTACGGGTTGGATCGAAAAAAGTTATAGAAACTGTCTTCTTAAGCCGTTTCTATTCAAATGCTGTCCCATATATTTTCTCTTAACTGAATTATTTAGCAAGTTATTAGTACTTGTTCACTAGAGTGTCATACCAGCAAATGGAAAATGTGCTTAGTTTACACAGCCCTTGTGTGGCGGACGTATTTCTCTAACTGAGATGTTTGCAGTTATTTCGTATTCCCCACTTGTGATTTTACACAGGAGTTAACTCATGAAATTTTCACTTATAGCAACTGTTTCAATAAACATCTTATGCCCTATTAATTTAGGTTATTTATAATGTGGGAAAGAGGGAATAGAATGTGAGATTACATCTGGTAAAAATCTGCTAGCAGCTCAGAAAATCACTGTAATTTCCTTTATTGTACTTTTTAAAACCTTTTCTTAAATTTGATTATTTGAAATTTAGCATTGCCTTATGATTTGTTAAAAAAATCTGAAATATTGATTTCATAGATATTGTATCCATCATTTTTGAATGATGGAAAATACAAAAGTATGTTCCTTTAGGTACACCAATTTTCTTAATTTATTATTTTTATTCATCCAGGTGTTTTTATTTATTGATTTTTTTTACAGAGGGTCTACTACTTGTCCCTGGAATATTACATGGGGAGATCACTTACTAATACAATGATTAATGTAGGAATTCAAGGCATATGTGATGAAGCTTTGTACCAGGTAAATATACTTATAAAATCATTTATAGTTGATAGTCTTTGAACTGAACGGATTCAACAAAAAATATTTCTATACACAATAATAAAATATGTGTCAATTTATATTTATTAAAGCAAAAAAGAAAAGAGATGCAAAATTATGGAATATGAAATGGCAGACAAATATATATATTTTTTTTAATAGATGGGGCTTGATATCGAAGAATTAGAAAGTTTAGAAGAAGATGCCGGATTAGGAAATGGAGGCTTAGGTAGGCTGGCAGCATGTTTCCTAGATAGCATGGCAACCCTCGGCCTAGCAGCTATTGGATATGGCATAAGATATGAATACGGTATCTTTGCTCAGAAGATTGTCAACCATGAACAGGTATCTTAAAGATTATTTACTCCTTATTCTATATTTGGTATTCTGATTAACATTGATCATATATATATCAAGATAAGAAAAATGTAGTCTTCTTCCATTTGACAGAGAAGGACAGACCTATCTCTGTAAAATGGACAAACAAATGTCCAATTTGTTACAAATAAAAATCTTATGACATCAAATGGCTTCCTTGTACTCTTATTAAATTAAATAAAACATTTTGCTGTATTTTATTTAAAATTATGTCATTTGAATGCTATAGACTATATCTCCACCCCAGATTAATAAACTTCATAATTTATAGATCTTTTCACTTAAACAAAAAAGTTCATCCTCTAAACCCTACCTCCCTCTAATTTTGATTAAAAGGAGAGGCGAACAAACTATACATTGCAAGAGTCCTAAATATTAAATATTAACATTCTAAAGCTAGCCATTTATGAGTTTTATATGATATGTACATACATGTAGACGTCACGCCAAAACTAGTCAAAACGGATACATGGAGGTTCGAAACAGATAGTTGCATTGAAATCTGAAAACCAAAAAATTGTTGCAGCTACAATAATTCCTTTACATCAGGCAAGGAAGTAAAATAATACAGATGTAATTGCATTACCATTACAGTGCAATACAATGAAGCGAAAAATAATAATATAGCTTGGTGGTTGGAAGTTCTTAGTTGGGTCTAGCCACTGAGTCCATTGAACTTGAAAGTTATCTGTATTTGAAGCGTGAGTCCAATTTTATTATACCATCCTGAATGTCTTATTTTGGAATAACGACACGCTTAGTTCATAAAGGAATAGCTTTAGAACTATCTATTATATTTTAATTTTCCAAACTTATTTTATCACTATAATCCACAAATGAAAACAAGCAGGTCAAAACTTTAAAATCCTTTCTATAAATGAAATAAAAATAGACTGAAAAATAAAAAATAATGTTTAACTTAAGGCTGGAGTGCGGTGGGAGAGTAATAAAACCTTTTAAAGAAACTTGTACTATTTCTAGGTGGAATATTGGTCTCGTTTGAAAAATAATCCATTTCTCAAGTACAAACCATGAAGAAAAACTCAATCTCATTTTTTTTTATTATCAATAAATGTTATTAAACTTATATTGAAGTACTTTGTTACCTTTTAGGTGGAGGAGCCTGATGATTGGTTAAGATATGGAAACCCATGGGAGAAAGCTAGACCAGAATATACAATCCCTGTACATTTTTATGGCAATGTCATTGATACTCCAAGTGGCAAAAAATGGATTAATACTCAGGTATGAGTAGTACAAAAATAATTGTAGTTTATGACATAAAGATAGGAGGTTTATTGAGCTCTTTTTCAGTTGTTTACACACGTGGTTCTTTAAAAAACATATCCCTAATATTTATTAACACATTTTGTTATTAGAAGTAATTTAACAGATTCGTGAGATGTCCATTCACTCCTGAAAATCTGTCCTTTTGTTTCACACTACATGGGTTGAGTAATATTCCTTAGTAAGATCCCTAAATCAATGCTTTTTAATAGCGTCTACCGAGCTCTGCCAATCAGCATGCATTTTAAATTATGCAGAAGATATAATAATGTTTATGTGACTGAATGGTACGATCTTCATGTGTAATATTTTCTGTGAACATTTATATTGTTATTGCTTAGAAAGTTTTGGTTCTTCTCAATACTGATTTATTTAAAATAGAAATTCATTTGTGATAATTACTGGAAACTAGTGGTAAAAAATAGCTTTGGAAATATCAAGGCATGGCCAATACCCCTAGACGTAGATAATCATAACTTGGATCACAGAGTTCTACAGGATTTTATGACTTGGCTTTACCTCTGTACTGTGGAAATAGCATTATGATATATAAATGCATAAAGAGATATATGTGTGTTTTTGATATTTGTAAAGATATCAATAATACCCCAATATTTGCTAAATATTATTTTAATTTGAATGTACATTATCGTTCAAATGAAAATATATCTCAATAAATAGCTGTGACTTTTGTTTTAGGTTGTCCTAGCTATGCCTTATGATTCTCCTGTCCCTGGTTATGAGAATAATGTTGTGAACACTCTTCGTCTTTGGTCTGCAAAGTCACCAATAGAATTCAATCTTAAATTTTGTAAGTATTAAAAACGTACTTGAATACCTTTGTAATTGAGGTATTTAATTTAATTTTTATTTTTTAAGTGTGTTAAATTGTAACTTGAACCTCTTGGCTGGCCGAATTTCATTTTCAAATTCATGGGATAGATGAAAATGGCCCTTTCCTCCACTATAAATATTTTATAGTGCAAACTTTATATTCAGAGCTAACTTTTGAGGGACTGTCTTATTTTCAGTCCTCTTTATACCAATACAAACATCAATTAAATATTTGCATTAACCTATCTTTATTTAATATTTTGAGATTAGTTAAGTTAAAAGAAAAAAAATATTAGTAAAAAATGAAGATTATGTTACTGTTTAACTAATGACTGTTTCTTAACAGATCACTAAAGATGAAGCTTGTCCTCAAAAGCTGGTTCAAAATAAATCATTTATAATGGATGTTTTAACAATTTGTGTTAACCTAAAGTACTGTTTCAAATGGTACACAACAATTACATTAATTGCTCTATTAGAAAACATTTAGCGTGGCAATTGCAGAATTTGAAGCTGGGTCATCTTAGATCCTAGTCCCGCATACTGTCACTTATCTGTCCTCACATCATAAATTCATTTTTCCACACATAGTTAATGATTTTTTAAGGAATTAGGACAATATGAAATATACATAAATAACAATAAATCAAAAGAAAAACAATGCAGTAACTTGAGATAGTCATGGGTGATAAGCACAGGCTTTACGACTCTTGGTTAACTTTAGATTAACTAGTCACAAAGGTACAGGATTTTATTTGGCTGTGGATACACTAAATATAATCCAAATATCGTCCAACCCGTACTAGAAATATTGATAACCTCAACTGATTAGCCTTAACTGCATTAGTATACTTACCTTTTAGCAGATTTCCCTTAAGGGAAATCAGCTATTGAGGTTGTACTCATGACGGAATTTTCCTTCAAATGTCCATCGATCCTACCTAGTAGATGACGAAAATGAGGTCCGTTCAAAACTGTATATATATATATATATATATATATATATATATATATATATATATATATATGTATGTATTACCTGTTACCGCTCTAGCGGTCGCAATTGTTGTTTAATCGTTACCAAACTCGATATTTAGTCGTTTTATATAAAAAGAAAGATCAAGTTTGTTAATGGCTGAAATCGGACCAGTGGAAAGGGGGGATTTTCGAAAATTCGAAATATCTCAGTTACTATACGTCGGATCGAAAAATTGTACAGAATCAATCTTATTGAAAATTAAATTTACTATAAATATTGTTATATACATTTATTCTCTATCTTGAATATTAAACCGAGATATTTGTATTTTTATTAAATCTGGGCAGCTAAGGGACGGGTGACTTTCCCGCCAAAAGCTAGTTCGGCCGTTTCCTTAACTACTCGACTCTCGTGAAATTTCTCTATTGTAGAACTTCACGTGGGAAATCTGCTTAGTTTACGCAGCCCCTGAGTGACAGACTTTTTAATCCATAAATAAGTCTCAAATTTGAATTGAAAATAAGTTAAGAAGTATTAAAACTACCTCATATGTGATTAATCTTCATACAACAAAGTCAATCTACATTAGAACATTATAATTAAAGGAGTGTGCATTTCACACCATATTTTGTAAACCAGTGTTTTATGTTAAAAATGTTATTTATTAGCATCCACTTTGTGCTACTATGGCTAATTGGGACAGGTTATCTTTTTTTTTTTTTTTTTTTTTTTTTTTTTTTATCTGATACCTTGCAAATCAAGTAGATTTAGTGATTTTTGCAGCCAGGTGACTGCTTGGTGCGAAGAAGATAGGCCCCTTGTACTAATCGAATTATTTGAAGGGGGTTTTGTGAGACTCATTGGGTGTAATATAATTGTTCTGTACGTTAGCTGGGGGCGGGTGGAGCACCAGCTGGGTTGGAAGGAGGATAGGTGAAAAGGAAGGAAGAGATAGGATTATAGGAGAAGGGGAAAGAAAAGAGGAAAGTCGACAGGTTACCACCCTTTTCTAGTCAGGATTGGACTAAGAATTTTATTTAATGAGCTCAACACTAAATAAATTTCTATTGCCTAGGCAGGAATAGAACCCACCGCTCTAGGTTTACCGAAGATTTTTTTCTAGAATTCTATATATTCCTCCTCTTCATGGTTCATCTTTTAATAAATCTTAAATTATTAAAAATGTTTTTTTTTGTGTGTGACCACTTTACTTGTTTATGAAAATAATGTTTTTATATATGCCATTATTTACTTTACTTGTTCATTAAAATAATGTTTAAAATTAAATATATCCGCTCCTCAGTTAATAATGGAGATTACATCCAAGCTGTATTGGATAGAAATTTAGCAGAAAACATATCTAGAGTCCTCTATCCCAATGACAACTTTTTTGAAGGAAAGGAGCTACGACTCAAACAGGAATATTTTATGTGTGCTGCAACTTTGCAAGTGAGTTTAGTCTCAATTTTTATAAGAACTTTTTTTTCGTTTGTGTGATTATGCATCATTTTCACCTGATAATTATTCTTTAGGATATTATCAGAAGGTTTAAAGTAACAAAGAAAATGAAAAATGAACCTGTGGACTTGAAATTGCTACCAGAAAAGGTTGCAATTCAACTAAATGATACACATCCTTCATTAGCAATTCCTGAGCTCATGAGAATCTTGATAGATGAAGAAGGACTGCAATGGGATGAGGTAAATAAATATTTCAATTTGTTAATTCTTTGAATAAGTTTATCATAAATTATGATAATATTATATGCTTATATACTTTTTCCTTGCCAAATTCGACTTCCAGATAAAATCAACTAATTCCTAACCAAATTAAACTATTTTAAATTCAAATTGGCTTTCATTCAGACCAAATTAGTTATTTTTTCATTCTAATTCTACATTTCACAGATCATGTTGAACTATTTCTACTTTAAATTCAACCTTATATCTTGACGGGTATATTTTCCAGGTACTTGAATATAACTTTAGTAAAGAATTCAGAGATATAGAGGGTTTTATAATCTTAAATGAATCAAAATGTTAGTCTTAATTACCATTCCTGTTCTGTATTTCAATGCATTCAGTTTAAATAGTTTAATTAGATTTGTTAAAAGTTAAATTGGTTTTGAAAAACGCTTAATTCGTCCTGGAAAACGTTCAGTTTGACTTGAAACTGGTATATGAGCTAATGAAATAACCTAAAAATATCTACATCCCATTTAAATAATTTGTACTTTTATTTATTTATTTATATTTTTGTCAAGAAATTTATATTTTGTTATTTATTTTTTAGGCTTGGAAGATAACTGTAAATGTGTGTGGTTACACCAATCATACTGTTTTACCAGAAGCGTTAGAAAGATGGCCTGTCTCTTTGCTGGAACACATTCTTCCTCGACATCTGCAAATTATTTACCAAATAAATCACCTTCATCTTCAGGTAGCTTTATTATTATCATTGCTTATTTATTAAGAATCACTTTATGTTACTATGGACTAATTGGGCCCAGTTATCTACATGTTTCCACCCCTTTCTAACCACAGTGGTGCCAGGGATTTTATTTAATGAGTTTGTCACTAAATAATTTTTACTTGCCCAAGGAGGAGCAATTGAACCCCCAACTCTAGGTTTACTAAATGTATTAAGATCAATACATTAACTAGTATGCTGCAAGTTCTATTATTAAATATTTATATTAATAAATATTGCTGTACTTTACAAGCACATTCTTAATCTTAATTAACATTAACCTGCATTTAATTTTCCCAAACAGTCCAAACTTATAGAGATGGATTAATTTATTTGGAGAAACCCTTCTATTATTTTATACATTAGACAAAGTTTATATATATATATATATATATATATATATATATATATATATATATATATATATATATATATATATATATATATATATATATATAATCTGCTTGCGTAAATGGCATCAATGTAAGTAGCACCTTCTCATGTATATAGAACTGGCGTTTTTTTTTTTATTCACTTCCAAGCTTGGAAGACTTTCTATGCTACTTAATCAGAACTGCTTAGATTTAAGTAAGAGTTGCCAAAGGGGTTTCAAAGGTAGAACTCCGGTTCCAAGCCTTGCTCACCACTCTGGCTGATTCTCTCTGCAGATGCAATTCAAATGTAATAATACAAATATCTTTTGATTTATATTTTAAAAAATTCTTTTAGTCGTAACTTTTTATTTAACTTTGGAATATATTCAAATATGAATTATTTTATATATTAGGTGTTTAAATTAATTCATAGCATTTACTGGGGACAACTCATTCCAGATCATCTATGGCTAACAGGGGTTTACATCGAGTTGATCAGTCACTACATAAAACTCAGATTGTGAGTCCTTTGAGTCCAGCTCGGGAGTGGCTAAAGAACTTAAAGGTCTATAATGCCTACTGAAATTTTATATATATATATATATATTTCATTTATTTAGGGGAAGGGAAAAATAATGAGGTGGAAAACCATTAATTTATATTCTACTCATAGTAATGCACAATTAAAAAAACTTTATATGTAACCTCCCGTAGATTTTCAAAAAGGCTATTTGTTTCTTCTTTCAGGAAGTTCTTAAGCATTTCCCTGGCGACTTGGACAGAATGAGGAGAATGTCACTAATTGAAGAAGACGGTGAAAAGCGGGTAAATATGGCTCATCTTTCAATCGTGGGGTCTCATGCTGTCAATGGCGTTGCTAGGATTCATTCAGAAATTCTCAAGGATAATGTGTGAGTAACTTCAACAATAAATAATATCTTCCTATTCTCAAAGATTTAGATTAAATATTTTTATTTTTGTAGATTTAAAGACTTTCATGACATTTGGCCTGAAAAATTTCAAAACAAAACCAATGGGATTACACCTAGAAGATGGCTCCTCTTATGCAATCCGACTCTTTCACATTGTATTTCAGAGGTATACTTTTTTATGAAAGTTGGCTTGTTTTATTACTTCCTGCTTTTTAAATTAAAATTAAATATTTAACAACCAAATTGAACCTTTCAGAGAATAGGCGAGGAATGGATAGTGCATTTAGAAAAGTTAGCCGAACTGAAAGCTCTTGCAAAAAATCATGCCTTCCAAGATGAAATAATAAAAGTGAAACAATGGAATAAAAGGACTCTTGCTCAACTCCTTGAATCTGAGTATAATGTAAGAATTAATCCTGCATCAATATTTGATATCCAGGTAAATAGCTTAATATTATTTTAAACTTAAAAATTGAATTTCACCTTTACATTTTTCATGTTTATTTATTATTCATTTACTTATGTCAATCAAAAATTAAAACTATTTTTCATTTTGCCTGTTTGATACAGCACTGTTCAAAAGGTTTAGATCTGTATTCGACTCTATTCTGTCTATTATATATTCGACTTGGTGTTTATTAAAATATATTATTTAAATTCTTTATCTCACTGTTCATGTTGACAACATTCTGTTTGCTTTTCATTATGTGGATATTTTCCCCTTGATTACATTTTTGTTTTATTCTTTATTTTCTATATCGTCAAACTTAAATTTATGTCAGAATTTCCACCCAAAAAGGTTTTGTCTTATCGATTATCAGCATTGTTACAGTACTGTTTTATCTCTTCCAAATGGATTACAATGATTCTTCTATGCAAAATTAATCCTAGACAGAAAACTTTATTTTATAAGCATTTTATATGGTATCCTTGTCTTTAATTTTATCTTTTATATGGCTAACATCTCTCTTACATAATCCACACATGTCTACACTATTGGTCTCACATCTTTATAGACATTCTTAGTGTTTTCAATAGATATAGACATTTATGTAAATGCATTCCTCATTTTTTTTTTTTTTTTTAGGTTAAGAGGATACATGAGTACAAGCGCCAACTACTAAATTGCTTACATATTATTACAATGTATAACAGAATAAGAAAAAATCCCAGAGGAAAATTTGTCCCAAGAACTGTTATGATTGGGGGCAAGGTAAGTAGAATCAACACAGCCATTGAGTATTGTTTTTCAATAAGTGTAATATTTTTTACTAGAACTACTGAACGAAACCTAGTATTTGAGTTAGCACCAACTCGTACTAGATTATAAGATATACTAACATTCTTAGGTACGATCAGGAGTGGGGGTTATAAGGGAGGCCAGAAAGGAATAAGCGTAATATTCTGTTTCCTGTTCTTTTTTCGCAAGATGTGGACATAACAAAAATGCTTGCTTTGCTATTCAGAGCAACTTTTGTTAAAGCAATGAATTTGCAAAGAAGTATTCTTATTCTTCAAGTCTCTAAAATATTTATGTTTGCTAAAATTACCAGACATGTTGGCAAAAAATGTATGTGCATGTATTAAACATGGAAATGGGAAATATAAAACTTTTGCACATTGTGAAGCCTTGCAGCAAAAAAGAATCCCATCACTATTCCAAAGATTCCCCGAGCAAAGCCGGGGGCACCTATTATATATTGCATACTCTATGGACTCAAAAGTAATTATCACATTAGGCATTAAGTGAAGTTAAATTCACAGGTATCCCACTGCTCTTCTACTGTGAAAGATAAGTTTACGAAAAAAGTGTGGAACCTCCCCCCCCCATTTATAAATTTTATAGGATATTAGTTTTAAGATCTTACTCCTATGAATATATTTTTTTAATTAGTTTTTCAACGAATGGTAGTCAATTTATTTTCATAATACATGATATGATGGGAATTTGAGAGGAAATTATAAAACAGATCATTTCATTTATAGTCCTCCCCAATATTCTGTTAAATATTTATTTCTACAATGATGTATGCCTATGTTCTTGTGTGTGTGTGTGTCTCTCTCTCTCTCTCTCTCTCTCTCTCTATATATATATATATATATATATATATATATATATATATATATAGATACATTGTGAATATAATTCAGTGCCTTGATATAAATTCACAAGACTCTTAATCTCATATTATGCACAATAAAATCACAAACACTTTCCAATGCCCAAATTATAGTTTGATATTTCTAACTAGTCTAATTAAGTTATTCATTTATTATGTTTCAAGGTGACTGTATATATTTTGCATAGGTATTTACCTAAAACTTTCTTTTTTTTAGGCTGCTCCTGGTTATTATATTGCTAAAAAGATTATTAAACTTATTGCAAGTGTAGCTGATGTTGTGAACAATGATCCAGTAGTTGATGACAAACTGAAGGTTATATATCTCGAAAATTACAGAGTAACTTTAGCCGAAAAAATCATACCAGCAGCAGATCTCAGCCAACAGATTAGTACGGCAGGAACTGAAGCTTCGGGAACGGGCAACATGAAATTTATGGTAATACGCTCATTTTGAAATCTACTATGTGAAATTATCTTCTTTTTTTTATAATTTAGGAAAGTATTATATGATGAGTTATTTTATTGACTATCTTATAGTCTATATGGTGTCTCTTTTCACACATTTGTTATTCCTTATAGGGAAGAAAATTCAAAATATCTCAGTTATTATGAATCAGAATAAAGAGAACCATAGATTTTCTATAAATGTTCTGTTTATTTTTTTTATTTATCTCAAATATTATATAAAATATTTATTATAAAGGACCCCATATGCAGATTATATTTCTATTCCTGTTTAGGCTTCTTAGATTGTGAGAAATAGAGAATAAGTAGTCAGGACCAAATATTGACCTGGTGTCATATACCAACTATTTGGAAATCTGCTTAGTTTATGCAGCCCCTGTGGGGCAGACTTTTTTTAGTTGGTATAGTTGAACTTCCAGTTAATTTAGACCAGGGATGAGCAAATCTTTAAAATGTACAATGCTTCAGCATTAATTTAAATTTTTATTTCTTGTCAAATTTATCAAACGATATTGGTCGTCATCTGTCAAATACATGAATTGGGGATGGCTCTCTTGGAATTTTGGCCTCAAATTATGTCCTCTCCACTCTTCCCGATGCCTTTATTGTTGGGCAGTGGTGGAGAAACCAGGTTTTTTTGGGGGATGGGACAGAGGGTTAAAACTGCTATTCTACTTTAGACTCTGTTGACATTTATATTTTATCCCGTACAACCAGATGTACTCAATGGTCAGCCAGTTTTGAAAGTCACCAATAAATATTACAATATAAAAAATCTGATGTCCGCACTACATGGGCTTCTTTTACTCCAGTTAAAGTAAATAAACAAAATGTCTGGTTGCACTTCATTTAAAATTACTTCATTTGAAAGTGGTATACAATATCACTGTTCCAATGCATCAGATCGAAAAGTATCATAGAACTTAATTTATAGATCTTTTCACAAAGAAGGTGAGATATGAACAAACTGACTAGACATCTCGCTGAAACTAGTCAAAATGGGCTCAGGGAGGGTCAAAACAGATAATTCCATTAAAATCTGAAAATTGTGATTGTTTTGCATGATTACAATACTTCCTTTATTATTATTATATCACTGGGGCCTTCAGGATAAGATCATTTATTCTTTTTGAATTATACTCTATCATTTTGTTTTATTTTTTGTTGTGGTATCTTCTTTTACTAAAATTCTAAATGTTGAAGTTTTGCATTTCATTTAGTTGAACATTACTTTGTTTGTATTCTCTTTTGTTCTATGTTATTTATTTATTTGTCCTTCTATCTAAGGCCACCAGACCCCTGTAATAGTTATATAACTAAATACAGAATATTATTGAAAAAAAAAAAAATACTTCCTTTATTTTGCACAAGAAACTAATAATGATACTGTTGTCATACCAGTCAGTGCAGACTGTTGTCATTGGCTGATCATCTAGTACTGGTGGCAAGCACTTTACTTGATACTGGATCAATCTGTTCAATGTTTTTTAATTTGATTTATTTCTAATAATGTAAGGAAAAATGTTCTAATTGGTTACACTGTCCCATCTTTATTAAACAGGATTTATTGTATTATCTAGAGCCCAATTTGTATCTCTAATTCAATTAATGTCATTCAGCTCATGCTGGCCTGATTTTTGCTGCCTGTATTCCTAAGGTTTATGTGATCTAAAACTTTAAAAGGAATATATAAATAATAACTTCTATTATAAGTGAGTCAGTTAGACTTTAATATCAAAATTTGATGAAACAACTATCCTTTAATTTATGGAGCAACCTTGAATATGTGTTTCATAATATAAAAACATTAAGCTCTAAATCAAAGATTAAGGATTTTCTCAAAGCTTGATGATTTTTAGTTGAATGGTGCTTTGACTATTGGAACTATGGATGGTGCAAATGTCGAAATGGCTGAAGAAATGGGCGAAGAAAACATTTTCATTTTTGGCATGAGAGTCAATGAAGTCGAAGCCCTATCTAAAGCTGGCTATAATGCCATGGATTATTACAATAAAAATGAAGAACTGAGAGAAGTTATAGACATGATTCAGGGTGGATATTTCTCACCTTTAAATCCAACAGAGTTCCAAGATATTGTTGATGTTCTTCTTAAATATGATAGGTAAGTAAATACAACATTTTAATTTCTTCATTTTTCTTTTATATTTACCTTCTGAGTGGTCTGATGTTGTTTTAAAAGTCATAGAATTATTATCCACACAATGTGATTTCCCTAACTTCTGTGAATGACCATTTCATTTATGTCTATTACATTCTTATCAATTGTAGGGAAACCCAAAAATAGGAAGTATAATTGGAAGGCTATAATGTAATTACAATGAATCATCAATGCATTGTATTTGCAGCCATCGGGTTCTTTCGGAAGGCGCTCGTTACATATTACTGTACCCACCAAAATCCTCTTCTGAAAATTACTTTCTAGGCCCATCTCTTTCCCTGTACCCACTATTCTTACCTTCAAATGCATTTGTGATGAAATCGTTATCCTCTATGATATACCCAAGAAGTTTCACCCACTTTTTTTTCTATGGCCATGATAAGACTTTTTTGCTTCATTCAGAACATCCATGTTAGAATCTTGTCCTGGTCCAACTTTTTTCTTGTTTTTAGCTAAAATATTCCATTTGCTATGGAAGGCTTGCTTAGCTAGAGCTATTCTTCTATCAACCTCAGCCCAATATCATTGTCTTTAGTGATGACGCTTCCTAAGAAACAAAACTCTTTCACTTAGTCGCCTGGCAGCCCTGGTACAGGCCAGTTCTCTCTAGCGCTCTTCAAAAATAAGCACTGAAGATGGAGCTGTTACACTGGAATGCACTCTGCCAAAAATAAAACCTATCATAGTGGAAAACAGGCCTACTGTATACATCCAAATTTGTATTATCTTTGCTACGGTTCTTTTCTATTACCAAAACTTGTTTTATGTGCATTTATCTTGAGTTTAAACTGATTTTGCAGCATTCTATTCATCTCCACTTCAGACTTTGCAACCTGTGCAATCAAATCTATACATCTTATGTAAGGAATGGAGTGTTAATCTGTTTACCTTCAGTTCTTTCTTTCATTTTCATGATTGTCTTATCAATGAACATATTAAACACATAAGGTGACAGAGAATCACCATTGTCTTACACATTTCTTAATTCTAATTATATTACTCTGAATAACAAAAATAAAATTATTGAATAAATATACAGAGCTGTGTTTATTATAACACTTACTATAAAATGCTTGTATAGGAAAGAAGTCATACTGGGCTGAAAACATAAAATAAAAGTGCTTTCATTTCCCAGTTCTTCCTAAAAAAATCTGGCCATTATTATCAATGCCCAGTTTTGAGTTTTTTACTAGAATAAATCAATTATATTAGATTTAAATCATTTCACCATCTATTAATGGCAGTCTTCACTTAATTGGTACCTTGCTTCAGGTTAAGAAAGATGTAGTCTTTCTACACAATATTTTTTTTATTTATCAACCACATTTTATGTTTCACCATATTAGTCTCATTCTCAGGCATACATTAGAAGAAACAAAAAAATATACAATAGAGAATAGGTTAAGTTAGCTGTCACAAGCCTCTATGTAGGTTGTTCACTCAACCTTATATGGTTACTTTTAAGTTAGTTGCATTTGTATGAATAAAAACCTTATTTGGAGGTTTTTGGTAGGAAGTGGTTGGAAAGGAAGAGTGCACAAACCATTTACGCATTTGTAGGACAGGTTAAAAAATAGGATCACTGAATTCCACTCTCAAGGAGTTCTTCCCTACTACAGTCCTGGCCACAGCTCTTCCCTTGGGTTAAAGTTGATTTTCATTTAAAACATCATTGGTAGAATATGACAATTACTTTTCCCAATCCTGAAGAAGACTTTTGCAACCTGCCTTTACATCAGTGGCATTTACAATTTTAAATTTGGAGGAAAGACTTAATAAAACTCATTAAATGGGCAGATTTAATACATTATTTTTGTTTTTTCTAGGTTTTATTTATTTGCTGATTATGAAGATTACATCAAATGCCAAGATAAAGTTAATGAAACCTATATGGTAATTTTTTTAAACTATTTTTAGATTCATGTATTACTTATCTGTTTGTCACTATCTATTAACAGAGATTTTCTCTTTATTACTATCATACGTAACTACTATATTATAACTTGGTATTATCAATTATTTTCGAATTCCATAGAAATCAGTCTTATTTCATAATATTTTTTTGATATAAAGAATTCCACAGTACCAATATCACATCTATATATTAACTGTATATTAGTAGTGTAGTACACCTGAAATTTGACTGCTAAAAATTTGTGTACATTTTAAAAATAGTTCTCATTTAATAGAAATCAAATATTGAGGTTGTACTTGTAATGTAATTTTAAAAAAAAAATTTCCAATGTCTAAAAAGCTGCTAAGTGAAAGATGAATTCCATTCAAACATGTGAGTGTGTGTGTTTAACCCACCTTAACCCACTCACTCATTTAATCATGTATTGTTTTCATTGATTAAATTCTTCATAAGCAACATTATTATGCCTCAGCTAGATATAAAGAGGTGTGTTTGCTTTGACCAAGTATGCCTCGTTATAAACTCACATAATAAGTAAAGTGATGTATATCTCATGTGAGTAGGAAGTGTGCACTCAGCCACACTGATAATTAAATTAATTATTGTATAAATGTGAAACGACATTACTTGGATGTTTTACTGTTACAGAACCACAGAAAGTGGGCTGAAATGGCTATCCATAATATAGCTTCATCGGGGAAATTTTCTTCAGATCGTACAATTAGTGAATATGCAAGAGAGATCTGGGGCGTAGAACCTACATGGGAAAAATTGCCGTCCCCACATCAACCATCTTAGTGCCATATACAATTTCAGAAGACTGCCTTTAAGTTTTATTACATTTCAATAAAAGAAAGCCATTAATATTTTGTATATTATGTATTTTTTTAAAATGAAATATATTTTAAAATAAATTATACATTCTATTTACAGTATACCCTATATTCTCTAGTAAACTAAGCATATTTCCCCAAGTGTTGGAATGACACATCCCATCTCAAATTGACATATCGCATGATGATTGATTGAATTTCTCCCTAATGAGAAGCCTATGTGTAGACAATGCAGAATTAATACTAGTCCTAAGATGTTTAGTCAAACAGATACTCAAAATGAAAACTGAATGAGTAAAACAGGGGGTTTATTGAATCCTCAAAACAAATAACTCGCTAAATATTTGTTTTGGAACAACATATAAAGGGACAACAATTATAAAACATTAAATGTTTAACATGATTGGTTCAATAACATATTTTCATCGGACTCATAATAACCGAGGTATTTCGAATTTTTGACACACACACTTTTAGATCTGAGTTCAGCCATTAACAAACATAAGCTTTAGTTTCCCATGAGACAGTTGAATAACGAGTTTGGTCTTAGTGAAATGCAAATAATGGGAATTTATAACCTAAAATTTTAATTAATAATGTCACATCAAGTATATAAGCACGCAGCTTACATACTTAAGATCCAATGTAAACAACATTTGGTATTTGAACTTGAAACAAGACATTTCATGATTGGCCTATTGTTAATCTGAGATATGTTGAAGAGGGAGGCATTTAAAGGCTGAAAAAAAAAAATACAAATAATTAATAATTGAGATATGAAACAATGTATAGAACAACAGTTACAGATAATTAAATGCGTAACAAGATTTGTTACATAATATTTTTTGATCTGATAGATAAGAACGGAGATTATTTTGAATAAAAAACATGATCTTTAGTTTTTCACTAAATATATAAATGTGCCGCAGAAGAATCTATTAGAAAGAACTGGATTTAATGACAGATTGTATTTTGTCATTGTTCAATATTACTAGTGACAAATCGTACAAAGATATGTTTATCACACCTACATAATGGTATGTGTGGTTTGATATATGTATGTACAACAGAAGCCAAAATTGTTTTAATGCTAGCTAAAAGGTGAATTCTTTATGGTTAGAGCTAAAGATAGCATTGAAATAAAAAGTACATTTTAATGTATCTAAAACAGCCTTTTTACCACTTTTGGAATGGAAAGTATTAGTACCAGACAATGACTCACAATTGTGTCACACATGATGTTCAAGGCTGTATTACATACACGCATTTGACAATGCCCATGAGTTCACAAGACCTTATCATCCAGCCACTATTGGGGAATCCCAATGTTTTCTTTCATCTGCATAGAAATTCGTTGAAGCAATTAAATATGAAACTGGAGATGCCCATTCTAAAATTTTGAATCTTCTGCTACAACTCAGGTGGATGGATCGTTATTGTTCAGGGGAGAATGCTTATAGATACTGCCGTGTTTTGAACACCATCAGGAGATAGAAAGCATTTTTCCTAGAAGCCACAGTGACTATCCACAGAGTACTTTATTATCTTGTCAAAATAGGATGGATTGAGAAATTTGGAAGACGTGCAGACCAAATTTTGAAATGAAAATCAGCAGGGAGACCTGATATAAAATTACTTTTTATTTGATCATAACTAAATGCAATATTTAAGCCTTTCATGCAAAAATAAAGACCAAGTTAGTTTATGGCTAAAATTGGATTAGGA
This sequence comes from Riptortus pedestris, assembly GCA_019009955.1. Lineage (NCBI taxonomy): Eukaryota > Metazoa > Arthropoda > Insecta > Hemiptera > Alydidae > Riptortus > Riptortus pedestris. The sequence continues at coordinate 234,611,290 of CM032228.1, forward strand.
GAAAGGGTTTGGAGGGGGCTTGAGTCAAAATATCTTTGTTATTAAGAGCCTGAACATTGATAATGGGCTGTGCAGAATATCCTGATTTCTACATCTTTCTGGTAATATGGGCCATATGGAAGGAAATTGATATACCTTTCAGAATACAGTGAATACAGCCTGAGCAAGGGAATTTATTTAGTGGCAGAATTCATTAAATAAAATCCTTAGTTCCCTTGGCTAGAAAAGGTTGGTAACCTCCAGAGTACCCGTCCCAATTAGCCTTAGTCGCAAAAAGTGCACGTTAATAAATAATTTATTTTCAGAATATACCCTAAAGAATGAGACTAGACGGAATGAGCAAGGTAATGCCTGCCTGGCCCAGAGACGATGAAAGATCATACTGACAACGGGTGATTTCAATTTACAGGTAAGCATAGAGGAATTCTCAACAACTGCAGGACAGGATAACAAACATGTCAGCCAATAACATCGCATACGAAAAGTATTTTTTGCTATGCTAAGCTACATGAAGATCTGGCACCAGTGTGTCCTCTGATAAGGAAATATTATTAATATTTATTAACGTTCACTTTTTGCTACTATGGCTAATTTGGGACAAGCTATTTACAGGTTAACACTTTTTTTTTTTTTTTATCTGAGATCCAGAGGGAATGAGATGAGGGTTGGGAGACAGAGTGACCTGCCATGGTTGTCCCGATAGTTCCCCTTCTACTGAACACTCTGATGTTCTATTATAAGGGGGTGTTATGAGTTGGTATGGGTGTAAAATAGAACTAGGTAGTGGGTTACCCGGCATCTGGTGGTGCCGAGTGCAGGTTAACACTCTTTTCTAGCCAGGTTTGTCACTTAATAAATTTGTATTGCCCAGGCGGGAGTCAAACTTGGCACTCTAGGTTTACCACGTCAGATTAAGTCAAACTCTTTAACTCATATGGAAATACACATTGTTCGTTTTATTTTTTTATAATGAAATATAAAGAACAATTTATGAACCCCGAATGGTCATACTAAGAACAAAATTGGGCTCGTTTTGTCCTTAGGGAACCTGACACAGAGCTATCCAGATCAGTAGAGAATATTTACAGGGCAAGTCGCTAAAATCAGTACTACAGTGATATTTAAGACCTAAATTCAAAAAGAATATCATGCAGGGGCTGCGTAAACTAAACAGATTTCCCAAGTGCTGGGACATTAGGTATGGCACACTAGTGATGTCTCTCCACATATTCTGACTGAAAACCAGAAAGTATGGAATTACTCCCTTAATATTTGAGATACGAAAAAATATACAGAACAGCAATTGTAGAGTATCAATATTTTAACAAGATTGATTCTATAGATTTTTCGATTTGACTCATAATAAAGGATCATGATTCAAGGAGGATACTTTGAAATTTCAAATCCCCTCCCCCCTTATTCCTAGTGAGACTTCTGCCAATAATAAATATGATCTTTAGTGTTGACTAAATGTCGAGTGTGGTATAGATCAGGGATCTCCAAACTTTCCAGCCTTAGGGCCATACTGATTACTCCAGAAAGTCCGAGGGCCAAAACCATATTATCATTGTTGCCGGTGGTAAAAAGAGAAATAGTCCACTGATGAAAAAAAAAATCTGAAAAAGTACGCAACGTTTAAAAAAGGCTGCAACTCGGACTAAAGTCCGCAAAACGGCAACACTGCATATTATTAATTTTCCTGTCATTATCTGTAATTTCTAGATTAGTCGTAGAGTCCGAGCCATGAGGAGTAACGTGACACGACATCTGGTGGACACAAGCGGAAATAGGTAGTACCTTCTATCGAATACTTCAGTAAAATAAATTTAATTTGCTATAAAAAATATGTTCTCTACAAGTTTTCAAGTATGCTACCTCTCCGCGGGCCGGATAACATTTGTCCACGGGCCGGATGTGGCCCTCGGGCCGCAGTTTGGAGACCCCTGGTATAGATAAAATTAACATTTTCGAGACAAGAAGGTAAAATCTTAATTGATGACGTCATCGTACAACGAATTCGCATGTATCTTCCATAATAAAGGTCTTATGAAAACAATACATGGTATTGAAACTTAGAATAAAGAGGTTCATGTTAATACAGCTTTTGTATTTTGGGGGTTACTAAAGGCTAAACTTTAGACGACTTGAAGATGGTGCCTTTTCATTGATAGCACAATGCCAACTGTACTTGACCACCAGCCAGTGACGACGGTATGCACCAACAGATATGACTACAGTATTGTTACGAAAATTAAATACATGAAAAATTAAACAGAGATAGTCACGTATTTGGGAAGAGCGAGGTAAATCAAAGAAGGCGACAGAGGATCGAGTTCGTTCGAGTCCTGTTCTGGAAGGGTCTGGGCCTCCCCTTTGATGTTTTGCCGCCAATCTATATAAGGCACCCTGGCCGACCCAGTCAGTTCTGCTCTCAGCTGTCTTCAAGTTTGTTCTCAAGTGCTCATATGTGCGTACAGTGCGGTTTAGTGCAGTGCGGTAAAGTGTTTTTAAGTGAAAAACAGTGTTGTGCAGTGACTGTAAATAACAGTTTAATGCCTGGAAGTAAAGGACAGTGCAGTGCCGCCTTTTTGTGTACTTCAGTGATCGTGAGTGAATTATTGGACTATGTAATAACAAGAACAGTGACGCTCTCAGCGCATTCTGTGAGTAGTAATTAAGAATAATTCACCAAGTGTAAACTGCATTGCTAAATAAATTGTGCAGTGATAATAACTCTGAAGCTTGTGTGTGTTTAATTTTGCAATCCAAAAGAACTCTTTAATTTTCTTTAATCGTTATCAAATTTGACACATATGCGTTTTATGCAAAACTAAAGATCAAGTTCGTTAGCTGCGAAAATCGAAAGGGGGGGGGGGGTTAGAGAGGAGGAATTTCGAAATATCTCCGTTATTTTACGTTGGATCCACAAATTGTATAGATCCAATCTTGATAAAATATGGATGTTCTACAATTATTGCTATATACATTTTTTCGTTCCTCCATTATTAAGCAAGTTCTTTGAATTTCCTTGTTCTCAGCCTTCCGTAAATCTCCATTTCTCTCATGAAATGTTTTCTTAGAAATAGAGATTTTTTGGTGAAATGAGATCACCAGTCTATACCCCTGATCAAGCAACAAATGTCATTTACAAGTTATGTAACTCATCACCTTCTTGCAACATAGTGTAAATAGGAGAAACAACACATAGCAAAATTTGCATTATCAACATAATCGTAAAATAAGGCATAAATAGCTTGGCATCCATGTAACGTGTTTCATTGGCAGAACGTATTTTGGCAATACGTAGCTATAAAAAACAAATCATATTAGAGGAATCTTTTCTAAAGCATTGCACATCATCACCATCCATCCCAAAAGCATTCATTAGAAAAGTGAATAAAAAAAAAAGTCCGTCACGCTGGGGCTGCGTAAACTAAGCAGATTTTCCACGTAACGTTATACAATAGATAAATCTCCCTCCCACTGGCCCGCTTTGATCGAACTAGATCTGTCTTTTCACATAAAACATTTATATATTGAGTTTGGTTACGATCAAACACAAATTGCGACCGTGTTGGTTATTTTGTGATCAATATTTCCAATCAAATATAGCAGGCATTGGTCCTGGGAACAGAGAGAGCACTCTGGCGGGAATTGTTGTAGTCTACCACACCATGTTGTCTTGTATTGTAGCTGCTTTTTCAAATAGAAGTTTTTATCCAAAGTTATCTGCTTAATCATTTTCCCAAACCCTTCAGGTTATGGGCCCAGTGATTGCTTAAATCGTTTTCTATCGAGAAAAAGTATAGATTCGATCGAAAAACTTCATGAAAAGTGTAAATCTCGTGTGTTGTCCCCATGTGCAGTGAGGTTAGGTTGTGAACAGTTGATTTTTTCGCTGAATTTTGTTCATCATGGCATCAAACCACCCTCCACCGGTTGAGAAACTTCTCGGCAGACAAAATTACGCTTCGTGGAAATTTGCAGCTAAGGCATATTTGAATCTTGACGATTTGTGGCGTGTGGTCGATGGATCAATCGTTGTTCCCAAGTTAGAAGGCGCTGCTACGACGCAGAAAGAAGAGAACATTTTAGCAAAAGATCGGAAAGCTTTTTCAAAAATAGTACTTATTATCGATCCAATTGTGTTCCCACACATAGAAAGTGCATCTACAGCCAAGGAGGCTTGGGACAACTTGAAGACTGCATTCGAGGACAATGGTCTTACCAGGAAGGTAGGTCTTTTGAGACTAGAAAACTGTTCTTCAGTTGAAGAATATGTCAATAAAATTATGTCAACATCACAGAGGCTCACTGATATTGGCTTCAAAGTGGATGATGAGTGGCTCGGGACAATTTTATTGGCGGGCTTGTCTGATGAATACAAGCCAATGATCATGGGTTTAGAGAGCTCGGGACTGAAAATCACAGGAGACTCGATTAAAGTAAAAATTCTCCAGGATGTGAAGACTCCCGCACATTCACATACACCCAGTAGTGAGACAGCATTGTTCTCCCAGGGGAAGGGTTCCAAAGGCAAAGGAAAACATAAAATTGAGTGTTATGCATGTCACAAAAGGGGACATTATGCTTCACAGTGCCGTACCAAGAAGATGGAGACCCAAGATCGTAAGAAACAAGATTCTACTGAAAATTCAAATCAAGGAAAACCCAAAGGTAAAGCACTTTTTGCTTACATGTCTAGACCTAATGACACTAGCAACAGTGTAGATTTTTTTCTTGACTCGGGTTGCAGTTCTCACCTAGTCAATGACATAGATATACTAGACAATGTATCTGGTGATTCAGATTTAAAACTTTCGACAATAAATAATGTAAATTTATCTGCTCAGGCTGTTGGTACAACCAACATTTCACTGAGAGTTCATGGACAGGCTGATAGCGTTGTAGCGCATGATGTACATTACGTGCCAGGTATAGGTGCTAACCTATTATCAGTCAGCAAAATTACTGATAAGGGACATTCGGTCATCTTCACCAAAGAAATGGGAAAGGTCATTGACCCTAATGGTGAAGTATTAGCCACAGCTAAAAGGAAGAATGGGATCTACAAGCTTGATACCATGAAGGACAGAATATTACCTACCTATTTCGCTGAAGATGCAGGTTCCCTAATGCATCGACGTTTAGGACATCTTTCCAGGAAGAGGATGAACCTACTTCAAGACATGTGTACAGGTATTGATAAAATAACACCTAATGATGATCCATGTGAAGTCTGCTTATTAGGGAAGCATGCTCGACTACCCTTCAGAGCCAGTAAGAGCCGAGCAAAGGAGATCTTGGAAGTTCTACATATGGATTTATGTGGACCCATGGAAAATTTATCCATAGGTGGAAGTAAATATTTTTTTCACCTTAATTGACGACTTCTCTCGTTACACATTCGTATATTTTCTTTCAGAAAAGAACAAAGTGAGTGATATTTTTGCTGAATTTCGGGCTCTGGTTGAAACTCAGACAGGGAAGAAAATCAAGTGTGTGAGGTCTGACAATGGGACTGAGTTCGTCAACTCAAAGTTCAAAGCTGGACTTATTTCTGCAGGAATCAGGCATCAACTGACCGTTAGGTACTCGCCACAGAGTAACGGAGTGGCTGAACGAGCCAACAGATCCATTGTGGAGAAGGCTCGCACTATGTTACAGGATGCTGGTTTGCCCAAAAGCTATTGGGCAGAAGCTATTTCTACAGCCGTTTACCTCAACAATCGCGCACCGACAAAGGCTGTTGTCGGGAGGACTCCATATGAAGCGTGGTATGGTAAGAGGCCTGATATGTCTCACTTGAGGATTTTTGGATGTCCGGCTATGGCACAGGTTCCCAAGGAAATCCGAAGAAAATGGGATCCTAAATCGGCAAAATACATTTTTGTCGGATACTCAGAGGAAATCAAAGGGTATCGATTAATTGATCCTGAAACGAAGAAGGTTACTATGAGTCGAGATGTTGTTTTTCTTGAAACTTCAAACCAAGAAAGACATAAGCCTCGACAGCTGCCTACTACGTCAGTATTTTTAGATGTGGATGAGCCGCCTGCTCTCCAGGATACAACCAATTCACAAGAGGACGTTTCTGATGAGAATACGGAATCAGGATACGACCATCAGACTGATTCTGATGATTCAGTGCCAGGATCTGTCTCTAGCGAGCCAGATATCCAGGAGGAGAACTCACCACAGGTTCGACGATCCAGACGTGTGCCGAAACCAAAAGATATGAGTGATTTCGTTACATATCTAGCTGCACTGAACCCCATTGAAGAACCATTGACCGCAGATGAGGCGCTCAAAGGTCCGTACTCCAAGCAATGGAGATTGGCGATGGAAGACGAACTGAATTCGTTTAAGAAAAACAAGACATATGACTGGGTAAAGTTACCTACAGGGAAGAAACCCTTACAAGCCAAATGGGTATTCAAAGTGAAAAAGAAATCTACAAAGAAGAAAAATGATAAAAAGAAGAAGAAATCTCCGAAGAAGAAAAATGACAAAAAGAAGAAGAAATCTCCGAAGAAGAAAAATGACAAAAAGAAGAAGAAATCTACAAAGAAGAAAAATGGTAAGAAGAAGAAATCTACAAAGAAGAAAAACAACAATAAAAATATTGTGCTGGAGCATATGCCCACTGAAGAAATGCTCTCTGATATTTTGACGAAACCTTTAAGTAGGGAAAAACATGAATATTTTTTCAAGTGTTTTGGACTTATAAAGTAAATTGTATTGTTTTACAAAGTAAATTGTATTGTTTTTGGAAATATCGCTCAAGGGGAAGTGTTGGTTATTTTGTGATCAATATTTCCAATCAAATATAGCAGGCATTGGTCCTGGGAACAGAGAGAGCACTCTGGCGGGAATTGTTGTAGTCTACCACACCATGTTGTCTTGTATTGTAGCTGCTTTTTCAAATAGAAGTTTTTATCCAAAGTTATCTGTTTAATCATTTTCCCAAACCCTTCAGTATAGAGCCAATCTTGATCAAATATGGATGTTCTACAATTATTGCTATATACATTTTTTCGTTCCTCCATTATTAAGCAAGTTCTTTGAATTTCCTTGTTCTCAGCCTTCCGTAAATCTCCATTTCTCTCATGAAATGTTTTCTTAGAAATAGAGATTTTTTGGTGAAATGAGATCACCAGTCTATACCCCTGATCAAGCAACAAATGTCATTTACAAGTTATGTAACTCATCACCTTCTTGCAACATAGTGTAAATAGGAGAAACAACACATAGCAAAATTGGCATTATCAACATAATCGTAAAATAAGGCATAAATAGCTTGGCATCCATGTAACGTGTTTCATTGGCAGAACGTATTTTGGCAATACGTAGCTATAAAAAACAAATCATATTAGAGGAATCTTTTCTAAAGCATTGCACATCATCACCATCCATCCCAAAAGCATTCATTAGAAAAGTGAATAAAAAAAAAGTCCGTCACGCTGGGGCTGCGTAAACTAAGCAGATTTTCCACGTAATGTTATACAATAGATAAATCTCCCTCCCACTGACCCGCTTTGATCGAACTAGATCTGTCTTTTCACATAAAACATTTATATATTGAGTTTGGTTACGATCAAACACAAATTGCGACCGCTAGAGCGTTAACAGTCATATTATATATATATATATATATATATATATATATATATACATACATACATACACACAGATAGATAGATAGATATATAATTTTGAACGGAACTCATTTTCGTCATCTCCTGGGTAGCATCGATGGACATTTGAAGAAAAAGTTTGAAAATCGCGTCATGAGTACGACCTCAATAGCTGATTTCCCTCAAGGGAAATCTGCTAAAATTCATCTTGGTGTAGTTACTACCATAACTTGTTCTTTATTATAGGTCTAAACATGGATTCTGAAAGTGTTCTAAACTGTGTCCAGAAATATGTTCGTTTTGATTGAGTATTTCATTTCCCATATTTAAGTATCCCCAAAGTCATTTTAGAGCCATAGACTAAATCTTAGTATAGGAATCCTTAATAGCAAAATCTTATTAAAAATTGATTGTGTGATAAATGTCACAGAAAGCTCGTTAAAATGGTGGCCCCTTTTATCATACTATTGTTTTGTAATGTCATTATGGGAAATTTAAAAATAAATATTTAGAAAATAAACAAACCATTATAAATGGAAGAGACCTGCCTCTTTAACTCTTGAATGGAATTTGAAAAGAATTTATAGATTTGAAAAAGAAATAGACCTATGACGTTGCAATATGCTTTAAGTTAAGAAGTGCAATACTTCTTAGGAACTTGCCTTTTGTTTATAAACTCTGTGATATAAATATATTCCATAATTGTTCCAAAGAGATTTCTTTTCTAGTTTTTTCTGTCTTGTAGTATATTTTATCATAACTTTATGATTTTTTAAATGCATAGGCTATTTTAGTTAGTGTGGAATTAAAAAAAAAATGAATTGATAAAAATTGATATTTTAAAAGTTGAATTTTTTTTTATCGACAGTTGGTACAGTGCCAGAGAAGATATTCCCGGCTTTTAATATAACCATGTTATAACCTTTGCTAGCAGTTCAAAATAGTATTGTTTTTATTTATATTTATTAATGGATTACTCACATTGTTTCTACATAATTTTTATAGCATTTCTAAATGCAAATTTCGGAGAATCACTACAAGGTACAATTTCTGAATTGAGATATTTTTTTTCATTCAGTTATTCCAATTTACTCATTGCAATACCATTTAAGCTAAGCCAATTTTTGGTTCTATGCCTGTTAGAAAATGCTATCTAAATGTGCATCCAATTCAGAATTTCTAAATGTAGAACAGGTTTTAATTATTATTTACTTTTTGAACTCACTTGTTCATTTTGATTAAAGGAAGTGAGTAATTGGTTTGTAATATGGTTTTAAATTCATGCAACTTTCAAATAGTATTTTTGGAGACATTTTTCACTTTCTTAAGGATGCCCGGTTTTGTCTACTCATTGTTCAATGGATTTTATTCTACCGAAGATGAAAATTAACCAAGAAATAATTAAGGTAGCAGCAATACCTTTTGTTAAGAGTACAACATATAATATTTCAACATGCATTGAAGCAATAGAAAGCATTTAATAGACACAGCCTTAGGCAAAGACAGTCAAATGGGACAGATGGTACTAATCAAAGGTCAGCTCCATTATAAAGGACCAGGAATCTGTTGTATGCCTAATTGTTGTGACTTAATATACAATGGTCTGACACGTATGTTGATAACCAGCATGTCACACGGCATATCAAGAGTGTGAAAAAGTTTCAGACAAAAGACAGCAATAGCAAACACTTTTAGCGAACCAACCTCCTCATTAAATTTTATATAGCGAAGTCAAGATGCTGGTGAAAGTTGATTGTTACTAGGATAGAATCACTTAAGAAGCCATGGAAATAGTAAAATGACCTGATAACACTAACGAAGTATATATACATACATATATATATATATATATATATATATATATATATAAAATTATAACTGTACATTGATTTTTTTCTCGAAATTTCATGAAACTTTTTGTTTCACATGCCATAGACACGATATCTGCAATTTGTGTCTGTTTGTTTGTTTGTTACCTTTTCATGCATAAACGGCTGAACCGTTTTCTATGAAACTTGGTACCTATATTAATATTAACCCAACTTAGACTGTACTAATATTATTTGATATGAACAGAAGTGGGGGTTATAAGGAGGACCTGAAATTAAAAACGGCGATTTTTTTGTTTCCAATTGGTTTTTTGGCAAATGTGCACATAACAAAAGTTGTTTATTTTGTTATATACACTTCTTTTCATATAACAAAGTTTAAATGAGATATACACTATAAAGTAAAGTGGGAGTCAACAATTTTAAAAAGCATAAAAGACTGAACTGAACTCACTGAAACTCCGTAAGTAATTTAGTATTAACACCTCCCTGATTGTAAGCTATATTAACATTTATCGGTATGAAAAGGAGTGGCGGTTATAAGGGAGGCCTCAAATGAAAAATGAAACCGTATGAATACTAAGTTTCTTCGTCAGCATACAATCGAATATTTTTAAGAACGGTTATTAAATACATAAAATAGGTATATTTGATCTGTTTGGAACTGCTTTTGGGAATAGAAATTGTGCATATTACTTAGTTTATAATAAAAAAAAATGCTGTCCCCTATTATGATATTTGTAACCAATAATGCTTTGAACAACGAATTGAAATTGAATGTTAACCACTTAACGTTTTATCTGACAAACGCAGTAATAGTTCATCAATTGCCTAGGAAGCTGTAAAATTTAATAAATGTAAAAACTCAGACAGCCTTGCATTGAATAACATTCTCACTCATTATTCTGCCTTAATATTTCCCTAGCAAAGCTACCACAGTAAAACGGTTCTTAATAATTATGAATGAATGCAATCCATGATTATTATTATTATTGTCCACGATATTTTCAGTAGTGCAGACGAGTTGATCAGGAAATATTTTTTTCCTTATTAATCTTTAGGGCTAATTCTATAATTTTGCTTTTGTTGCCAAATATTCAGGTACATGACCTAAACACGGAGACGGGGAAATGTAATAATATTGTGCACATAAAAGCCTTGCCAACAAAAAAATACTGTCATCAGGAACCTGGAAGCATGTCTAGTGAAACGGTCGAAACATGAAGACCCTGAAGGCTTTAATTATAATGATGCCAAGCACTGTAGAAGTCTATGAGTAGATTATAAATACTTTTGTTGTAAATTTAGTCAAGTTTTTGATTGTTGCTGCAAAATTGAGTTTTTAGTTTTTATTGTATGAAATTCATTTTTGTTGTGTTTTTATTCAATAAACATCCTTGTTGCAAAATTGATGAATACAAATTTAGCCTAAAATTTAGTTATATTCTTTTATCAAACATTTGAGAGCTACTGTTATAATAAAATTATTTTTATCTCGAGTAGAGTTCTCTGAAATCTTCCTGATCCCTTTATTGTTGGATATGCAGTTGTATAAAGCTACTAGAAAAGTTTCTTACATGAAAATTAAGACTTTGTTGATGGGAATAATTACCGGGTATAGCCTGCTCATAGTGCTACATAACGAATTATGATTTAGTTTTGTAAAAGAAAATTTTTATTGTATCTTCTATTTCAGAATTTCATGAGTTTTTCTTTTATCTTTCAGCTCACTATCTAGAGTTTGATAAACCTTTTAACTGCTGTCCTAATGTGCACTATAGAAGTGAACCTGTAATTTATTGTTATAGAGGTAAAGAAAAGAATATAATTCATCTTTGGGAAACTGTGCAGGTAATTATTAAAATATGTAATTTGTAAACCATTTTTTAAATTATAGTAATTACTATTTATTTATTTATTGTGGAGCGTTTGCTGCATAATGATACTGCTCATCAAAAACAATGAAAATAAACAAAGTAAAAAATGAAATTAGTAACAGAAAAAATTAAACAATACAATTAGAACAGAACAAACTAAGAACACAACCAAAAAACAGCCAAAGGGACAAAAAAAAGCATGAATCAACAAATAAAAAAAATAAATGAAAACGAAACATTGAATTAAAAAATAAAAAAAAAAAGATATCTTATAAAGAAACTTGATAATTAAAAACTATAAAGACTAATAAAATTACAAAAGCAATTATATATTTTCCATGGTTAAAATTAAAACTAAAAACAAATAAATAAAAATTAGTATGTACATAAATAAAATGAACAATTAAATTTTCGAATATCTTGAACATTCACAATCAATAGTAATTACTATTAAATGTCATTGTATTTATTATATATGTATACTTATATATTTTTTTGCAGTTGCATCTTAATCTTGCCTCTGATGAATTTGAACAGTTTGATGGATCTTCTCCAACTGAAGTGCAAAGTAAATTTGAAAGTAGAAAGTCATCCTGGTATTTTAATATATATATGACGAAAAAGAAAGTCATTAAACTGAATCCTTTTAACAATACTTGTGTTGGAATTGTAACAGAAAATGACTATGCTGTGAAATTAACTAGGATACGTATGTATATATTTCTTACTGTAACACTAGTGAATTGGTTAATTGGAATATACATTTCTGATACCACACATAGACAGAGGAAAATGCATTATTTTTAACTCGTTATGATTTTTGTAACTTTTTAAAACTAATTAAATCCATTCTATTTTTTTAGGAATTGATTATTGGAAAGTTCTCTTGGCGCTTGGTGGCCTGACTTTATTCCTAACTGCTTCAAAGCTCAGCAGTAATTCTCTTTTCTACTATTTATGTGGTATATCCATTGGAACATGTGCATCTCTTCTCATACTTGTATTTATTATCAGCAGACTTTTGCCAAAGGTATATTTAAATGTCATAATATTTATTGTAGTATGAATAAAACATTGTTGGCTATGCTCTTTCAATGGATCTCTGACTATTATACAGTTGCAGATTTACTAGTAAGGTGTTCATTTACATGATGTTAAAACAGTCACACCAATTGAGAGTATTCAAACTAGCGAGATTCTCACTCATGAAGTATATACTTCTGTAAACCTCCTCTTCTCTCGTCAAATGTTTTCTTAGAAATAGAGAATTTTTGATGAGATGAGATCACCAGTCTATACCTTGACCAAGCAACAGATGTCATTTATAAGTTATCTAACTCATCACCTTCTTAAAACACAGTGTAAATAGGAGAAACAACACATAGCAAAATTGGCATTATCAACATAATCGCAAAATAAGGCATAAATAGCTGGGCATTCATATAACATGTTTCATTGGCAGAACTTATTTTGACAATACCCATTGCACATCATCACCATCAATCCCAAAAGCATTCATTAGAAAAGTGAATAAAAAAAAAGTCTGTCGCGCAGGGGCTGCGTAAACTAAGCAGATTTCCTTCGTAAAGTTATACAATAGAGAAATCTTCATACGAGTGCCGAACTAGCTTTCAGTGGAAATGATTAGAAGCAACCATACCCGTTCCACTTAATAAAAATGCAAATATCTTGGTTAATATTCAAGACAGAGAATACATGTACATAACAATATTTATAGTAAATTTAATAATAATCTCTAAACCTACTTGCGAGGGACGAATATTACGGAAATGGCTGCACTAGCTCTTGGCGGAAAGCCTGAAAATTAAATAGAAGTATATACTTACTGAACAAAATACAAAGGAAAGAAAATATTGTTCTTAACAGACACAATTGCTCAACATTAAAATACACAGTTAAAATGACATTGACAGAAAAATCTTTGATGGCTTCTATTGTCTAATTTCTTTCTCATCATTAATATTTGATGGTTAATTACTTCTCTTTTGTTGCTTGGAAAGAAATATTCAAACATATTTTTTAATAAAACATAAAAATATTACATGCAGTATTCAGCGTGTTAAGTAGAAGAGATATTTTCTCTCCAACCTGCCGTTTACAATGAAATTACCTGTAATAACTTAATGTAGTTTAATATTTAATGTAATATTTGGTTTTGTGGTGATGTGTAGGGGTTTGAAGCTCTATACCATACTTCTAGGAGTGCTGGATTTCAGACTTGGTATTGCACACATAATTATATATAGCTCCGTTTGCCAAACTTTGTTTGGACTTTTATATTTTCCCTTGTTATCCACTCGCCATTTTGAGGAAATTGCGTAGCTACTTGCTTTAAAAAAGTTCCTACAGTCATTCTAATAATACATATGGTGATCCATTCAGTGCATGAAAGATAAAAGAGCCACTCACAAGCTACGAAATGCTCCATGTGAATTTTTCTTTTCATCTGCCAATGAAAAAGAAAAACAAAAAAATCCCATCTCATCATTGATGATATGCATCAGCACAATTTCCAGGTTGGATCCATATCGTACACTCAGTTCTGAATATATGAGTGACGGAATTTTGAAAAGGTTGGATTAGAAGAGATCCTGTCACTAGTCGGCTTACCTTGACCATCCCTAGAGTCAGGGGATCTTCTATTGTTTATTGAAATTTATTAAATAACACAAATTTAATGGGCTTACTATTCAAGTTGCAGCTGACATTGAATTATTTTTGAATTTTTTAAATATATTTCTGCCCCTTTCTTATTCAGGAATGTTATACTTCTTATTTATTTTCTATGATTAGTGGTGGTGGACCTGTCTTCATCTGGGCCATTTGTTCACTTGGCAGTAGGTCAGTCAATGCCCTTGACAGTGTACTATTTATTAAATGTTATTTTATTTATTAACGTCCACTTTGTGCTACTATTTGGGATGGGTTATATGTACTCGTTACCACCCATTTCTAGCCAGAGAGACAAGAGGATTTTATTTAATGAGTTTGTCGCTCAATAAATTCATATTGCCCAGGTAACTCATGACTCTAGGTTTACCAAGCGAGATTAAGACTTGTACCTTAACTTACAAGGCCAACCTGAGCCCTCATACTGCTAACACAACTTTACATCTTACTGTGTTTTCACAGTTCATTGTGCAGTGTAATCCCAGTTTTAATTTATTCTTCAAAACTGTAGGTGAACTCTCAAGTTCTATGAAAGTCTAGTGACTATAGAAGAATATCACTTTTTATTTTGAGAATTTCATGTGTTAAAATAAAAATACTTTATTACCCAGTGTTATATAAAACACCAGAAGAGCCTTCTTTCTTATTACTACGGTCTTTATAAAGTTAGCTCTGAAATAATCACATAGAGGAACCAAAAGTCCCTGGGTGAAATACAGATATTGTGAGAAACCACCAAAAAGAGTTTTTGATTTAAACCTAAATGGATGGGGGGTCAATAATTAAATTATTAAGGTCCACTATCACTGTCACCATCCTTATTTTAACAAGTAGGCATAAATTGATGAAATGTGGAAAACATTTGTACATTGTAAATCCTGATTCATTATTTATAGCCACTTCAGCAAAAATTGTCTTACCCTATATTTGGGGCTAAATCTCAAAACACAATTAACTATCAGTATTTAAGTTAGAAAGAAAAAAATTTAGAACGACCATTTTAAGACATTGCATTATCAGCTAGATTGAATGTATAACAGTTTTAGATATGACAAGTGATAATGGAGATTTTATACAACAAGGGATGTGATCTCACTTTATTTATTATGCCACTTTCTAATGAGTCATGCTAGATCAAAATGAACACACCCCTTTATGCCTATCTATGGCATAATAATGAAAAATGTAACCAAAGAAAACAATATATGATTGTCAATTGTTATTTTCTATATTCTTCTATTAGTACCATTTTTTTCTTTTTTAAATTTAATTGAGCAACATCCCCTAAGTTAAAAAGCTCTTAAAAAAAATTTAAATAAGTTTCTTATATAATTATCGGGACTCAGGTTAGCCATGAGTTAAAGCACTGACCTTAATCTCACATAGTAAACCTAGAGTGGTGAGTTCGATTTCCGTCTGGGTAAGGGAATTTATTTAGTGACGGAATTCATTAAATAAAATCCTTAGTCCCCCCCCCTGGCTAGAAAAGGGTGGTAACCTGTAGAGCACCCGTCCCAATTTAGCCTTAGTTGCAAAAAGCAGACGTTAATAAATAATTTAAAAGTTTAATTTTATATAATTATCACACAAAATTGTATTCCAACCTCACATTCAACTTACTGTTTTCATTAGACCTTTACTGAGTGAGATGGAAGAATAAGCTCACTGTGTTATGCCATTGACCCACATTCTATGCTGCTGAGTTCTCAATTTTTATTTTATTGATGCCGTACTTTCAATTAAACCACTTTATATAGAATTAAAGATTATATTCATTAATAACCGAAATCAAACCAGGCAGATTGGGGGTTTGGAAAGGAGTAAAATATAAAGTCATGTACACATTTGAAAAATGTTATGTAAACAACACTATTAACAGTGTAAAATGTGGTACAAGTGTTCTTCCAGACATTTTCATCTTAACTTGGTTATTTATTAGCAGATTACCCTTAATGGAAATCAGGTATTGAGGTTGTACTCATCACACAATTCTCAAACAATTTATTCGATTTTCCTGCCTAGTAGATAACGAAAATGACGTCCATTCAAAATTTTATATATTATTTCATATATATATATATATATATATATATATATATATATATATATATATATTTGTCTGTTACTGATCTAGTGGTCGCAATTCTGGTTTAATCATTACTAAACTCAATATTTAATCGTTTTATGTAAAAAGAAAGATCTAGTTCATTAATGGTTGAAATTTGACCTGGCAGGGTTTAGAGGGGAGGAATTTCAAAAGTTCTAAATATCTCCGTTATTATGTGTCGGATCGAAAAATTGTATAGGACCAATCTTATTGCAAATGCTGTGTTCTATAAATGTTGTTATGTACATGTTTTCACTATCTTGTCCTACACATGCTGTTATATTACGATGCAAAATATTTGAAGCATAAATACCAAATATTGTTGTTGAACTTTTATGTTATGAGGTAAATGCAAATATGTGATGCACATGGGAAATCTGCTTAGTTAACACAGCCCCTGTGTGACAGACTTTTTTTATGTTACAGTATTTTATTAACTTTGCGTAATTTATATTAAAACAATATATATTCTTTCTTTAATTATTATATTTGTTTTAGCAGATTTCCCTTAAGAGAAATCAGCTATTGAGGTCGTACTCATGACGCGATTTTTGAAAACTTTCTTCAATTGTCCATCGATCCTACCTAGGAGATGACGAAAATGATGTCCGTTCAAAATTTGATATATAGATATATATATATATATATATATCTAAATATATATATATATATATATATATATATATCTGTTAACGCTCTAGTGGTCGCAATTTTTGTTTGATCGTAACCAAACTCAATATATAAACCTTTTATGTGAAAAGACAGATCAAGTTCGTTAATGGCTGAAATCGGGCCAGATTTTCGAAAATTTGAAATATCTCTGTTACTATATGTCGGATCGAAAAATTGTATAAAACCAATCTTATTGCAAATTAAATTTACTATAAATATTGTTATATACATGTATTCTCTGTCTTAAATATTAACCGAGATATTTGCATTTTTATTAAGTGTAGCGGACGAGCTATGGTCGCTTCTAATTGTTCCCACCGAAAGCTAGTTCGGCCGTTTCCCTAAGTGTTTGGCACTCGTATGGAGATTTCTCTATTGTATAGCTTTACGTGGAAAATCTGCTTAATGTACGCAGCCCCTGTGTGACGGGCTTTTATTATTTTATGTAGTGATTAATATAGTCTAGTTGTAAATGCTAATGATTGTATTACCAGTAATTCTGTACCTATTTTATAAGCCAAAACTCAATTATCATTCAGTTATGATGTTTATTATACACCACTCTTCTGGATGGAAAACATGGTCTTAATATTTTTTTTAATGTTTCAGAAACCTATGATGTACAGTTTCTTGGCTGGTGGCTGGGCCATTGGTGTGTATTTAGTGCAATTCCTGTGGGATAACATTCGGACCATTGCAATGGAATATCAAACCTATGTCCTTTATTACATTATATTAACTGGAGTTATAAGTTTTATGATATGCTATCGGATTGGGCCAGTTTCTGATCCAAGAAGCATAAATCTTATCACATGGTTAATGCAGGTATTAAGCCATTGCATTTATTTATTAGATATATTGTTATTGAGAATGAGTGAGCAATTTTACTAATTTATTTCATGTTTGCTATCTTCTGATATAACTGATTTATTTTCCTACATAGAATAACTTCATGTATATTGCCCTAATTGAAATGTTCTGAAGCATCAGGATAACTTCAGCATTTTTACTGGGGTGACTAGGTCTATCAGGGGAGGGGTTAGTGTTAAATAGGCATGATTAATGAAGAAGAGAACAAAATTCAAGAAAGAGTCATGTCAATGGAATTAATTTTCCAAGTGTTTGTAATTATAGAAATGTTTACTTCATAAGTATGGAGGGGGGTGGAGCCAAATTGTTGTGTTGGACAATTGTGGGGGAGCTAACTGTTAGCCCAAGTTGCATACTCCATAGTTTTTTACTACTTCTTTTGGAGTTTCTTTAAGAGATCACTCCTAATACCAGAAGAAATAGTTTCTTGAACAGCTGACAGAAAAACAGGAAAAGCCTGCTTGAGCGTGTTGTATTCAGCTATATTTCAGTAATTGTTTTTATTTCTGGTCTAGAATATTTTTATCCGTTAAGCTCTCAGAGGTTGGCTGGTTTGTTTGTTTACAATTCAAACACTTTCCGTTTGGAGATTATTAAAATTAACTGAAAGATTTCTCATTACCATTTGTATTTATTCACGTAGTATTCACAGTGGTGTGTTTGTTATCTCTCAGTTTGTGGATTTATCTATTGTAAAACTTCACGTGGGAAATCTCCTTAGAGTACACAGCCCTTGTGTCACAGACTTTTTTTTCTATATTATAAAACTAAAAAAAATTTGAATTATAAAGATTTTATTTTTTCTTATTGAATATTATATACCTAGTAAGGCCTGTCTGTCTGCTACTAATTCCGATGTCCACACTTTTCAAATTTAAGATCCCTAGTCCTGTGCAGTCCTCCACATAATTTGTTCATCTGTGCCTTCCTCTCCTGGTTCACGTTATAACTTATTTTTGACAGTATACTGAGTTTCATCTTTTGGATTAACACCATCCACTTCCACAGTCTGTTTTTATTGCTTAGAAGTTCTTCATTGAATTTCACTAGTATGATCTTGTGTTTCTTTCTCCACTTGTCATGCTCTTTAACAGTAGCAACAATTTTTTTATGGGTTCTCCAGACTCTGGCTATTTTGTTGTGGTGCTAATAACGTATAGATTCTCTGTTTAAGTCTATTACTGTATTTTTATGTGAATGTTTTGAATGACATAGCTTATTTAGAAACATCTTGTTCCTGATATTGTTCTCGCTTTAATGTCTGCATATACACAGGGCTAAATGAGTCACTTTTTTCAGTTTGTACGTTTTTGTTTGTAGAATAAAGGACAAAGCCGTCCTTGTCCATCTGATGTGACAATGGGGCATGTTTAGTGACAATGGTTCTAGCACTGTGATCCTGCATACTCTTTATATGCTTTATAAAAGATTATTTGTAGGTTATTGTCTTTTTTACTCCAAAGAATTCCCTCAAACCTCTCCATCTACTCATCGTACCTTGAAAACATAATATAAACTGTGAAGAGTAGTGTATATTTCTTTATAATTACCCACCTCTCTCTTTTATGTTTTGAGACAATTGTGAATGTCCTTTTAGCTAAAAAAGAAGTTTTAACCTTCTGGGGTGAATGCAGGGCATCACAGGTCTGTTTTATTTTCTTTAAATGCAACAAAAAAATATACAATAAATTAATGTTGTTTTCATGTTGAAATAATCATGCAAACCCTTGAAATGAGTTCCTACAATTTATAATCTGTTGAAATCCCTGCCCAATCTGCAGTAGGCTTGTGAGGTCCTCACACTCATTCAAGTAACTTTCAAACAGTGCCCACTTGAGAGTTAAAAATATATACTGTTTCATACAAATTGATCCTTGATAGTTTTATTCTTAGTACTCAAAATAAGCCTTTAATTACTTTATATTTATATTATTGATTCTATATTTTTAGATTAATCAGTACTTTATTCTCATCTGTTGACTAGGGTGTTGGACTGTTACTTATTCTCTTCAGCAGCGACTTCAGGGAGGCTACATTGGCATTTGATATTCTTTTGCTTATTGGATATCTTATACCTTTCCGAATCATTTTCAGCTTCCTCAGACGTTGGTAAGGATAAATTTGTATTGTAAATGTATTTTAATGTTATTTATTATTTGAAATTCTATGTTCAAATTTGAAACAATTTTGGGCCACATTACTTCTGTACCTACTCTACACCTCATAACATACCAGTAAGCCTGTTTATCAGTCAGTTAGGATACCTTTCAAACTTGTAAGTTAAAGGAATGACTGTGAAAGGAATTTAAAAAAAAAAAATCAAAACTGAAATACTTGATGGCATTGAGGTTACCACTGGCATAAGACAAGGGGATCAACTTTCACCTACTAACACCCTGGAAGTAGCAATCCAAATTAATATTGCGAAATACAAAAAAAATTGGGGAGAGTGTCATGTGCTCTAGTTCTGTCACAATCAAATACTTGGGAGGCAAAATTAAAGAAAACATTATTGAAGCTGATATAAAAGTCTGAATGGTTCATTTTTAGGGTTCATTGGCTATATTAATTTTTAAGCTTTACATTGTTCTAACAAACATTTTTGAAATGTTAGTACTTTCTGTCCCTGTATTCTCAATAGTTGGCTTACTTTTATAAGTTATTTAACTATTAGAGCATATTTAAATAAAAAAAAAAAATTGATATTACTTTTTTAAGTACCACACCATATAATAAACATATAAATAAAATAATATAATATTATATATATATATATATATATATATATAATAAATAAAATAATGAACTATTTGGGAATTTACCACAGATACATTTTGAATTTTTGATGTAGCCACCATAGGCAACTTCATTTTACTGCAAATTATGAATTATTAATTTTATTTTATTAAAAGACACTAAGGCTAATTGGGATGGGTTATTTATTGATTAACACTCCTTTTTAGCTAGCGGGCTAAGGGGTTTTATTTAGTGGGCCTCCATTTTGAAGAAATGAAACTCATGGCTCAAATTTATCCATTTTTATCTAAGACCAATGTCTTAACAGACATGGTTAACGTAAGTCCAGATTTTTTATTTACAAGATGCTCTTAGGGTTAATATAATAATGATAGTTCCTTTAAAAAAATGTTTAATTTTTTATTTTAAATTTTTGTTAAGGATTAAATGGCTTGGGCCCAAACCAAGCTGTCGACTTCTGAGTGAAGATGAATACCACCAGGAAGGAGTAAGGGAAACTGCAAAAGCTTTGGATGAATTGCGAGGTTATTGCTCCAGCCCTGAATGCAACCAATGGAAAACAGTCATCAAACTAAGGGACCCTCTCAGGTATTCCTTTTGTTTTATTTGTTTCACTCATACCGAGATTATTTTTTTAAGAGAAGGAGAGACCATTACTAGTCTGTAATCATTGTGTTTTATTTTAATCTTCAACTCTTGTTGCATTATTTGCAAAGAACTGTACTTTCGATCTTAACAATGTTTATTATATTTTTAAGAGTGAAATCAAATTTATTACTCTTTTAGTATAAATAGTTTACAATAGATTATAGTTTGTATGATTTCTGGTCGTGGTCTGTGAGACAAGAAATTTAATTGCAGGTTGACTAAAAAGCCACACTTCCACAATACAAATGTATTGAAGCAACAGAGCACTTTTGGCGTAGTGCATCATCATTAGTGCCTGAATGCCGTGGATGTTGACCTAACAGGCCTTAGAACCAGACTCCTAGGACCTTCTAAGTCTGACCCTAGGCCTGTCAGGTCAACGTCCAGGACATTTGGCACTGACAATGATGCCTTGCATCGAAAGTGCTCTGTCGCTTCAATAAATTGTTATTTTGGAAGGGTGGCTTTTTACTCAACCTGCAATATAATTATCTTCCATCTGTCAGAATACCAACTTAGAAGAAATTTAATGTCTGTACAGGCAATTTTAAATATGCTTCAGTAATACGGGCATATCAAGGACGGAACAATGGCTACTAAATAATATCTAGAACACAAAGTCCATCTCATTAAGACTGAGTGAACTAAGCAGATTCCCCACTTGCTAGAATTCAACATTGCACTCTCCTTTTAAGCAGTTTTTATCCTCTAATCATGCTTGTCTCCAAAAACACTGAACAGATAAGTTACTGAGTACTGAGATTTTTTTTTTAAATTTTTTTGTTAGGGTAGGGATAGAATGTACCAGTCTATGCATTGGAGATAATAAAAAAAAATGTATAGGCCCTTTTTTGTTTATTACAAAGAGAACTACTATGTCCTATGACATTTTCCGATCAGATACATTGGAACAAAGATATTGTACATCAAATGAAATGCATTCGAACATTTTTAAAATTTAATTTAATAGGAGTATAAGGAAGTTATGTGGTGTCATCATCAGATTTTTTTTTTCTTTTTTAAATTCTGACCATAAGACTCCTGTTGTTTCAACTGTTGCTAACACATCTTTATCTATCACATCAATGATTAAGTTTGGAGCTAACCCTCCACTACAAAGAAACAAATCTAGTTCAAATGCAACAGTAACTTCTGTATCAGTATCCTCAAAGCCTTGATCATATATGTTAAACACTAAATGCAGTTGTTTGGTAGCCATCAGCATCTTGACTTCTACATCAGCCCCTGTTTCATCCTGTATTGAATCATCATTGACTTCATTGTCTGCAATTGCTATGTTGCCTACAGTTTTGTGATGTCTCTTCAAATGGAAGGAATTCCCATTTTGAGAGCACTCACTGCAGCTCTATCTTAAGAGGATATCTCACCTCTATTTATTGGCGGTTTCTAAATACTGTCCCCCAACTTACAATTTAGCCACTTCTTCATAATTCAGTACACCAATCAAAATTCCTCTACCCGGGTCTCATCCCTGCTTTTTTATTAG
Organism: Riptortus pedestris; assembly: GCA_019009955.1. Classification (NCBI taxonomy): domain Eukaryota; kingdom Metazoa; phylum Arthropoda; class Insecta; order Hemiptera; family Alydidae; genus Riptortus; species Riptortus pedestris. The sequence goes on from CM032228.1 coordinate 234,633,885, forward strand.
CAAGTTTTATTCCACCGATGAGCTTCTTTATTTGGTGTTTCTAAGTCTCATATGGCCTAAGTGATGTTATTCTATTGAACTAATTTCAAGGCAGGTGCAGCTATGTAACTACAAGTTTATAATCGGTATTCATAAAAAATAGACACCTCAAGGGTATAAACAGTTATATCCAAACTATATCCCTGGCCAAAGATAAACATTGTGTTATTCAAAAATACCTTTTAAGTACTTTAGTAAATATTTCTGGTCTTAATTTTTGAGGAACAAAAACTCTATTTTTGTGTACAATGCGATAGTTCTAGACAAGTTTCCCCTTTCTTGAAAAAAAACGCGTCTTTTTTAAAGCTGACTAATCACTGATAGTAGTTTTACATTCAATATGATTCACTTGTTCATGTCTTGAGAAATCTAACAAGACATCTTTAATTACTGTGACATTGTTCACCAACATTTCTATTATATCCATTACATCATGGCTGTTGTCATGGTTACATAATGAATTACAGGCCAATACATCAGGTATTACGAACTCTCATCCCTTAGCATGTCTATTGCGAAAATCAAATTTTTAAAGTCTCATTCTGAAATGTTGAAGCCTGGCCAAAAGATCCCCAAAGGGTTTAGTTGTTAATATTTCTACTAGTGGCTTTTGGTTTATCAGCAATTTAAATTGTGATCCAGCTACATAAATTGAAAACTTCTCACTTGCCTTGTTTAGCTAGAGCCTCCTTTTTAATTTGGCCATAGCAGCATTCCGTGTCACTAAACGTTCGCGAAATTTGCATGTAACACCACCCTTTTTTTTTTTAATTTAATACATCAGCACTGATCTAATTTCTCTGGCAGGATTGAATAGAGCAAGAACAGCCGCTTTTGAAATACAGTTATTACTTTATCAAAAACAATCTGATGTGCATCCTAGACCCATTAATTTAATGAACTAAATAGCGTGTAAATTAAGTAAATAGAGTGTAAATTTTCTGATATGTTGGGAAGGAATTACATTAAATAATTAACTAAACCCAAATATTACCTTACCTCCTTTGTAGGCTTCATATGCATTATTGTCTGAACTTTAGCTGGATCTGGCATTACCCTTCAATTTTCCAATAAATGAGCTGAATACTTAAAAAACTACAACTTTATTTAACATAATACACACGAACAAGCCAGAACTGAAGTATAACCTCATTATCTATTCGCAGTAGGTGAGCTTCATCGACTAACCTTCCTATCAAAAGTCTATCACGCAGAGGCTGTATTAACTAAGAAGATTTCCCATGTGCAACACGTATTTGCATTTCTCTCAGAACGTAAAAATTTAATGAGAACAATATTTAGTATTTAGGCTTCAAATAAAGTGTTTCATAATATAACAGCTTTTTGTTAATATGACATGAGGAGGAGGGGGTTTACTGATGGCTGAAAATTTAAAAATGCAAATATCGGTTAATAATCAACACCTCCAACAACAAAACACATACAAAAACGCACATAACACCATTTATGGAACAATACATTTGCAATAAGATTGTTTCTATACAATATTTCGATCGGACGCATAATACGGACATATTAAAATTTTTTGGAATTTCCCCCTCTGAACCCCCCCCCCCTGGAATACCACCACAATATGGCATGGACCACGTGACCTTCTATCAATGCAGTTCTGGCCTTATGGTAATGTCATGGGTTGTAAACCATATATTTTAATTTTCATTATCCTATAATGTTCGAACTCCAATTTTTTCCGGAATCCTAATATATCCATTGGTTTTTATTTTACCTGTTGACAGATATTCGCAATTCTGCAAAAATATTAGGTTCAATAGTTTGTGCCTAGTTTAATCTTTGTTTTAATTTTTTTTGATAATTACAAATTTTTTATTTCGAGCTATATATAAGCTTTAGAGGTGACTAACTGGAATGGGACACTCAAATAAAGTGATATTTTCCTTATTACTCTATTCATTACATTTGAATTTGACTTGTAGTGATCCACAACAGAAAAGAAATCCTAAAACGAAGAAAAACTATGTGGAATTTATATCTCCAAGTAAACAGATAAATGGTGAACAAAATTCTCAAAGAAGAGCCTTGAAATTAAGGAATTCAAGACGTAAAACTCGGTAAAGCATAATAGATACAATGTAGTGTAGCATATAAATTTTTAAAATTGAATATAATTTGGATTTAAGATTAACTATAGGAATTTTTGTCATGTGTATTACTAATATATTGAATTACTTACCTCTTTATTGGGAGTTGGGCTATTTAGAGTAGGCTTGTATCTTTTAGGAAACTTCCTTTAATTTCTTATTAGCAACTTTTTGTACCATTGAAATAGTATGTCTATGTTTAATTTATTTTAATAATTTCATTTTCTAACACTCTTACGTATAATTTCTTATTATCATATTGTTGGAAAAATCATGTTGCATTTTCTCATTTTAAATTATTTTTTTTTATAGCGTCATGGCTTTAAGTTCTACTTCAAGATCTGGAAGTCTTACTTCCAGCTGTAGAAAGTAGACAGTTATGAAGGCCCTTGTTACTTTAAGATGCACCTTCCTTTGGATAGGAGATGATTATTAGACAATTTTCTGCAAATTTGGTCCCATAATAGAACCCTGAGGACATTGGGACATTTATTACCTTTGAGTTTGATTGGAACAGATCTTTTTCACAAATTTGAATCATTTTTAAAAGTCTATATTCCTTGAAGGTATCTCAAGGATATTTAAAATTAAGTTTCCACATATTGTCAAAAAAACTTCTAATGCACATGAAAAGCCTAAAGATATTTATTTAATAGTGAATCTTATAGTTTCTTTATGGTCTATCTATAGAATGGGCAGAACTTCTGCCTATACTCCATCCATTAGCCAACAAAGTGCATTAAGTTTCTAGTATCTTCGACAAGAGTATTATGGCTCTGTAGTATCTTGGTTCAGCTTCTTTGTCTCTTGGTTTTGGTGATCTATCTACCACTGCCCATCAGTCTTCTCAATTTCTGGGATATAGCCTTTTATCAAAAACCTGATTTAGGGAATACACCACTTCATCACATTGTTCTCTTTGTCCACTAGATCTTAAATTTCATCAGGCCTTGAGGTCTTGTTGCTCTTGAGTGTGTCTATCATTTCAATGTTAACCTGAAACCAAGATTCTATATAGTGCCAATATGATGGTATTTGAGTATCGATTTTTAATTGGCTGAATTTCTGTATCATCTAAAAATTCATGTTTTAATACTTTTATTATCTCATGTATCTCCCTGGATCACTCATGTAAATGACAATGTAGTTTGTACTTTGAAGCTTAGTTTAAAGTTGCTTCATGAGATGACACACAATATGCAGAAAATCTGCTTAGTTCATGATGATGTCTGCATTATATTCTTGCAAAAATTAAATACCTGAAGAATTGGCAGAGAGAGAACCACATGCTGAGAGGTGCGAGGAACATGAAAGGAGCCGACCGGTAGTGGCACCTGCAGCATCTAATTAGGGCCACGGATGTTTCAGGAACTTCTCTAGCCCCTTCTGGCCATCTGTTTGATGTTTGTCTACAAGCTATATAAGAGACCCTGACAGTACCCAAGTCAGTTTTATGCTCCGCGGTCTTTGAGTGATGTTCAGCCCTACAGTGCGACTTAGTGCAGTGAGGTAAAGTGTTTTTATGTGAAGAACAGTGTTGTGCCATGACTGTAAGTAACAGTTTAGTGCTGAGTTTAAGACAGTGCAGTGCCATCTTTTGGTGTACTTCAGTGACCGTGAGTGAATTATTGGACTGTGTAATCTGAAGAATAGTGACACTATCAGTGCAACCTGTGAGTAGTGATTAAGAATAATTAACCAAGTGTATTGTGCATTGTTAAATAAATTGTGCAGTGATAAAAACTGTGAAACTTGTGTGTGTTTAATTTTGCAATCCAAAAGAACTCTTATTAACAATGTTTATGACTGGTCTTGGTAATAAAATGTAACAATATGTTTATTTTATTTATTAATTTTTTATGATGAGTGAAAATATGCATTTCTTGAGTAATTAAATTATTAGTAGTACTCCATAAAGATATTAAATGTAGACCTATATCATAAAACTTACTCTGAACATTCAATCACAATAGATAATGGATTTGTTCTAAATTGAGAGGACCTTTAAAAAATATGTGGCCAAACAAAGTTCCTTTTGAACTTCTGAAGTATGTGGGAGAGTGCGAAATAAAATCTGTATGCTATCACTACAAGTAGCCTTTATGAACTAACTCTATAATCATAATAAAACATATGTTCATCACATCCTCCCTTCCCGCTCCAAATGGAAGATCTCGTCAGTGGTCTTACTCTTCTCCCGTATCTTGTTGTGTAGCCTTTATCGACTTTATGACACCTCATCTTCAACATCATTCCCTTCGTCTTCTTTCACCGAGTCTTCTTGTACTTCCTCCTGTCCATCATTTCCCTCAGCTTGGTGTTCTTTTGTCATATCTTCATGTATTCCTTCCTGTCTCCCAGCTCCTCTATTAAGATTTTCCATTGAGACCCCAGCACTTGAAGTTGTTACATTACTTCCATTTATAGATATGACTATAATATTATTATCATTAATCAAATTAAATAATTCAACAATGATCAAATTTATGCCTGGCAACTTGAATTATTATTGACTGTTAATTTATATAATTTATTTAATAAGGGAAATTGAGACTCTCAGTGCAGATAAATTGATTATTTATTTTAAATCGAAATTGGTTTGTACATCATTCAATATATTCTTACGTACTGACATACTCAAAAACAGCCTAGGACACTCATGTACGAAAAATCAAGCTGAAGCACTTGCATTAATGAACACACTCAAATATGTTAAATACAAATAATGAACAAATTACAGAAGGAACTATAAACACAGACAGCAACATAACAATAGGAAAACTTTTGAACACAGACATACATGACCCATTAACAAAACAAAGTAGGCAACTAATTACATACTTTTAAAACAACAACACAAAAATATATTTGACTTGGGTCAAAGGAAACTCTGGACTCTACGAAAACGAATTAGTTGAGCAAATTGCAAAAAATACATCCAAGAACCAGAATATTCCCTCAACTTATCCCAACATAACAAACAAAGTCTAAAATACATGTTATGTATGGAGACAATAAAACAGTAGCAGGAGAAATGGGACAAAACAGACAAAGGCATGCATTTAAAAACATTCATTCAAAATCCTGAGGAATACCTTACTTACTGCACAGTCTCTGACAATTATTCAACACAAGTACTCACTGGACACGGACTGTTAAATCTTACTTAGGTTCAAAATACTAAATGACAAAAATTGCACCTGTGACTGAACGAGTGAACAGACTATAGAACATCTCATCTACACTTGCACACTGACTACACAGTTACGAAACACACTCCAAAAAAAACTTTTCAAAAACAAAGACTAATGACCAATAAATCGAAATTGAACTCACAAGCTTTAGAGTTTTTATCACTGCACAATTTAGTTGACAATGCACTACTCACTTGATAACTTCACTTCTTATTGCACAGTCCAATAACTCTTGATCACGCGAATCACCAAAGAACACAACACTTATCTTCACATAAACATGGGACTACACCTGTCTTCACATAAAACACTGCACTGCACTGAAACTAAATGCACTTTTCACTTAAGCTGCACTGAACGCACTGGTATTAACTAGTAAGAGGACTGAGTGCTAATTAACTGTGGGGGGAGCTGGGCCGCTTATATAGACAGACGGCGTCGAGAACATTCCTGGCACCATCAGTCGATTGCTTTCATTTTCTTCGTACATCTTAAATACTTGATTAAGATTGATTGCTAAATCTGGATTTTAGTCAGTAGCTTCGTTGGTAAAAAAGGAAAACTCCTTACTTATTGACAGTGCAGTCTTTGTTTTTCACCTTTTCTGCTGCATGCGAATGATGAATGAGTTTTCATGGTGGAAATTTGAAGATGAGAGTCTGGAAAACATGAATCTAGTTCGAGCTCAGCCACCAGAGTGTCCTTTCCAGTCATCGATTGAGTTGTACTTTGGACAATGGCTACTTGCAGATAAACATGTTTTGTAGAATTTTGCATTTATTGGAAATATGTGTGCTCATCACATGAACAATAAATTTTTGTCGTTGATGTGGTGTTTTTCTTTAATCAAGCACCTGCTAATCAATAAATATTATTACGCTATACTGTCGATGTAGAGTTCCTAACGGCGACGTCTTTAACTGGACGTCTACGTAGACTATTTTAAAACATTTTGTATATTTTGCCAACATTGTTACACCTTTTAGCAGATTTCACTTAGGGGAAATCAGCTATTGAGGTTGTACTCCAGATGGGATTTTCAAAAAATGTTTTTATATATATATATATATATATATATATATATATATATATATATATACTAGCCAAGGTACCCGGCTTCGCTCGGGAAATCATTTGAGACGGAAATATTCTATTTTGTTTTTGGCAATACTTCTATGTGTACAACTGCTCTGCCCGTCTGGGCTCATTTCTTCCCGTAAGGGTCCGTTCGGCGACTTATGGAAAACAAATTTTAGAATTGAAGAATAAATGAAAATAAGTCTCTAATCATTCCCTCTCCACTGTTTGACACACCGTGAATAATTCAAATCATAATCATGGATAGCATTTATTATTATTAAATATCATCTATAATGTACGTATTTTCTGTATACAATCTAGCTAATGTACCCGACAACGCCCGGGAAATCATAGTTGACTGATTAATGATGGTATTTTTATAGAAAATCGTTGAAAAACCAATGGGAATCAAAATATCGCAATTTTTCATTTCAGGCCTCCCTCATAACCCCCACTCCCGTTTGGACCTAAAAATTTTAATATATCTTATAATCATGGAAGAATTAATGCTAATTCACATTCCGAGTTTTGTTAAGTTCGGTTCAATCGTTAGTGCCCAACAAAATTGTTGGCTCCAGCTCTAGTTTTTAGTGTATATCTCGTTTATACTTTGTTATCCGACAAAAATGAATGTAACAAAAGTTAATTTAAATAACAAAATAATCAACTTGTGTCATGTGCATATTTGCAGAAAAACCAATAGAAAACAAAATACCATTTTTTTTTAATTTCTGGCCTCCCTTACAACCCCCACTCCTAACCGTCCCTAGAAATGTTAGTAAGGCTTATTAAAAAAAAAGGCATTAGTGCTAACATACATACAGAGTTTTATTTAGTTCGGTTGTGTCTTTTGTGCTAAATAAAATTGTTGACTTCCGCAGTAGTTTTTAATACCTTTATACTTCGGTATATAACCATAGTGTATATAACAAAAGTTTCTCTAAATAACAAAAAAAACAACTTTTGTTATGTGCATATTTGCCGAAACCCCAATAGGAAACAAAATATCACTATTTTTAATTTCAGGCCTCCCTTATAACCCCCACTCTTGCGCCATTTTTGTCTGATCATTACTAAACTCAATACTTTCAACGTTTTATGTAAAAATGAAGATGAAGCTCATTAACCAGCTAAAATTAGACCAGTGGGAGGGGGGGGGGTTAGAGGGGGAGAATTTCGAAAATTTTAAATATCTCCGTTGTTATGCGCCAGATTAAGAAAAAGTATAAAATTGATCTTATTGCCAATAAAATTGATCTTATTTTGTCAAAATTTTGTTTTGTTTTCTCTATATTAAATATTAACCAAGGTATTTCCATATTTTAGTTTTCGGCCATCAGTAAATCCCCACTCCTAGTATGTCATGTTAACTATTAGCTGTTATATCATGAACTACTTTATTCCAAAGTTAAATACACAATATGGTTTTCATTGAACTATTCCTCTTTGAGACACACGCAAATATGACACGTGATGACATCGTCAACTAAGATTTTCTGTTCTTTACTTGAAAATGTTTATTTCACCTATACTATACTCGATATTTAGCCGTTTCAGTAAGACTAAAGATGATAATGGTTATTGGCTGAAATCGGACCTGGAATAGTGGTGGTTTAATGAGAGGGGAAATTAAAAAATTCAAAATATTTTTGTTGAGTCAGATCACGAAATGTTACTGAACCAATCTTGATAAAATTTTGATTTTCTACAATTGTTGCTTTATGCATTTTTTGGTAACTTAGCTCAAGAATTATGTGAGTTATTCACACTTTCTTATTTTCTACCTTGAGTAACCCACCCCCCCCCCACTTCTACTCGTCGGTTTTTACATATAAACAGAAAATACGTGGTATGAGATCACAAGTGTTATACCAGCACTTGGGAAATCTACTTAGTTAACGTAGCCCCTGCATGGCAGACCTTTTTCTCTTAGTGCCATAGCTCTAGAAATTGCACACGTTAGAATATAATTTTGAACAGACCTCATTTTCCCCATCTTCTAGGTAGGATCGATGGACATTTGAGGAAATGTTTCGAAAATTGCCTTAGGGAAATCTGTTACAATAAATATATAGCTTTCGAGAATTCATAGTATTACATATTTCTTCGCGTATAATATTTTAAATTTGATGTTTGGTGTTACAGGTTTGCAAGGTTTGTTGAAGGTAGCTCACACTTGGATGATGATGAAGTATTAGCATTCGAAACAGACATGAAGGATTATGATGATGACCTAATAACTGAAGATTCTGATTCAGACAGTTCCTAGTCATTTTTATAAAGTGATTGTTTTTTCTTCCAATGAATATGATAAAATTCTAGTTATGACTAATATTTTTAATCAATATTTATTTAAATGTGACCAACAGTGAAAAATTACTATAATCACTACTTATAAAGTTAAACTTATTTATAGGAGATTTCCTCTGAGGGATATTTGTCCTTTGTTTAAAATAAAAGAGTATGCTCATTTTTCACCCTTGGCCATGTTTTGTTTTTACATTGGCTCAATTTTTTTAATTGTTGATATGAGTAACTGTCATATTTAGTCAATGATTTTATATAATTTGTTTGTAATTAGTCTAATTCTTTATTTTGTTTTTATTTGTTTGACTTTTGAACACTAGTCTATTTCTCTTTTATACTTATTGCTGGCATTAAAAATATTTTTGTACTTTTTTATTCGGCATGGATGTGCCCTCTAGAAGACTTCATTGCAAATAAAAATTAAAAACTCGTATTCATCTTCCAATTGTTGTATATTAATAAATTAGGCCCTTGTATAATAATGTCGGACTTAAAAATAAAATAAAAAGTCTGTCTAATATAATAGAAATATTTTGGTTAGAGTTCTAAATAGTAATAGCATTAATATGAAATAGATCTATGTGGGAAATGATGAGAAGTGAAAAGAAAGAGAATGAGGGAAGTTTCCCATCTAATACCATTATTGTGAAATTATTTTCTTAGTTTAAATAAAATAATTAATTGGGTTATTTACTGAAAACTGCCTAAATCTTAAAAGTATCTTTATTTTAAAATAAAATAAAGATACTTTTCTTAGTGTTATAAATAGTTTTAAGTTTATGTAACTTCATCTGGACAAATAGTATTAATGTATCTGAAATATAACTATTGAACATTTTCAGAACATAAAAGTTAATAACAGAACTTTTGAAAATAATAGCCACTTTTATGAAATGATTTAATTGTAGTTTCTATGGCACAAGTAACTGGCTTTCTTGTTGAAAATATGTCTGATGATGACAAAATACTAAGGATTGTAAAGTAAAATGAAATAATAGAGAAGAATGAAATTAGCAATATTTAGCACATTATAAAATTGTTTTACATCATTGGATACCCTAAAGCATACTCCAATGTAAGCCAATCACAATATAAGGTGTACAAAATAAGAGGATTTGATTTAGGTTCGACTCATATGTTTATAGGAAAAGATGTCAATCTAATCAGTCTTTAATTCTAAAGAGCTAATAAATAAATATATACTTAAACCTCTTCCATTTTAACGTAAATTTTGCTTTATGATCATATTTTCTAAACTGATTAAGTATAGAAAAGTATTTCTGAAAGTAATTCAAAGTATTTGTTGTTTGTAGATCTTTAATCTGCTGATCAATTATTGTTGCGTTTTTCTATTTATTTTGTTTTGCTTTACCGGATTTTGTGTAATTGAGACACGTAAATGGTTGTAAATAGTTTTATTTTATTTTATGAAAGATCTTACCTTGCCACGTAATGGCATGAAATGAATGCGAATTATTGTTTGGTGTATTTTAAGTAGGGTTGGCTTATGTCACCTACTGATTTTAATATTGCACTATTACTAAGGAGGAAAAAAAGAAAATTTCACACCAGTGGCTAGTTTTTCTTTCACCTGCCTTACTAATAGTCTCAAATTTTAAATGGCATCCCTACTAGTCCCAAAGTCACCCCCACTTATAATACTCTACTCAATCTAATTTGTTTTCAGACTGAGTTTTTGTATTAAGTACTTATATTTGGTTGTCTAATAATTTTATATATTTTAAATAATTTTTGAAATGTTCATATTTTTCTTGTTTGTTATGTAGTACTTGTTTGTGTTCAGTTTCTGTACCTCATTTTGGCACAAATCGGTTATGGTAAAATAATATTAATGGTTTTGTTCATTTTAAATCAAAATACCATGAATTGTTTCTGAAGTTGAGATAAACAAGTGATAATAATATGTTCCAAGGTTTAATGAAATAGACATTTGGGAATTCCAAGCTGAGCTTTTGGATGTCTGATTGAGATAAATTTATGAAATAGTGATTAGCTTTGGTCATCAGGGTAATTTTACGACCAACAAATGTCTTCGAAAAAATACATTTCTGCACAAGCCATAGGGGTCGGCATTTAACATTAACCATGATGCAAATTCCTCAAAATGCCATCCTCCACATGACTACTAATCTCTAGATGACCATGACTAATTTGTACTAGATGTACAATAAAACAATGTTTAAACACAATAAACATTGTTAAAGTTGTCAAAGGTAGTAGGGTTTTCATTAACTGGAGGTCTTCTGTCTTATGTGTGTTGCAGCACAAGTTATAAGAAAATATAAAAATTTGATATAAAATGAAACTTTAGAATATAAAAAATAATATGTAATAAATCGTAATGATAAAATTACTTATTCCACAGCCAACTCAAAAAATATGCATTTATTTCTTTTTTTTTTAAATGAAAATAAACAAAAATTACTGTGATATGATTCTTTACATAACATATTATTTAGTTCTCATATATATTTAATTTGTACTGTGATGGCTTTATGTACATATACATCTTTGTGCCATTCTTAGCTTTTGAGTAAATACATTTTTTTTTTCTGTATTATACTCCTGTTTTATTGATAATTTGATTTCTTGTTTATTATAATATTCCTTTTAACAAAAAAAAAAAATGTAGTTTCTTTTTCATTGTACTTCTAATTTAATTAATTTTTTTTTTTTTTTTTTTTTTTTTTTTTTTTTTGTAAATCGGCGAATAGTAGCTGAGATTTATGCAAGGTATGCCCTAAAATCATGAGAGTGATTTATAAAAATAACTTGTATGAAAAAAAAATTACCATTCAATGTTGCCTCCTTCAAATTACACATCCTTGAAAAATAATTCAGGGTTCCAATTTTTCCACTCATAGCAGTGCTGGAAATCTTCTCTGAGGCTGTCTCGAGTCCTCGTCAGGTGTTAGTTTTGTCAAAGATTAGGGGAAGGTCAGTGTGGGTCTGTGGAAGTGTTGGAATTTGTATATTCAAAATGCAAGTAACAAATATTTGGTAATTTATGGTAAATTTTCGTATTTTGAAATTTTAAAATTAAATTTTTAAGGTAGTATAATTTCTATTTACCAGGTCAGGTTATTTTTATTGTACAATATATCCCATGGTTGTTTTAAAACTCATTTGTTGGACTATCTTAAATAAATATGAATAAATATATGTTTATTCTATGTTTAGTAAACAAATTTTTAATTTTTAAATCTCTGAGTTACTTAGTTGAATTAAAAAATTTTGATTATTATTTGTATTAATTAAATCCAATACAGGTACAAGATTTTGTAAAATGATTATTTTATACTGACTTCATTGTTGATTATATTATAATTATTTGAAATGTTTTATATAACAAAATAAACAAACAAGGAAGCAAATTGTGTATTTTTATCTGTAATTCTTTCATTGGGAGAACAACTCTTTTGTAAAGCTTCTCTGATACTTGTTGAGTTAATGAAGTGAAATTCATGTTCCTTATTCTTGACCTTCTGTCGATTAATTGACAGTTGAATAAGATTGAATTATAACTTTAATAAAATAGATGAGTGTGCGTGCTCATATATTTGATATGGTACACCTTGTCCACCTTTTAGCAGATTTCCCTTAAGGTAAATCAGCTATTGAGGTTGTACTCATGACGGAATTTTTCTTCAAATGTCCATCGATCCTACCTAGTAGATGACGAAAATGAGGTTTGTTCAAAACTCTGTAATATATATATTTGTCTGTTACTGCTCTAGCGGTTGCAATTTTTGTTTAATCGTTACCAAACTCGATATTTAGTCGTTTTATGTAAAAAGAAAGATCAAGTTCGTTTACGGCTGAAATCGGACCAGTGGGAGGGGTGGATTTTTGAAAAATTATACAGAATAAATCTTATTCCCCCCTGCGTGACGGACTTTTAGCAGATTCTCCTTAATGGAAACGAGCTATTGAAGTTGTATTGAAGACATTGCAAAATATGTTTTCAGCCCACTTTAAACAATGATTTTACTTTGAGGTACTGTATCACTAAACATCTCATGTCCAGTTATCATTTTTTGCTAGGCTTCATACTACAGTAAAAAGTCCGTCATGCAGGGGCTGCGTAAACTAAGCAGATTTCCCACGTCAAGTTTTACAATAGAGAAATTTCACCAGAGCTGAGCCAGTCGAGGAAACGGCCGAACTAGCTTTTGGCGGGAAACGCCGTCGTTAGGCACCGAGATTTAATCAAAAATGCGAAATTCAGGAGCGTCACAACCAATCCTTAGGTATTTCATCATCTTTACCACTAAGTTTTCAAAGAGCTTTTTCTTAATTGGAACAAAATGGTGCCTTATTATACTGGTCGTTCAGGAAGGATTTGAAATTGTACAAGTATCCTTATCAATAAAAAAAATGTTCTATGTTTTGCTTTCTACATCAAGAATAATACCTAACAAAGATGATTCGTAGGAAAAATCACCTACCTCTATTAGAATAAGTCAAAAATACCTATCTATCCATGGTTATATTGTGAGGTCACACATTTATGTGAGGTTTCTGCTGATTTTTTTTATCACTCTCTGTTTTGCTGAATCGAACTGATGGGTTTCCTGCAGCTAACAGGTTCAACAAGACATGTAAACAACAGCCAGAGTAATAGGACTTTGTTCCACAATCCGTCCAGAGGGATTGTAGTGATATCTGGTTTAATTTAAGCAACCTCTGCATGATAGATTTGATTTTCTACCTTTCAAATGTCAAATTAATATCTGTCATGTTGACTAAGATCTATTTCATGGCTCTGATTGAGCCAAGGCTAATGTATCTTCATTTTCCACATTGGAGAATCAACAATAAATATTCCAATAATTTCTTTTCACTTTTAGTGCCCTTCTCCGACTGAGATTTTAACTTTTGGACACCCTTTAAAATATCTGCCAGCCCCCTCCACATACATTTTACATACAAGACTCCAATTATACATGGATTAGATAAAACAATATTCCTTAGAATTATTGAGAAAAATACACAAATTAACACAATCGTAACTTCAGTAATACAGTCACCTAGGTTGGTCAAAACACTTGAAATAACATTTTCCTTTGGACATGATGGGACATATTCCTTTGTAAATGGGGACAGCATTCATGGTATGTTCTTCAGTTACCATATTTGGCAAAAAGCTTGACTAATGTAGATTGATCTGTCCTTTATTAAACTGCTTTCTTTTCTTTTTTTACAGTTTTTAGAATAATATTTTTTGCTGTGGCAAAAAATGTTTTTAGACTGGCAACGTATAACTTCTATTTAAATAATCCATACACAGATAATTGAGGATAAGTTATTTAACTGAATAAACTGTAAGATAAAGATTTCATGCGAGGGGAGGGCGGTAAATTATTGAATACCATTTAGGGTTAAAAACTACTTAAAATATATTTCAAATGGATCGTTGCTTTATTTACCTCTTTTAACATAGTATGGGGTCTAGTGATATTTAGGTACTACCTAATATTGCACTTAAAGATGCCAAATTTAATATAAAGTTTTGAAGTTCCTGAAAGCTTGAAGGGGTTATAAGTTTTATTTTCTTAGACATTCATTGGCCATAATAAATATCACTTTATGATTTAAATATACCATTAATGACCATGAAGTTATAATTAAAGAAGGCTTAAAGTACAAATTGTTAAAACTTTATTACTAGATAATAAAACCATATTAAAAATAATCTCTTGAGTAAGGACATGATTTTAAATGTCAAGAAATGGTTTAAAAAACCTGCCTTCTAGTAGTATTCATCATCTGATGAATACTGTGCTTTGTGGAGGTTTTTCTGTTTTGGGATAAAGAATAACTCTGACAAAAGGCTGTCTTCATCTGAACTATCTCTGATTGGTTGCTCACATCTCCTGTAATTAGCAACGAAATAGTTATAGAATAACTATTTGATTTCTAACATAATTTATTTATATATTGAATTTTCAATGAATATGTATATCTATTTAAACTTCTAAAATGAATTCAAAATTGTATATAATTGGCATCCTGAGCCAAAGGTCTTTAAATTTGCAATGTATACTATTTTGTACAGTTCTTGGATTGGAACATGGTCTTCCTTTGGCAAGCAATTCAAGAGCATTAGCTTGAAAGTTGAGTGACATGAGACAGGACCTGGGTAGATAGCACAGCAAGTGTGTTAATGATTTTTAATCTTTGATATCAAAACATTGATATCCGACAAAGGTGTACAGCTCAAAAGGAGGGAAACCTTGAAGAAAATTGTCAAAATGCAATGCCTGGATTTTATATTTTTCAGCTCTCATTTGTTGACCTGTTTTGTTGTTGTCACATTAAGTATTCTTACAACAACACAGTTTGAACATCTTTCGAATATGAGAATGTCAAATGATAGGCCTTGAGCAGGAAGTTCTTTTGCAGAGCCGACTTCTCAATTTTACTAAATTATGTCTCCTGTGGTGATTGATTGCTGGGATGAGTGATAACCAATATCAAGTGAGATTTAAGAATGAATATATAGAAACTATTCAAGTCTCTGTCAGGCAGATGCTATCTTAACAAAGATTTCCTTTTTAGATGCTGGCACGCTGATGACATCTCAAATTCAATATTCAAGTTATGAACGCCTATGCAATCATGACTTCAAATAGTGAAAATCCTATGAGTTGGGAATAACTGAAGGCTCAAAGACAAATAGCAGATATTTCAATTTTTTTATTTTGACTTCCTTTTTAACTTGTTCCTCTAAACTCGGCCTCCTTGTCTGATTAGACCATTAGATTTTAACTAAACCTTTATTTGAATCAGTATTGAGTATGGTATCGATCAAATAAATATCGAGTACTCTAGGAAAAGTAATTTTTATCTCACATCTTTTCATGGATCTCAAATAGTACAGGTTCGATGAAAACCATATTTGATATTCTAGGAATAAGATTTCCCATGATTTATCAGCTTCTTGTTAATATGAGGTGGGTAGGAGTGGGGGTACAATGAAAACTAAAAACTACAAATATTTAGGTTAATATTTAACATAGAGGTAAAATGTAAAAAACAGCATTTATAAAACATTATGTCTCTGAATTATGCAGTTATCATGGATGGAAGACAAGGCTAGTAGGAATGTGCTCTTCATGAATGCTGGAGTTAACAATTAAGGGAGCAGGATCTATTCTTGCTAACAAATTCTCTAGTATTTTTTGGTTAATCATATAAAACAAGTGTGTACATACCATGATGACACTCTATGGTATCTTGCATCATCCCTCCTTCTATTATGAATTTTTCTTGGTGAAATGTTCTTCATGTGATTTAATTCATACTGAGTGCTTTTGTTTTCTTTCGGTATATTATTTCTTAGTTCAAATTCTGATTCCTGTGAAGGATTTATTAATAATTTATTTAACGGCAAAATACGGACCTTAATAACTTTACTTCACAGAGTCTAATGTGGAAATGCTAAGATAAATAAAACATTGAATAATTTTATTCCCCGACAAGTTTCACATCTAGTTCATGCCTCAACAGGGGGACTCTCCAACACATGATAAAATAACTACATTTTGCGGTACTACCACAAGCTAGTTCAGGCATAGACTAAAACCAGAACTAAAAGGAATATGGTGAAGTATGCAAGCAGGTTACAATCAATAGGTCAAGAAATTATTATTTTAATATATACCAATTTAATAGTTAGTAATAAATTTTATGGATATTAATAATCCACTATGTGCTACTGAGGCTAATTGGTACAGGTTATCTATAGGTTACTTCCGTTTTTTACCCAGGGAGGACTAAGAATTTTATTTAATTATTATTATTTCCAAGGTGAGAATTGAACTCGCCAATTTGTATTTTATTTTAAGGATGTTTTAACTACAACTTTTAATGTCATCCAATAATTTAATACCCTCGCCATTCCCAAGATTACTCTTATATAGTTTATTCATTTAGCTAACAAAAACCTCAATTATCTGTGGTTGGATTATTTAAATAGAGGTTGCAAACGACTGTTTATCTAGAAAAATTATCACAGCAAAAATAATTAATTAAAAATGCAAAAACTAGAAAAGAAAGTGGTTTGAAAATGGGTAGATTAGTCTATAATTAGTCAAGTCTTGTAAGATTTTGCCAAATGTGGTAACTGAAGAAAATACCATGAATAATGTGCAAAGAAAAATATTTGTGAAAGTGATTTGACCAAAATTTGGGATTGCATTACTGAAGTTACAGATTGTGTTATTTTGTGTATTTTTTTTCAAACATTTTTTGGAATATTGCCTCTCGACTCTTGGTTTACCAAGTGAGATTAAGCCCAAGGCCTTAACTCACGTGGCTAAGCCTGAGCACCAAAAAGTCAAAACATTATCACTGAACAAGTGCCCCAATATTAAATGAAATTATTACATATAAATTAAAGTTTAATATTCTGAATTACTCTAAATTTTCGATACCTTAGAAAATACATAATTCAGATATATAATTTCCAATGTATGTAGGATGAAAAAATTGTCGGCTACGCTTCCACTATAATAATTTATTAACAGGAAAGCGCTTTCGATGCTGTGCATCATCGTCAGTGTCGTGTAACAGTGTGCCAATGGTTGATGCCAGGTTGAGCTTGCCGGGCTTTCATATTCTGAGTTGGTATTCTGGCAGGTGGAAGTGACTTCTAATGTATGTAGGATGAAAAATTGTTGGCTACACTTCCACCATAATAATTATTGAAACAGCAAAGCGCTTTCGATGCTGTGCATCATCGTCAGTGCCGTGTAACAGTGTGCCAATGGTTGATGCCAGGTTGAGCTTGCCGGGCTTCCATATTCTGAGTTGGTATTCTGGCAGGTGGGAGTGACTTCTAATGTATGTAGGATGAAAAAATTGTTGGCTACACTTCCACTATAATAATTTATTGAAACGACAAAGTGCTGATGCATAGCATCGAAAGCTCTTTGCCGTTTCAATTCTGCGCTTTTCTTGACTACTCCTCACAGTATGCACTGATAACTTCACTTCTCATGTTCACAGTACAATAACTCATGATCATGTGAATCACTGAAGATCACAAAGACAGTACTGCACTGATCTTTACAAAAAACACTGTACCTCACTGAAACTAAAATGCACTGTTCACTAAAGTCGCACCCAGCGACCTGTTATTCACTGGAAGGGAACTGTGAACAAACTAACCGTTGGGCGAGCTGGGTAGCATTAATAGATGGGTGGTGAGATCAAAGGAAAAGGGCCCAGACATTCCTGTTTCTATCGGTTAGTTCCTTTCATCTACTTCGTACTTCTTAAATACGTGATTAACACTGCATAATTTTTCTCGTAGGCAGTTTTCACAACAATATTTTATGCATAGAAATCCACATTTAAGATTATTATGCTTAAGTCCTATTACAAAAGGAAGGTAATAGGACTTACAAAATTTTGTGTTTCAAATTTTTGTAAGTAACAAAGCATTGGCTAGAAACATATTGAGATACATAAAGCCTTTATATACTATCATGAGAAAAGATAGTATTTTTATATAGTATAGTATAACCATGAACATTTTGACACAAATACTATAAGTTTATAGATGTAGATTTGCAACTTAACTACCCCTTCCCCTCACCAAGAGATTCAGTAACCAAAACTTTAAGAACTGCAGTATATATTTTAATTAAGTGTCTTGAATTTTACAAATGTTATTGATCACTTAAGTGTCTTTGCTTTTAGTAGATTTTCCTCAAAGGAAATCAGCCATTGAGGTCATACTCATGACGCCATTTTCGAAATTTTTCTTCAAATGTCCATCGATCCTACCCAGATGACGAAAATGATGTCCGTTCAAAACTGATTTTATAATATATATATATATATATATATATATATATATATATATATATATAAAACTGATTTTATAATATATATATATATATATATATATATATATATATATATATATATATATACATACATACACACAGATATCTATCTATATATTTGTTTGTTACCGCTCTAGTGGTCGCAATTTTTGTCTTATCATTATCAAACTTGATATATAATCATTTTATACAAAAAGAACGATCAAGTTAACGGCTGAAATCAGACCAGGGGGAGGGGGAGAATTTCGAAAATTCTTAATATCTCCGTTATTATGCACCGGATCGAAAACTTTTATAGAGCCAATCTTAATGGAAATATAATGTCGATTAAATGTTGTTATTTACATTTTTTCACTATCTTGATTATTAACTGAGATATTTGCATTTTTTAGTTTTCAGTCTTCAGTAAAGCCCCACTCCTACTCATCTCAATGTAACAATATTCTATTATGTTATGCAGCACTTTATTTGAAGCTTAAATACCAAATATTGTTCTCATTGAACTTTTAAGTTTTGAGATAAAAGCAAATACTTGGCGCACATGGGAAATCTGCTTAGTTAACGCAGCCCCTGCGTGGCAGACTTTCTTTAATAGCAATAGAGCTTATTCAGACTCACTTTTCCATTGATTTAATTATTATTATTCATAATTTTATTTTATTAATAAACAGTTTTTATAACATTGCTCTGATATTATAATTAAGTAAAAGTCTAATTTATAGTTTACATTCACATTGTCAATGAATTTAATATTTCTATACATATTCTATATATTTAGGTTGTAAAAGTGATCAACAAATTACACTTACAATTTTTGAAACTGTTTCCAGAGCATTTTTTAATTTTTCTTTTGTATGATCATATTTCTTGTTCATCATTTTATTTTCCATCGAAACATTATAAATAGCTCTGGAAAGTTTTTCTATCTGCTTATGCTCTTCTTCAATCTTCAATTGGAGATTACTTTTTTCTTCAGTCAACTCTGTTATATTGCTTTGAAGTTCTGAATTCTACATTAAAATCAGGCTTCATAAGTTAAATACTTATGCTCTCATATTCTGAGTATAGCATAAAATAACCAACCCAAACTATAACTATGCTCATTGTTGCAAATGTTAGGAGTGGTCTGGCCAGTACATATAAAAAAAAGAGAGAGTGCCAATTGTACAAAAAATCAAGCTGAGCAACTCACAATATTAAAAGGCATCCAATACATTAATGAGACTATTACAGAACATCACACAATCATAATACTCACTGACAATAAAACATCAACAGAAGACTAAGGTCACACACCACTCTTAAATCCCCAGTAAAACATCAATTCAGACTTAATAAAATTAATAACTATTTAAGAAATGAAACAAGACTAAATATCTTTCTATCTACACAACAAAAAAGTAGAATTAACATACAGGTTATATAGGAATGATGCAACAGTAGCTTCTTTAAATGAGGACCAAGACAATTTTGAAAGAACAATTTACTGATTTATGGGACAGAGAATGAACAAACACAACAAAAGGTAGACATATACATCAATTTATTAAAACTGTACCAGAAAGAAAACAAATTACTTGCATAAATGAACTACTTCCTCAAGTACTAACTGGACTATGGACTAAAAGTTCCTTATATTATTCCGATTGGATTGACAGCACCTTTCACTGTGATTATGAAACTGAAAAAAAATCGTGGTTATAAAATATACTCTTGCAGAATTCAAAGACAGTCAATGGGAGATATAAATAAAAAACAAATCTTAAAAATGGAACACAACTACTAAACAGTTGTAATTGTTTGAACACAACTATGACTTTGTGACCTTATTAAAACCTTTACGAGTTGACTTGAACAGAAGTCATGGTTATTATGAATATATATATATATATATATATATATATATATATATATATATATATATATATATATATATAGATATTTATTTATATATACATACACACACACACACATAAAACCTAATGCATATTCTATAATTGCTAAAACTACACCTGGTTATTCAATTTTTAAGGAAATGAATACAAAATTCTATTCATTCTACCAACAGGTAAAATTTACTGTGATACAAATATATAGAGACCTTACTACCTCTTTTCTTAAAAGCATTTCTTTTGTAGTAAATGACTTATTTAGCAACTTCACATTTTCATCACTATATTTAACTGTTGCTTTCAATATATTTAATTCTTTTTCAAGCTTTGTGATTTTCGATTTCAGTTCACTATTCTCGTCTTTTAATGTCTTTATTTGTACTGTTTTTTCTTTTTGCTCCTCACGACACCTACAATGGTATCAGATAAAGTTAATATAAGCAAAGGCAATCATTTTATATTTTTCTTGAAATTGAGAGTTGTTATTAATTAATTGGCACAATGTCTTTGGGAATTCATTGAAAATACAGATTTAATTCTTAATCATAAATTATACCAATGCGACTCTTGAAACATGCAATTAGATTTTAAAAATTAACTTGTGTTGATGCTTTCTAAACATATTTGCAAAAAAGTGAAATATATGGATTCTTTCAAATTCAAATGTTATTTTATTAATTTTTTGCATCCACTTTATGCAACTGAGACAAGTTATTTACTGGTTCCCACCCTTTTCTAGCCAGGTAACTTATTAATGTTTACCACTAAGTAAATTCGTATTGCCCAGGTAGGAATTGAACCCTTGACTAAGTATATTTTGATTAGCATTTTAGCTTACAAGACTAATGTGTTAATAATTAAAGACAAATTATAGATATTCCAGGCATTCCTCGACTAACTCAGGTAAACATGAGCCTATGGAAATTCAAATAAAGAATTACACAGAAAATTATCTGTCTCTATAAAATTTACCTCGATATTTCCTTAACTAACTGTGCAATCCGTTGCTTATCCTCTTTACAAAGATCAATAATTTGTGTACGTTTTTGAGGAACGTCTTGTTTACAAATTTTATCACAGAAACCAATTGTAGGAAACGAAAAATGTGAAAACTCATCATCACTCAATATTCCTGGCTTTGTCTCTTCTCCAGATTCAACAAGGAGATTAGTTCGAGAAATTTCTCTTTTTACTTCAAGCTCTGGGATATGGAATGTTTCTTTGTTGGGAAGATTAGCCCAATCACCTGCCATAAAAACAAAATGAAACAATTGTTAGGTGAAATGGAAGAAGGTAAGTTTCTATGATATATTTTGATTACATTATTATTATTAATTTTTAGTTCATTGATAATATAACAAACTTCTTATTTATTTTAAAGTTAATGTCGACATTATGCTACTGTGGTTAAGGGTTGTCAAAGTATCACAACTCTTTTCCAGTCTGGATGCGACTAAGGATTTTATTGAGTGAGTCTATCACAACAGAACTTCCTACTGCCCATGTTGGAATCAAACCCTAACATCTGAAGTTTGCAAAGAGCAGTGTGACCAAGAACATCTTTCCATATATAACCAGAACCTATTATAAATTTAACTGTTAAGAACTTTAACAAAAACATTACAAATGTTCCAGAGCACTCCTTGTTTCCATCAAACTATATCACAACCCCTTATTATCCTATGGCTAAAGCATTCTCTCCTAATGAAATTCTCAATTACCTTTGAAAAAGACCATGGGTTTACTAATGGGTTGTAAAATACATTCCTAGCGTTTATCGATATTTCAATTTAATCCCCTCTGTGTTGATTAAATTATATTTACTTGATCAATAATGTTTACTTATTCTAAAAAAGGCTTAACATATTTCATACAAGTGTCTCAAATCATTTGGGGGGTGCAGGATATGTTTCTCAAAGTGATATATGGGTTGCTCACGTTTTGACGAAAAGAATTTATTGAACCTCTTTCCATTAGCAATTCCCTCCTGAAACGCAATGTTAATGAACTATTTTTAAATAGGTTGATAACTGGGGTTGAAAAGTGGGTCCTGTACATAACATTGTGGGGGAAACTTCCTGGGAAAAACGAAGTGACCAGCCGTTAACGACTCCAAAAGCAGTATTAATAAAAATAAAAAAAATCCGTCACGCAGGGGCTGCATAAACTAAGCAGATTTCCCTCGTGAAGATTAATAATAGATAAACCTACATACTGCTAACACAACACCACTGTGAATATTAAGTGAATAAATACAAACAGTAAAAAAATATCTTTCGCCTGGCGGCGGGAAGCGTCTCAAATGTAAACAAACAGGTCTGCCAACGGCTTAACAGAAAGAAAAACAATACCTGAACCATATCAGAATATAACATATTCGTTTTATTGAAAACTATGAACTATACCTAGTACTGTAATTTATAATGAATCAGAATAATTTGTATCTTAATCAATCACATTTTAGTAGTCCAAGAATTTAAGACGGGGTGGGGGGAGTCACAAGACCATATTTGCATCTGTCTTGTATAATGAAGGTCTTTGGAAAGTAATATTTGTTATTTAAGCTGCGAATAATGTGGTTTATTATATAACTGAGTATTGTATATGTAAGACGAGTAGAAATGCAAATACCTCGGTTAATATTGAAGATAGAGAATAAATGTATATATTACTATTTATAGTAAATGTAATTTGCAATAAGATTTATTCTATACACTTTTTCCATCCGACTTACAGTAACAGAGATATTTCGAATTTTCAGATTTCTCCCCTCTTTAACCCCCCCCCCTCCCACTTGGCCGATTTCTGCCATCAACGAACTCTCTTTCTTTTTACCTAAAACGATTATATATCGAGTTTGGTAACGATCAAATAAAAATTGCAACCGCTGAAGCGGTAACATAAACAATATATATATTATTTGATCGTTACCAAACTCGATATAAATGAAATCGGATCAGTGGGAAGGGGGGGTTTAGAGGGGAGGATATTTAGCAGATTTCCCTTAAGGGAAATCTTGAAATATTTACGTTACTACACGTCGGGTCAAAAACTTGTATAGAACCAACCTTATTGCAAATTAAATTTACTATAAATATTGTTATATACATTTATTCTCTATCTTGAATGTTAACCGAGATATTTGCTTTTTTATTAATTGTGAGGGGGTATCAGATGAGAATGTCGGTATAGTTCGTGAGATTGCCGAAAATTAGCTCGGCTTTTTCCGTAACTGTTCGGTCGTCGTGAAAGCTTTTATTTTGTGAGATATATGCAAATACATTCTGTTGATCCCCCTCCCCACCCTTCTTTAGTTCTTGGACTACTAAAATTTGAGTTATTAAAATATAAATTATTCTGATTTATTATAAATTGTAATACTAGATATAGGTAGTAAATAGTTTGCAATAAAGTTAATATGTTATATTCAAATATATATCAGTAATCGTTTTTTTTTTTTTTCGGTTAAGAATATATCTATCTGTTCATCTCTGAGTGGTTGGCAGACCTATTTGTTTACAATTCATAAGCCGTTTCCATTGGGGGCTCATTAAAATTAACTGAAAGATTTCTCATTACCGTTTGTATTTACTCACGGTGGTGTTAATTGTTACCAATATGCAGATTTCTCTATTGTTAAACTTCACGTGAGAAATCTTAGTTTACTTAGCCCCCGGACGGACTTTTGTGTTATCCATGCCAGAGTATTAGTACAGATTTTCGAAGGTATTTAGTACAATTTGCTGTATAAGCCGGTGTGACATGCATAGAGATGAGAAGGTTAAAATAATAATAACTATTGTTAAGTATGTTAATCCTATCGAGTAATTTGATTATAATAACCTGACGAATAGACGTCATGAGTATCTGTCCTCGGTTCTGCTCCATGGACTTTCCGTTTGGAATCTTTGGAATGATTCCCGTACATAACTCATGTTACCCATACCGTTCCATAGAAAAGCCTTCTTGAGAACGCGCACCCATTGACAGCCCAAAAACTGTAATTACTCTTCCTGTATACTCTACACGCAAATAAGAGCAACATCTTTGAACGACTGTACACAGCACATGGTCCATTATAAATAAAAAAAATAATGCTGTATTTATCATATGCACGATTTAAATTATTTATTAACGCCCACTTTTGCTAATTGGGACGGGTTATCTACAGGTTACCACCCTTTTCTAGCCAGGGAAGGACTAAGGATTTTATTTATTGTATTCGGCCACCAAATAAATTCCAATTGCCCAGGCGGGAATTGAACTCGCCAATCTAGGTTTACCATGTGAGATTAAGGCTAACGCTTTAACTCGCATGGCTAACCTGAGCCCCTATGCACGATTTGATTTTTAGCAGATTTTCCTTAAGGGAAATCAGCTATTGAGGTCATCGAGTTTCGAAAAATTTCTTCAAATGTCCATCGATCCTACCCAGGAGATGACGAAAATGAGGTCCGTTCAAAATTATATATATATATATATATATATATATATATATATATATATATATATATATATATATATATATTCGTTTGATCGTTACCACACTCGATATTTAAACGTTTTATGCCAAAATAAATATCAAGGGCGTTATGGCTGAACTCGGACCAGTGGGGGGGTTTAGAGGAAAGGATTTTCGAAAATTTGAAATCTCCGTTACTATACGTCGAATCGAAAAATTATATTGAATCAATCGTATTGCAAATTAAATTTACTATAAATAATGTTATATACATTTATTCTGTATCTTGAATATTAACCGAGATATTTGCATTTTTCTGTTTTCAGCTTCTGAGATGAGATCGGCTAACTTCGGGTCTAGTCGGGAGTTTCCGTCAAGAGCTAGTTCGGGCCGTTCCCGTTACTGCTTGACTCTCTATTCTGAAATTTCTCTATTGTAAAACTTCACGTGGGAAATCTGCTTAGTTTACGCAGCCCCTGCGTGACGGACTTTCTTAAGTTGTCTCTTAGCAATTGGCAATATTATTATGTACTGTACAAATTCCCCTTATGGTAAATCAGTTATTATGGTTGTACTCATGCCAGGTTACGAGAATATATATATATATATATATATATATATATATATATATATATATATATATATGACGCAACAATTCTAGACCATTGTTAGTTTTACAAGACATGTTCCCTAACTTTAGTCGAATCGAAATCCGATAATAACGGAGACATTTATTATCTTCGAACTCCACCCTAAATCCCATCTCAGCCATTAATGAAAATCTTTTTTAGTATTGAATGAAATGGTTAAATATCGATCAAATAAACATTTTCGAGTCATGGACGTAAAATCTTAAATTGGTCTCAACACTCGACGTATTTGTTTGTATCTGAAGTAATAAAGGTCCGCTAAATAAAAAGGCATTTAAGTTTGGAATGAAACGTTTTAAGATATACTGGCTTATTGCTAACAAAGGGGGGGGGCGGTCCTGAAAGCTCAAAATTAAAAAGGAGCTGGAGGAAATTACATTTGCAATAAGAGTGGTTATGTACAATTCTTGATCGTAGAAATAATAATGAAGATATTTTGTATTTTTTTCTCTAACCCTCCCACCTCCGTCCAAAACTCGTTTTTAGCGAACTTGTTCTCT
Organism: Riptortus pedestris; assembly: GCA_019009955.1. Taxonomy (NCBI): domain Eukaryota; kingdom Metazoa; phylum Arthropoda; class Insecta; order Hemiptera; family Alydidae; genus Riptortus; species Riptortus pedestris. The sequence continues at coordinate 234,660,007 of CM032228.1, forward strand.
AGTTTTATATGAAACGCTTTCATATCGAGTTTGGTAACTATGAAATCAAAATTAATACTACACTAGCAGTCGCAAGCAGACAAGTTGTATGTATCTACCCTGACGTCACTCCATTTTTGTCATCTCCTAGGATGGACATTTCAGGAAATTTTTCCTAAACATTGCTTCATGAGTACAACCTCAATAGATCTTACTTTAAGGAAGTTTGCTAATATGATACAATTCTGTTGCAAAACCTGAGACTTTCATGGTGGTGGGAAGTAAACATGAACCTGTTCCCTACCATTCGCAGGTTCAAACAAAAAGTTCCATGTCGAAATGTAGAGATTACATTAACTTAGATACTGAATTATTAATTTCAAAGTAGCTCGTTATCATGAGTCGGATATTAATAAGTTATAGATTAGGCTATTGATGTTGTACACATTTTGTCGAAACTTAAGTAATCATGGAGTTCTTTGTATTTTCTTGTTTTCAGCCTTCAGTAACCCCCCCCCCACCCTCTTTTAAAAAAAAACTCCGTCACGCAGGGGCTGCGTAAACTAAGCAGATTTCCTATGGGAAGGTTTACAACAGATACATCTACATACTGGTAACACCACCGTGAATATTAAACGACAAGCGGGGTGGGGGGGGGTGGAGGTTAAGCGAATAAACACAAACGGAGAGAGAAGAAATCTTTTAGTCAATTTGCAAGTTAATATTTACAACGAAAGGGTCTGAATTATAAACAAACAGTGCAACCAACATCGCAGTGCTGAATAGGTAGAATCTAGACCAGAAAAAAGAACAATTAATATATCTGAATATAACGTATTAAATTCATTGAAAACTATTTACTAAATCTAGTAATGAATCGGAATAATTTGTATCTCAATCAATCAAATTTTATTATTCCAAAAACTTAAGACGAGGGAGGAGTCACCAGAACTTATTTGTATGTACCTCCTATAATAAATGTCTATTAAAAACAATAGTTGGTAGTTTTAGGTTCGAATAATGTAGTTATTATATAACAGAATATTGTTTATTGAACATGAATAAAAGTGGGGGTTTGCTGAGGGCTGAAAATATCTCGGTTAATGTTCAAGAGAGAGTATAAATATTTATAACAATATTTACTGTACATTTAATTTGCAATAAGATTAGTTCTATACAATTTCGATCGACGTATAGTCAAGGAGTATTTCGAAAACCCCCTCCCACTAGTCCGATTTCAGCCATTTACAAACTTGATCTTTCTTTTCACAAAAAAAGGTTAAATATTGAATTTGGTAAAGATAAAACAATAATCGGTAACACAATTTTGAAAGAACCTCATTTTCATCATCTCCTAGGTAGGATCGATGGACATTTGAAGAAACATTTCTAAACTCCCGTCAAGAGTAGGACCTCAATAGCTTTTAGAATATCTCTGTGATGAATATTGCGAAAAACGAAAAGGAGAGATTTGAAGCTTACTAAATGTATAACTTTTTGTGAAAATCTTTTCTTCAGATAGTGAAGCAATAAAAGAAGATAGTTTACAAAGAAACAAAATGTTACTTATTCTCATTAAACCCCTTTAGTTTTTTCTTTACAATAGCATATGGTGATGCTGGGACATCATTTTAAGGGAAATTTATGATTATTCGAATGGTAAACTCAGATTTCCGATATTGAAATAATTTCTGGAGTTATGGCTTGTTACATAAGAAAAAATAGCTCCAATTCGAAAAATCTAAAAATTCTGATATCTCCAAAACAGGAAAAAAGTGGGTTGGAATATATATGAAAATTCTTGTTGGAAATTGTGTCTAGAATCATCTCTCAAAGTTAGTGCACCAAAGTCTGTTACACCCAGTATGTAGTGATTTTTGAGTATGCTTGGGTTTGGTATTGATCACCTATCATATTGGCACTAAAGAATTTAGAGAGTTTTAGGTATATATGTTTAAACTGACATTTTCATCACCCCTACACAAAGGTTATCTGTTTTAACCACACTACAAGAATATTGTGGCTAGGTGAAACCATGGTATGACAGATGCCCCAAGTATGATAAATAAGCTTTATTACATGTCACGCCGGGAGTTGAGTAAAGTAAGCATATTTCCCATACACTGATCCCAATATCTATTCTCTATTTCTCCTGTAGTAAGATGCCTGCATTAACAAGAATTTAAATGTAAGCTGGACGTGAGGTATACAGTGACTCAGTAACTCGAGGTAAAAGTGGGAGTGTACTGAAAGCTGAAATCATAAATATACAAATAGATTGGTTTGTATTTAAGTTATGAAAAAAATGAATAGAACAACAATAGTAGAGCATTAAAGAAGATTGGTTCTATAAAATGTTTTGATCGGACTCATAATAACTTAGATATTTAGAACTTTTGAATTCTCCTCTAAAACCCTGTCCCTGGTCAGAGTTCAGCCATTAATGACTTTTAGTGTTGGAAGGAATGGTTTAATATAGAAAATGATATTGTTCACATGACCACATTCCAGTGAGGAACACAAAATCTTAATTGATGTTATCACACTTAACATATTTGAATGTATCTCACATAGTAAAGGTTTATTGAAGACCATATTTGATATTTGAGGAACAAGATGCTTCATAATTCATCATACTTATCGTTAATAAAAGATGAGTAGGAATTGGGGGTGTACTAAAGTCTGAAAATTTAAAAAAAAAAACAAATATCATATTCCAATCTGACTCATTGTAACAAAAATATTTAGAATTTCTGATCCCTCAGAGTCTGATTTAAGTTAGTTTTACATAAAAATATCGAAATTGGAAATTATCAAACAAAAATTGGTATTATTGATTATCGGGGGGGGGGGGGGGTCAGCCATTTAAAGACGATTATTAAATCATAATTAAAATAAAATCAATATTATTTAAAATAACACTTCTAGAATTTATAAATGACAAAATGGTTAATGGGAGGCCACTTATTATTTACAGGGTCCGGCAGGGAGGTATGGATGATACCTCGTCGTTCAGCTGTGCGACATGCTCTTGCTCTTGGATTGTCGGACCGATCAGTTCGCCGGATTTTACATTTGGACCTGCATTTTCATCCGTATAAGCTGATGGTTGTCCAACAATTGCAGCAGTGGAGTGGCCTCCTCGGTCACCAGACCTGACACCTTGTGACTATTTTTTATGGGGCTACCTCAAATCACGTGTATACATACACAAACCACGTACACTTGAAGCCCTGAATGAAGCAATAACTCAAGAAATTCGAGCAATACCACGTCCAATGCTACAGAAGAGTATGGACAACTTCTCACAACGTCTACAGGAGTGTGTGGACAAAAACGGACACCACTTATCAGATGTTATTTTTCGTACATAATCAATGTTTTATTTTTTTTCCTCTTTAATTTTCATAATGGCATCATCCAAGGTACACACTGAAATAATAAAATTTTAGTTTCATTTGAAAATGAGTGTGCAGCTATTATTTCAAATCATCCATACCTTCCTGCCAGACCCTGTACTTGTTCAAAACCATATCGCAATCATAGTTATTGCAATCGCTTTAGACTGTTCATACTTGATTAGGATATCTTAGACATGTTTCTTTTTTTATCAGAAAATTAGTGATCATTTATTATTACAGCACTTAGACAGCTACCTTGCAGAGTTCATATGGAACAGGATCAACCGCTTTATGCAGCTACTCAGTGATACCGTCTAGTATTGGGCTAACTCTAATTTATAATTACATTACGTCATTCAAATAAATTCTAGAAGCGTTATTTTAAATAATACATTTTTTTCTAATATGATTTAAAAATCATATTTAAATGGGTGACCTCCCGATAACCTTTAAGTACCAAAAAATTAAGTCCGTTTCATACATATATAATATATAATTTCGTATGGACCTATTTTCATCATCTACTACATAGGATTGATGGACATTCGAAGAAATATTTCAAAAATCACGCCATGAGCACCATGTGAAAAGCTGATTTCCCTCAAGGGAAATCTCCTAATACTGATAATATTTCTGAAAATTTGTATTGTATCCCACATGGACCTAATGAATAAAGGAATTTGTTCAGGCTGATAAAGGAATTGAACAGTCAAGGCTGGTTATAGAATATACATTTATTTGAATGTGTTAATCTTTCTTTGTTGTTAAAATATAGTAAAAGACAAGATGATTGCTGCTAATGTTGCTCATCTCAACATTATGCTATCACTATTTCTCCTCTTTTACTTTTTAATTTCATATCAATGACATTACATTAGTTCAAAATAATTATGAGTAATAAATTCAATTTAAAACATTAAAAGCAAACTGAAATATAATTAATAATGTAAATAATGTTATAAAATATAACAATAACAGTTAAAGATTACATAAACATAAAAGATTATAAATACAAAATTCATATATACTGGCAATAACATTAATAAAATAACTTTTCTAATATTAATAACATTTACATATAATTACAGAAATAATTGATAAAAACACATTTTAATGGAAGACAACTTGATACTAAAAGTTATGAATCAGTCGATAAATAAATAAGTATTAAGGCACAGCAGAAATTCAACTATGTTAGCTAAAAATATAATAAATATTAGCTACATCATCTAGTCTCTAACAATTACAAAGCCGAAGGGTATAATAATCTAGCATGACTAACTATAAAGACATCAGTTAAATAATTATACAATATGTTAACATACATAAAGATAAATAATAAATAAATTTACATAAAACCCTTAAAGATGAATAAATTGTTCAAAGGCTTAAGTAAAAAAAAAAAAAAATATTTCCTAAATCAAAACAAATTCTTTACATTATTTTGAAATACTGTAATTTTAGAATTATTGTGCACTGATAAAATTGGACAATGGAATAAACTTTAAATATAAAAATAGCCTTTCACACAGGAGCTGTGTAAGTAGCTGTTTTTCTAAAGGGCCTAGAATTTAGGGAATATATTTCATTTTCAAATAATATTCCTGGCTGAGATTCAACACCATGCCAAGAAAAAAAAAACATGGCAGTGAATATTATGGCATGGTAAAGACATCTAACCGAAAGTAAAATAAAACCAGATTAAATTAATTTATATTAACAGTTTCATTAATTAAATTAAAAAAATAAACCAAATTCTCATAATTGATTGAACAACATGATTAAAGATAAATACCACATTATAATAAGCCTTATAGCACATTTCAACTTGGGTGAAGATTTGAAGGATTTTTTGTGTAATTTTGTCATGCAAGAAACTAAAAAAAAAGGCACATTAAAATTGACAATATCTCACTAATTGTTAGTCGTATGCGAAAATCGCAAAGAGCAAAAGTTTCCAACAAGATTTGTTTGCTTTTTCAATAAGGCTCATCAAAATGAAGATATTTCAATTTTTTTATTTCACCCCCCTCTCTACTGGGTCGATTTTGACTTTTGATGAACTCAATATTTCTTTTCCAGATAAAAGTTTAAATATGAAATTTGGTTCACCCAGAGAGCAAACGAGTAAACGATATATATAAATTAATTTTGTTTTGTTTCACTTTCATTGTTTTTACTTCATATTTTCCAATGAATATGTTTTTATATTTAATTTTGTCAAAATATTACATATATAATCGCATGTGACATGGTCATTTCGATGGTACATGCACATTAAATAAATGGCCTCCTTACATATATATGAATAGAAAATTTCAATGTATTTGCATGAAATGTAACACTACCTACACAAATTCAATTGACTGACTGTATTTTTACAAAGAAATATTCATGCGACCTAAGTTAAAAACAAAATGACTGTTGCTTTCCTTCGGATGTTAATGATTTTAGGCATGCCTGAGTCGAGACAACTTCTTGCTCTTGTCGATCATCTTAGGAGGTGGAAGATTTTTCAGATTTTTCTGCCGGTTATACAAACTGAAACAAAAAAAAAATGTATAAAGTATATTCTAACAAATAATAGAAATGAGATATTAATGTAATAATCCAAAAGAGAAATAAAAAAAAACTATATTTGACACTAAAACTAATAAATCTTGGTTTGATTCCTGCTAGCCCGAATTATACAAAAAAAAAAAATGGATTTATTTAATTATACAAAACAAGGAAGAGCTATAATTTAATTATAACTTACAATCTGTATGTCTCAGAGCGAATGTAGTCCATAATTTTGTATGTTCCACCTTGAAGTTGGTCACTAATTGGCGCAACCCATTCATTCAAATGCAATTTCAACTCGGACTTTTCTGAAGTAAAATCTAGGTTTCCTAAACAAATATTAACAAATTTTGATCAATTGTTTGGCATTTAACAAAATATTAATAAACATTTAATTCAATTGTCTGTAAAAAAAATAAAATGCTCAGGTTTGTTTTCTGGAGTTAATTTTCCTTTGCACATTACCATGAATTTGTTTACTACATGAGCCATACAATTAGCATACAACATGTATGTTCATAATACATAATGCTTTTTGAATCCAACAAATGCTATATAATTTTTGAAAAAATAAAATAAAAATTAAAGAAGAAGAAAATAAATAATATACATAAAGAAAGTAGAATAAATGTGTCTTTCTGATAGTAGTAAATATTTTCAGAAATAATAGTTCAAATTCTGTATAAAGTAAGAACAATGGGCAACTAGTTTTGAATTTTAGGTAAGAAACTAAGAGAATATTGCCAAAGTGTTTAGTGTCTCAATACCTACTAGGGGTCTCCAAAGTGGAATTAGTATCCGATCTAATAATAACAAGGTGTCTGCATTGAGAAACACAGTGGGTTAGTTTTAATAAACTGAAATGATTTTTTTCTTTATTTTAATAAACAAGGCTGTATTTTTTATATAAATGTATTATCTCCAAAACAAGTGATCATATATGAACTTTTTTGTTGGAAATTGTGTCTAGAATCATTCTCAAAGTTTGTGCACTAAAGACTGTTACACCCTGTATAAGTAGTGTTTGAATGAAAGAAAGACTTTATGCCCAAAATTATTAATTGCCAGCTCCTTGAAAATTTAGTAATGAAATTGTTAGCATTTATAACTTATGTCTTGGATCATCATGTTTGTTAATTTAGATATGTATTGTAATATAAATACAAAACATCATAAAGCATTGGTACAAAATTGGGCTTGCTTTCCAAATGAGGACTTTTTTTTCCAAAAAACAAGTTACCCTTGCCCTTATAAGTCTTCATCAACATTGTATTTTATTATTGCTTTATTGCACGGATCGTGCTATAAATAGGGTCAATAAAATCTTAAAACATAAACAATAATCAAATTTCCTTCTTAAAATAAACGAAGAAGATAGTTATAAACAGTAAATACACAGGAATAAGTACTGAATAAAAATTAAACCATACTCACCTAATTGAGGAGGTAACAAAGTGAGACGATTCGCTTGAAGGTGGAGCTCTCTCAGTCTACTTAAGTCGCCAATTGTTTCAGGTATCTCAATCAAATCATTATCTCGGAGAACCAACTAAAAAATTAATGACTTTTAAATCCAATTTGAAACAATTTACTTTCTAATATATGACAAATGGTTAGTTCCATCAGTGTATTAAATCTTAGTATGTGTGTGTGTATGTGTATTTGAATATATATGTATTAATATATAAATAGTAAAAGTACTAAGCATAATTTATATTTAACCTTAGAATAAAACATTTCATGATATACCGCTATATTGTGAAATGAGTAGAAATGGGGTGGGGGTTACCAAAGACTAAGTACTAGAAAATACAAGTATCTATTAATTTTCAAGTTATAGAAAACATATATAAAATAAAAAACAACAATTATAGGAAGTTGAATTTGCAACAAGATTGGTTATATTTGATTTTTTAATGCCTCATAATAACAGATATTTCGTGTTGTTATGTGGCTAGTCACTTTAAAATGGGGCTCTTTGGAAAAAATGTAATTTTTCAAATAATATGATATGAGCTATACAACTATAATTTCTGATGCAACAGTAATAATATAACTACCCATTCAGAAAAGCAAAGATCTGTTGTAAAATAATTTAATAGAATTTCTTTCAATTTTACAACTTGCCAAGAGTTATATTAGTTCACTATTGAAGATAGAAGTAACATCGTATTTCCACATGGAAATAATAACATGTGAAGAAAACTCATAAAAAATATATATTATCTATTTAAATTTTTCATAAAAGTATTTAATTATAACTAGAATGATTATAAAAAAAAAAAAAAAGATGAACTACTTACTATTTGAAGATTTTTCAACTGGCCTATTTCAGGAGGAAGGAGCTCAAAATCATTATCACCCAAATAAAGTGCTCTAAGTGTTTCTGAAGAGAAAAGCAGATTGATTATTAGAATGAAGAATCTAATGGCCATAAAATTAAATATTTTTTTGATATTTTTAGGGGTATACACTAAAAATGAAAAAATAAAAATCTCAACTGTAAAATGGGCACAATCAACTTTCATAGAATATTTTTTTACATAACTGACGACCAATAAATTACTATTTAATCACTCCTAACATCCACTTTCATATAATAATAATGAAACAGATATCTGATAATTGTTTTACAATGATGTTCAAAATTTAAGGTGAAAATTTCAAATGTACAAGGAAGATAGAGCCTTAAATTTTGACTTTCTTTAAACGGGTCCATAGCAAAAGCTAAACACCCATTAAAGTAACATGATTTTCAGATTAACCATAATAGAGTAGATACAATTGTCCATAAATAAATCCATCAAAAACAAAAAAAAAATGGCTTTTAAAAGAGACTAAACAAACTTTTTTTATTTTTTGTATAATTTAAGTTTTGCATATTCCTTCCACTGATTTTCCTTGGCCATCAGTTATACTATACATCACATTTTCAGAAACATATTTAAACTTAATGAAGTTAATGGCTTGTAAATTAAGTTGAGTTTATTATGGAACTCGTTGAAGCTTATGAGAGAGCGATAACAAAACTAAAAATATTCATATATTATTTAACACAATAATACATACCCAGCATAAAGAAATTGCTAGGAAGACTATTCTCTGTGAGGTTGTTATAGGTTAAGTCTAGCACTTCCAGAGCTGGGCACGCCCCAAACCCTCGAGGCAATGAATTGAGTCTATTCATTCTATATATTAAAAAGAATACATTGTAAATTATTAATAATAAAAAAAATTAATTTATTTAGTTTTAATTTTAGAGCAACAATATTCAATTATTTTTTTAAGGCTAAATAGTCAATAAATTTCTGACACGATAACTAATCAGCTAGTTAGACTTATGACAGAGACAATCAGATTAATTGTCGATTACTCCACAAAAACATTGGTGCATTAATGTGTTTTGTATTGTTTTTACTTGGACCTAGCTGTTTGGTGATCTTATTGAGTTGAAATAAAAACTAATATTATTTTATTTAACTGATTTATTCTGTCGCGGTATTATGAAAGGATCATGTCAATACCAGAAATAAAAGTTTTTAAGATAACAATTAAAAACAAAACTTCAGTAGACTGAAAAATAAATGCTAACAACACTTTAACACCTTCGCTGCTGAATCGATCCCCGGGGTCCGATCGTCATCAAGTCTATCAGGACGGGTCCCCTCTCCTTCAGTCTACTCCAAAAACGAAGGCTGTAGCAAGCTTATTATAAGAGATATTTTAACGGGGATTGGATGTAATTTGTTCCTAGAACCTGTAGCTTTAGTTAATCTAGAAAAATACTATAGGACACCGGGGACCGTAACCGTCTAGAAACAGAGAAACTCGAATTGGGTACGGCAACCCTCCCCCCCCCCCGGCGCCCGATGCTAATTCCAGTCAGAACTTGGTCAAAAATGAACTGACTTGAATCTGTTTTACTTTCCATGCGCCTCCTTCGCTCATTTACCGTTGTGTTGCACATAATATGTCTTGTGGTCGGAAATTAGTAGAGTAAGCACTATCTGTAACTCTTGCAGACAGCATTGAAAGTGAGAGTGAGACGACTTCGTGACGATAGTTTTGCAGACAAGAACTATTTGCCCTCATGTTCTAGTTCAACTACTGACCTAGAAGAGCTTATGAGTTTAGAGTGCTTATTGAAAATAACAGCTGACAATGTGGTAAAAAATGTACATTAGTTGTAGAGGATATCGGACGCCGGGGACCGCTCCTGGCTTTGCTAGTGCTAGTTCTTGGGTTGGAGTACTGATGGCTCTGCTAATTCATTCATTTAGTTCACTAGAATTGTCAAGAAATAGCGTTACCTTCGAAAACTACATCGGTCCCCGGGGTCCGATACAGATTATAACGTTAGGAGAGGCATCGGGGACCGGTGCAGATGGTGGTGGAGTATATCATAGATAGACTGCAGCAGCGAGCGTGTTAAGAGTCACTTTTTCAGAAACATCCTTCATTGACAATAAATACATCTTCTAACTTAGATATGAACATCCATTCTCAGCTGGCAAAACCTTCCAGAACCTTATTCATTTCAAATGAGGAAACATATGTTAGGCCTATGCTGGCTAAGGGGCTGTGCAGGTAAAGGTCTATGAAACCTGCTATAACAGATGAACACATTCATCCATGGGCCCTCAGGAATCCTTATTGCATGAACAGAATTGACAGGAAGGATAGGTCAGAGGAATTCGAACTGAGTCTTTACAAGTTTCATAGGCATCAGTTCACTAAACAGATGACTCTAAAACCCAGAAGACATGAGCTGTTTTCGAACATGATTCAATATGAACTTCTCTACTGAGCTGTTTGTAATATCTGCAGTGCTCTAGCATTGTATGCCCTTGAAAGGCAAGAACATAATTATCTGAAGATTCGAGAATTGTTGTTTCCACAATTGGCATGCACAGTATTAAATGAGCCAGTAGCATAGAGTCACCAAAGTTTTCCAATACTGAAGTAAGTTCCATGATACAGGGAAGTATGTTTTAGCAGATTTCCCTTAAGGGAAATCAGCTATTGAGGTCGTACTCATGACGCGAGTTTTGAAAAATTTCCTCAAATGTCCATCGATCCTAACCAGGAGATGACGAAAATGAGGTCCGTTCAAAATTATATATATAATTATATATATAATTTTGAACGGACCTCATTTTCGTCATCTCCTGGGTAGGATCGATGGACATTTGAGGAAATTTTTCAAAACTCGCGTCATGAGTAAGGAAATTAAAATCTGAGCCAAGCCCTTCCTGCCTTATGTTGATAGAGTAACTTTCTTGGTCTTCAAATCACTTTTTTTCATTATTTAATGGTATAGGTTTATTTCGCTTTCGTTTTTATAGCTGAATTTTTTCCATGTTATTACGGTATATACAATAGTTGGTGAACACATTTTTACAATGACTAATCACATGGATATGGTAAAGTTCTTCCAATGGAATGTACATACCCCACATTTAAAATCCTCAACTTTGGCATAGAAGAAATTGACATAGGAAGTTCTTCAAGGTGGTTATTGAAAAGATTAAGTATTTCTAAATTAGCTAGTATTGCTATTCCAGGAGGCACAGCTGAAAAGAAAATACAATAATTGCATGAATATAGGATTAAATGAATACTGCTTATAATCAGATAAATTTAAGTAATAGTGGAAAAACTTACTTCGAAGTTTGTTGTGGCTTAAAGTTAGCCTAGTAATGTACAGCATATTGACTGAAAACATAAAATCAATTAGTATTCTCTTGTTTAATACTCAATAGTTCTAAGTTAGTATGTTATTTGCAACATTTAATTCAAAATTGTAAACTCTTGATTATACATGCTATCTTATCATCACTCAGTATCACTCCTATATAGCATCAACGGGCAGTTCAGATCTTACAATGACGGGAGCATCGGGTAGTAATTAAATAAATCATATCTTAATTATGAAATGAATCTTTCAAAAGCTTAATTTTTAAAAATAAAAGTCTATCATGCAGGGGCTGCGTAAACTAAGCAGGTATTTTACGAGTTGGAATAACTCACTGGTCGTCTCATCTCACTCTATATATTTATAATTTACTTCTCCCATAGTACAAAGCCTATGTAAATAGGAATTAAAATGTAAGCTGGACAAGAGATGTTCTGCGCTAGATATATACAAACTAAAAATTCAATGAGTATAAGTATGGGCTTAAAGAAGAACATACATGATTAAAATTTGAGTTACAAAAAACAAAAAAAAAAAAGAATAAAACATCTATTGTAGAGCATTAAATGTTCAACAAGATTGATTAAAATTATAAATCAATATGTTTTGTTAATTCATAATAACTGAAATATTTTGAATTCCCTTCCTCTTCATCTTCTGACCAGGCATTAACGAATATGATCTTCAGTGTTGGAAGTAACAGTAAAATATTAAGTATATATATATATATATATATATATATATATATATATATATATATATATATATATATTTAATAAGCCCTTTATTGAAAGTATGATTCATCTTACAGGCCCTACAGGAGGGCAGTGATGGTCTAACTTCTTGCAGGGACTACTAGGAAGTGGGGGCCAGTACTCCCATCTCACAACCTTTAGCTTTAGAGTCCAGCACTCTATACACTCAGCCATGTCGACCCACTAAATATCGAGTGATAATTATTTGATATAGATCAAATAAACATTTTTAAATCAGGAACATAAAGTCTTAATTGATAATGTCACACAAAACGATGCCTTTGTCTGAAATAAGTACAGGTTCATTGAAAACCGTATTTGATGATATTTAAGCCACGAAAAAGTTATTTCATGATTTATCAGCTTATCATAAATATGAAATGAGTGGAGAATTACTAAAGGTTGAAAATCAAAAAGTGCAAATATCAATTAATATTTGACAAAGAGACAAAAAATGAACAACATTTATTGGAAATCTTCAACAAGAGAAAATGCAGTTTAACCCCACCCTTGATGCCGCCAAGCTGAAAATTCGCTGAAGTAACTTTGCAAACATTGAGGACATCATGAAATCGTCGGATTACCCATTGAGTATTCCACCCAAAATTTTTTGATCTGAATCTTAATAGCAGATACTTTGAATGTGATTCTCCCTGCCCTCTAAACCTATCTTCCCTCTGGTCGATTCAGCCAGTGAACTTGATCATTAATTTTACATTAAACACTTAAATATTGAGATTGCTAACAATCACTAATTGCAATGGCTAGAGTCATGAACCCTTTTTGTGCCTGATAAGGATATTGAGAATAAGAACACGAGAAAATTTGTTTAGGTTTATTTAAATTATGATAACTACAAGAAAAAATTGAAAACTCTTCTTATTAGATATTGAGATTATAATTAATTTCAACTGAAGTATTCAAAAGTTTTATTATTTTAAGTAACATTGTATGGTTTAGGGTTCAAAAGGAAACTGTAATTAATATAAAATTAATCGTAAAAGTGACAGATTGTATAAACAAAAATAAAAGAGGGCAAGGTTATGTACTCCCACTTTTTCTGTCTTTACCATATTAGGAAACACCAGGACTACAAGCATGTTTCAGCAGTTTACTTACATAAACCCGGCAATTCTTCAAATGTAACGATTCCTTTGTCACACAAATCCAATTCTGGATTCTGGATTTCACGAGCATCGTCTAAAACTTTCTTCGCCTTCGACATCTTTACATTTGTTGGTAAACAAGAGACAGGTGGGTTATCCATCGCGATAAAGTTTCGAGATCGATTGTAGAAGAGAAGGTTATAAATCCCGTTACTGTATGTAAGCATACTTCTTTGGTAGCAGGACAATTTAGGTACTTGTGACGTAATAAAACAGTGAAATTTAGGATTATAGTTTCTTCTTGAATTTTTTTATAAATAAATTTTCAGTTACTTTTAGGCCTCTCGAAAAATTAATTACTTAACCTAGTAGTATATTTTACGTTTTACTTAGTTTTATTTGATCATAAATACTACTGAGTTAAAATTCCTAATAAAATCTTTCAGAATTAACTAAATAAAAAACTTGAATGGAGTTAGTAAGGTTGGGTCATACATTTAAATATAATATTTTATTTAAGTACACTATTATTTCATTACTTATTTTTTCATTATTTAAATATATTATGTATGTCTCTACTGTCCAACGTGACTCAATGTTTCGATGTTCAGTTTTGTACGTATGTTTTGTTCTTTTTAATGAGCTCCATTTCTGTTTCTAAGTTCCATTTCCGTTTTAGCAGATTTCCCTTCAGGGAAATCAGCTATGAGGTCGTACTCATGACGCGATTTTCGAACCATTTCTTCAAATGTCCATCGATCCTACCCAGAAGATGACGAAAATGAGACCCGTTCAAAATTATATATATATATATATATATATATTTGTCTGCTCTAGCGGTCGCAATTTTTGTTTGTTCGTTACGAAACTCGATATTTAACCGTTTTATGTAAAAAGACAGATCAAGTTCGTTAATGGCTGAAATCGGACCAGAGGGAGGGGGGGGTTAGAGGGGGATTTTCGAAAATTCAAAATATCTCCATTATGCATCGGATCGAAAAACTGTATAAAACTAATCTTATTGAAAATTAAATTTACTATAAATATTGATATATACATTTATTCTCTATCTTGAATATTAACCGAGATATTTTTATTTTTATGAAGTCTGTGGGACACGTGGTCGGTTATAGTTCGGACATTTTCGTAACCGCTCGGCTCAGGTGGAAGCTCCTTCTAACCTTACCTGTCGTTTCTAACCTTACCTTACCATCCTTACTTTGTGAGATTTATGCAAATACGTTCTGTTCATCCGCCCCCCCCCCTTCTTTAGTTCTTGGACTACTAAAATTTGAGTAATTAAAATATAAATTATTCTTACAATTCAGAAGCCGTTTCAGTTGGGAATTTATTAAAATTAACTGAAGGATTGACTTGTTTGTATTTACTCAGGGTGGTGTTGTGTTACCAGTATGCAGATTTCTCTATTATAAAACTTCACGTGGGAAATCTGCTTAGTTTACGCAGCTTTTTTTGTGTTTTCTTTCTGTTTTTGGTCCTTTCCAGTTTTGTATTCCTTACGTGTTTTGTGGTCTTTTTCTGTTTTGTGTTCCTTTTCTGTTTTTTGTTCCTTACCTTTTTTGTGTTCTACTTCTGTTTAGTTAAATTTCGTTGTTTTTTTTAACTTATAAAGATTTTGTTTTGAGCAACGCCTTTGCAGCGAAGCTCCAAATAAATAAATATTCTGTTAAAAACCCGTTTTATAAATATAGTAATCTTATCTTCCATTCCTACCCTTGTAAGTGATCGTTGGCTTCAGCTTAAACCAAAACTTGTTACAATATCCTGCAGGATACAAGTATAGGCGTCACATTCCTACAAACTTACTGATACCTATGAACTTTTTTTATACTCGGTGGAAGGGATTGTACCTCGGTTAATAGTCAAGATAATGAAAAAACGTAAATAATAACATTTGCAATAAGATTGGTGGTATTATCTTTCCCCGTAAGGGAAGTATTTCGAAATTCCACCCTCTAAACCCTCTCCTGCCACTGGTCCAATTAACGACTTGATCTTTATTTATGCATACAAATTTTAAATATGGAGTTTGGTAACAATCAAATAAACATTGCGATCGCTAGAGCGTTAATAGAAAATTATATATTTCTACCTCTTAGCAGATTTCTCTTAAGGGAGCGAGGCACTGTTAATAAATCGATAAACGAAATGATTGAACTTTTCATTTCTTTTTTACAAAATACTCCTGAATTAGATGTTTAGGAGTAGGAAGTGGAAAAACATGTTTCAAAACCATTACTAAAACACCTCTAAAATATTATATAAATAGCTGAGAAAAAATGAGGAATAATAGTTATTTATTATACAAGTGACGAAAGTAGATCATTTTACAACTCGAGTGAAACGTTTACCCAAACGAGCGAAGCGAGTGTGGTAATTTCACGAGAGTTGTAAATTCTACTTTCGTCACTAGTGTAATATTAAATTTTTTCTGTAATCGTGTAATACATGATCAGATCTAACCAGAATATGAACAAAATTAGGCTGTTGTGAAGATTATGGTATGTTGTTGGTAGGTTATAAGCATGGTTGTGAAAGGTTGTAAGTATAGTTATAAAACAACTAGTGATGATTGTGAAGTAGTGCAGTTATAAACAAGTGCAGGTTATAAACAAGGAAGGTAATTATTATTATATTTAAATTTTAAAATATATTGATTATTTCCACCAATAATTCATTCACATTTCAATTTATTTTGTTAAAATAAATTCTTACAATGTTAAGAAACATTTAAAAGCATTTAATTTCCAACTTCAAATTATTTTTTAATTTATACTTATTACTAATTAAGAAGGCAATTCACTTTCTTCACTTATGAAGAAAGTGATTACTTTCTTCACTTATGAAGAAAGTGATTACTTTCTTCACTCTATTGCAAAATGTTTCACTTTCTTCACTCTTTTTAGTTTAGTAATGTTACCATTATTCAACGATTACAGAAAAAAATACATAATTATAGTTCAAACAGGCATATTTATGATCCTCATTCTCTTGATCAATCCCGTTATAAACGCGAAATTATCCGAGTAAAAATAAGTGTTTTATAGCTCTGGGATTTAAAGTAATAAAGTAGAAGCATCAAATTGGTTATGGCTTATAAAGTTAAAAATTTTATTAACTTTATATTTCAATATTTTGTAATTAATTACTGTCGAAGTACACTTATGCCACATGGTATTATATATATATATATATATATATATATATATATATATATATACACACACATATACATACTATGATGCTGAATGATGGTATTTTTTTGGCGAGGTTTTAGTATTTTGCACTATACTTTGACATTTCCCATCCCAGTATTTAGGGTTTATTCCCGTCGTTGCTGTGGATTTGTTAATTATAAAATTATTTGTTACGTAAAGCTTCACTGTCATCAAGATTTTTATTTTTCCCGCCTTGTGTGTATGTAATTTTTTTATAATGTAATGAGCCATATAATTCATAACCATAGAAAGTACTCTGTCTTCCAAACCGTGTATAAATAAAAGTTCCTTTTCCTTGATGCGGTATAAAGCCTAACGTTCACAGCTGTTTTAGGACGTCATAACTCCTCGTAAGTCTCGATTGTATACTTCATATTCATATTGGTACAGATTTGGTATAGTGCGATCAGTAAAGTATATCATATATTAAAGGAGCAGAGTTAATGAATACCAGAAATAACTCGGTGCACCTCCCCAGGTTCATCTTTTTAATTTATTCATTTATGATAATTAACACAAATTCACATTCCTGAGAATAACACTGCTTTGCTAAAAGTATAAGCATCAAGTACCATGGAAACGAAAAGTTTAATGAATGGAGGATGGAATTTCGAGAAATAATGTACAGATAGAGGTTAAAATATTATATATAAACTCCTCGTCAAAAAAAACGCAACACCCTAATATTTATTGATTACACAAGTTTTTAATTGAAATAAAAAATATTATGTTGATGTTTCTAATCAGACAAATACATTGGAGGAGAAAAACAACAATTTCATTTGAATTCCAGCACTTCTTCTTATCTTTAATCCTATTGTTTAGAAACAGCACAAATTCCATAGTCATTCTTATCGACTTAGGGATACAAAAAAAAAATTACTAAGGCTCAGTATTCGTGTTAATTTCATCAAGTACGCATTATTTTAGAGTTCATAGGTAATTATGGCACGGTTAGATAGAGATGACACAATTAGGGCAGTGACGATGCACCAAGAAGGCCGTAGCACACGTTACATTGCTAATCGACTTGGGGTCCACTTTTCAACTGTCGCACGGGTCTTGAAACGATTCAGAAAGACAGGAGGATACGCAAGAAGATCTGGATCGGGCCGACCACGGGTCACATCAGCGGAAGACGACCGTTTTATCCGGCTCCAGACTCTCAGAAATCGGCTAATAACAGTAAACGTCTTAAAAAAAATTGGTCGCTGGTGTTCGAAACTTACATGTTTCGGTATCAACAGTTACGAGACGAGTGAGGAATAGTGGACTGAGGGCACGAAGGTACATGGTTAGACCACTTCTCTCCAGAGAGCACCGAAGAGCCCGACTTAGGTTTGCCCAGGAGCACCGAGATTGGACTGTCGATGACTGGAGACGAGTCCTGTTCACCGATGAGACCAGAGTGGCGCTAAACTCTCCTGACGGACGCAGAAGAGTGTGGAAAGTGCCAGGTGAGCAATTCAGCAAATGTTGTATAGTCGGAAGGGAGCCTTATGGTGGAGGCTCCGTGATGTTCTGGGGTGGCATCTCATGGGAAGCTCGCACGGAGTTAGTTTCGATTCGTGGGGGCCCTTTGACTACACAAAGATACGTGGTAGACATTTTGGAGGACTATGTCATGCCATACATGCCATTTATTAGTGAAAATGTATTTCTTATGCATGATAATGCAAGGCCACATGCTGCTCGTATTGTTAGGGACTACCTAAACGAAATCAATATCGACACATTGCCGTGGCCAGCGAGAAGCCCTGAACTAAATTGCATAGAACATTTATGGGACAGACTAAAAAGAAGTGTTCGAGCCAAGGAACCAGCACCACTCAACCTCAGGGAGCTTGAGGCTGCCGTTTTGGAAGATTGGGAAAGATTACCTCAGGAGACCGTCCAGGACTTGATTAGGAGCATCCCACACCTATGGAGGCTGTCATTCGAGCAAGAGGTGGCAACACTGGTTATTTGTGTAAGAATAGTCAATTTAATTTTTTAAAAAGTTAAAATTTTGTTTTTTTCATTTTTAGGATAAATTTTTATTTTTATTTTTGTAATTAAAGGAATTAAATTTTTTTTCCTGAAATACACTTTTTATTACTCCTATATACTTGTATTATAAGTCACAATAAGGTATGATTCTCTGCTTCAGTAAAAACACAGTAAAATTAATAAATTTTAGGGTGTTGCGTTTTTTTTGACGAGGAGTGTATATATATATATATATATATATATATATATATATATATATACATATATATAAAACTAATCATTTTGCAAATATAATTATCCATAATTGTTGTGATATTCATGTTTTTCGTATCTGGAATATTAGGTGAGTTATTTGTAGTTTTAGCAAATTTTGTTTTAAGGGAATCTTACCCTGGAGATGACGAAAATGAGGGCTGTTCAAAACTATTCATATATATTTGTCTGATAACGCTCTAGCGGTCGCAATCTTTTTTGACTCTTTCCACATTCGATATTTAGTCGTTTTAAGTTAAAAAAAAAAAAAAAAAGAAGATAACTTTCGTTAATGTCAGAAATTGGGTCAGTGGAATAGGAGGTTAAGAGGAGGGGTGATTTTGAACATTTGAAATATTTCCGTTACTATAAGTGGGATTGAAAAATTGTACATAACCAAACTTATTGCAAATTAAATTATTTATAAATTTTGTTATACACTTTCCTATATTAATTCTTGAAGTTATCATAATTTAAATAAACCTAAACAAATAAAATTTGTTGTTCTATACTTTATTTTTCTCTATCTGAAATATTAACGGAAGCAATTGCATTTTTTTTTTAAATTTTCAGTCTTCAATAAACCCCCCTTCTTTGTCATAGCATGTTATGAATAAGCCAACGTATCACGAACCGTCTTATTTCTAGCTGAAATACCAAATGTTGTCTTTGTGAAATCGTTTCTAGACGAGATACATGCGATACGTTTTGATAACCCCCCCCCCAGACTTTTGTTCTTGGATTCCTAAAATTAGAGTGATTGAGTAGAAAATTAATCTCGTTCATGCATTAGATATAGTAAATAGATTTCAATGAATTTAAGGTTTTATATTCAGATATATTTCAATAATTGTTTTTCTTTCCGGCCAAGAATATTTCTATCTTTCAGCTTTGAGAGGTTGGCTGAACTGTTTATTTACATTTTAGACATTTTCCGTTGTGGAGGTTATTAAAATGTAGGTTGACTGAAAGACTTCTCGTTTGTATTTGTTCACTTAATATGTAGATTTATATATAGAGATACTTCACGTGTATTGAAAAAATCAACATGCATAGTTTACACACCCCTTGCGTGACGGGACCTTTTTTTGTGTTGAGCGTGGAAAGGTTGTAAATACAGGTTTCCTGAGAGGAAGTATTTTAATCATTCTCTAATCTTCCTCTGGGATAACCTTAATGTACTAATGCATGATATTAAAAGGGAGAGGGGAGGCTCTGCTATAGATAGGAAGGGATTGGGAGGCGCGAAGGGAGCAGCAATATCTGCAATATTTGAGGGCCTAATCCTGGCTGTGCCCGGCCCGCCATCCCTAGGCTTCAGGGATCGCCTACGCCCAGGGGTACATTTAGCCCTTGATATCCATCTGTTCTAGGGCTGATGACGATCTTAGCATATTTCCCTTAGGGGGAATTAGTAATTGAGGTTAGGCTCTTGAACCGAGTTGAGAAACGTTTCTTCAAATGTATAGCGGCCCTATCTAGGAGATGACGAAAATTGAGTCCTTTCAAAATTGTATGTGTAATAATAATTGTATATGTATATAAGTAGATCAATAGCCACGTCCGAGCGAAACTCGAGGGGAGTTACATGCTTAAATATACATGGGTTCAATTAGAGGGTGAAAGATGATGTATTTTTTTTGCAAGGGTTTACTATTCACAATGTTTTTACAGAAAAAGTTAAACAATAAAAATAGGGAAATCTGCTAATGAAATTAGAACAGAACAAACTAAGAACGCAACCAAATAACAAAACTCAATCAAATAAAGCGCAACCAAATAACACAACGCAATCAAATAGACAAAACTCAATCAAATAACACGCAAACAAATAACAAAAAGCAATAAAATAAAGCGCAACCAAATAACACAACGCAATCAAATATACAAATAACCACACAAATCAACAAATAATCTAAAAACAAAATAAACAAAAACGAAAACGAAACATTAAATTTAACAAAAAAAATATATAAAGAAACTGGATAATCAAAAAACTATAAAGACAAATGAAATTTCGAAAAAAATTATATACTTTCAATGGTTAAAATTAAAACTAAAATCAAAGAAATAAAAATTAGTATGTGCATTAATAAAATTAACAGATTAAATTTTTTAATATCTTAAACATTCACAATCATATGCTCCGACTTTCTCTATCGCACTTACAGACACACACGCACACTCACATACACACACACACACACACACACACACACACACACACACACACACACTTACACACACACACACACACACACATATATATATATATATATATATATATATATATATATATATATATTTATATAAATAGTCAAAAAATGTTAGTAGGAGTTAAAAAAATTTAATATAAGAAGAATTAAAAAAAAATTAAAATGTAATACTTCTAAATTTGTGAGTATATGTTTATGTCATGTAAATGTTGGAGTATTATGGGAATGTGTGGGCTACCTTCAGTAAGTCGTGTAAGTCATGAGGGATCTTTAGATGGTCACGTCTTTTGCAGTCTGTTAGTATGTGTTTTATTGTAAGCGGAGCATTACATACATTGCAGTTAGACATTCGTTTCTTTTCAAATAGATAACCATGGGTTAGGAGGGAATGAACTATACGTAATCTCGTAAGGACTACTTCGTCTATTCGTATAAATGCTTCATATTTATCTCTCCATGCCATAACTTTAGTTTTAATTTGTCTCAGTTTGTTGTCTGTTAATAACTGGTCCTGTAACCATTCTTGAAGTATGTTAGTTTTAATGTAGCTTTGTAAGTCGTCCGAAGTTATTTTTTTAATGTCAGTATAGGTGTTTTTTGTCGTTAGTTTTATAAGGATGACATCTTCAGTGCTTCGTCTAATATTCTGGTGTCTTGGTAGCCACACCAATGTTATGTGATTATGATGGTTATGAATGTGTTCAAAAATGTTTATTATAATAGGATGAGTGGAATATTTTTTGATGAGAGATTCAATCTTATTGCAAATTAAATTTACTATAAATATTGTTATATAAATTTATTCTCTATCTTGAATAATAACCGAGATATTTCATTTTTATTAAAGCTGGGTGGCTAAAGGACGGATGACTTTCCCGCCAAAAGCTAGAAGCTTTTCCTTAACTGCTCGACTCTCGTGAAATTTCTCTATTGTAAAACTTCACGTGGGAAATCTGCTTAGTTTACGAAGTCCCTGCGTGACGGACGTTTTTGTTATTTAGAGCAACTTTTGTCGTATATCAAAGTATAAACGAGATACACACTAAAAAATTAAAGTGGGAGCTAACGACTGAACCGAACGTAACCAAACTCTATATGTAAATTAACATTTATTCTTCCATGAGTGTAGGCTATATTAAATTGATTAGGTTCGAACGGGAGTGGGGGTTACAAGGGAGGCCTGAATAAAACATTTGTGATATTTAATTTTCTATTTGTTTTAGGCAAACGTGCACATAACAAAAGTTGTTTTTTGTGTTATTAAAAGTAGCTTCTGTTTTTAGCATAATATTATTAAATTTAATATCCTAATCGTTTGAAACATCATGCAGGACAACGTCTGTCGGGTCCGTTATTTAAGGTATAAAATTCTAACTAACAGTCGTACGAAATAAATGTAAATATGATCGTGTGAAAGCCTGTACTATATTTTCCTTACAAGCGGCCTGAGAGGGTGTGATGCAAATATTTTTTAGTTTTCAGCCTTCTGTAACCGCCCCCCCCCTCCTACTCATCAATTTTTTGATGCTCTAAATTCCAATAAATTCAGGTATAAAATTCTTACTAACAGTCGTACGAAATAAATGTAAATATGATCGTGTGAAATCCTCTGCATCTACTGGGAAAGTCAAAGTGTTAAGATGGCCAGCTGAAACGTTAACTAAATGGGGACGGTCATATTGGCAAGCCTGTACTATATTTTCCTTACAAGCGGCCTGAGAGGGTGTGATGCAAACATTTTTTAGTTTTCAGCCTTTTGTAACCCCCCCCCCCTCCTACTCATCAATTTTTTGATGCTCTAAATTCCAATAAATTAAGGTATAAAAATCTTACGAACAGTCGTACGAAATAAAAGTAAATATGATCGTGTTAAATCCTCAGCATCTACTGGGAAAGTCAAAGTGTTAAGATGGTCAGGTGAAACGTTAACTAAATGGGGACGGTCATATTGGCAAGCCTGTACTATATTTTCCTTACAAGCGGCCTGAGAGGGTGTGATGCAAACATTTTTAAGTTTTCAGCCTTTTGTAACCACCCTCCCCCCGCCCCCTCCTACTCAACAATTTTTTGATTCTCTAAATTCCAATAAATTAAATAATAAAATTCTTACGAACAGTCGTACGAAATAAATGTAAATATGATCGTGTGAAATCCTCTGCATCTACTGGGAAAGTCAAAGTGTTAAGATGGCCAGCTGAAACGTTAACTTAATGGGGACGGTCATATTGGCAAGCCTGTACTATATTTTCTTTACAAGCGGCCTGAGAGGGTGTGATGCAAACATTTTTTAGTTTTCAGCCTTCTGTAACCGCCCCCCCCCCTCCTCCTACTCATCAATTTTTTGATGCTCTAAATTCCAATAAATTAAGGTATAAAATTCTTACGAACAGTCGTACGAAATAAATGTAAATATGATCGTGTGAAATCCTCTGCATCCACCAGGATTGTCAAAGTGTTAAGATGACCAGCTGAAACGTTAACTAAATGGGGACGGTCATATTGGCAAGCCTGTACTATATTTTCCTTACAAGTGGGCTGAGAGGGTGTGATGCAAACATTTTTTAGTTTTCAGCCTTTTGTAACCGCCCCCCCCCCCTCCTACTCATATCATATGATCGTGTGAAATCCTCTGCATTTACTGGGATAGTCAAAGTCTTGAGATGGTCAGGTGAAACGTTGACTAAATGGGGGTATTGGCAAGCCTGTACTATATTTTCTTTACAAGTGGCCTGAGAGGGTGTGATGCAAGCAAGGAACACAGTGTTGCCCTATTATCTGAGCCATAAAGACGACAGTAAAGCCCGAGGGGGGGGGGCATCCTCTCGTGTATCTAGTTCCTCGTCGTACCCTCCGGCCTGTCATCAATACATTCATTTATCACTTCATCTCCCATAGACACCTTTCATACATACAATAGCACATATGCTGCGCCGTCGTTAAGGGCATCACGTGGGAAATCTGCTTATTTACGCAGCCCGTGCTTTACGGACTTTTGTAGTTTCGTTCCGCCCTCCTCCACATTAAAACTTTAACGAACTCGATCTTTCTTTTTAAATAAATCGATTTGGAAAAGTCCGTCACGCTGGGGCTGCCTAAACTAAGAATATTTCCCACGTGAAGTTTAACAAAAGAGAATTTTCAGGAAGGCCGAACTTGCTTTTGGCGGGAAACTCACTCTTGTCCGTTATCTTCCCACACTTAATAAAAATGCAAATATCTCGGTTAATATTCAAGACAGAAAATAAATGTATATAACAATATTTATAGTAAATTTAATGTACAAAAAGATTGACTCTATTCAACTTTTCGATCCAACGCATAATAACATTTCAGCCGTTAACGAACTCCATCTTCTTTCTTTTTACATAAAACGACTAAATTTCGAGTTTGGTAACGATTAAACAATAATTGCGACCACTAGAGTGGTAACAGATATATATATATATATATATATATATATATATATATATATATATATATATATACAGTTTTGAACGGACCTCATTTTCGTCATCTCCTAGGTAGGATCCTCAATAGCTGATTTCCCCTAAGGGAAATCTGCTAAAGAATCACGACAGCTAAAATGGTAATGGACAAATATATGTATTTATATTATTTTGAACGACATTTATTTTAATCATTCTACTAGCTAGGATGGACATTTGAAGAAATATTTCGAAAATCGCCAGAGGTACAACCACAATAGCTGACTCTTCCCAAAAAGCAAACTGCTGATAGAATGTTGAATATAGAATTCAAATCACATATACGAAGACAATTCAGAATTGAGAAAATTAAAATGATTGATTTCACTTCGTGCTCTGTACGAGTTATCACTGAATTATTTTCGTTGATTAGAATTAGGGCATTATGACGAGTATTGAATTGGAGCAATACGCTTAACAAA
Organism: Riptortus pedestris; assembly: GCA_019009955.1. Taxonomy (NCBI): domain Eukaryota; kingdom Metazoa; phylum Arthropoda; class Insecta; order Hemiptera; family Alydidae; genus Riptortus; species Riptortus pedestris. Next base: position 234,685,108 of record CM032228.1, read on the forward strand.
GTCAATCAAGAATTGGTTCATGTCAGTGATAGATGAGAATATTACCGATCAATATTTGGGTTTGGTTTTTGACGAATTATATTTGTTGTTCGTCCAAAAAATAACGATGATACAGGAAGTCCATAGTATTTAATAAAAAAATCCACAACTCATTTTTTTTCCACTGATTCATCGTTAGCCAGATTAGTGAAATGAATATTTCCTGTTTAATTGGAACTGGTTTATTTTACCCTTGTCAATGTATTTTGTGTATTTACGTCAAGATTAATTTGACAGCTCCGAGTTATGTTGCACATCTTTGCGCGTATGAGGTTGTACTCATGGGGCAATTTCTATGATATTTCAATAAATGTCCATCGATGCTACCTAGATGACGAAAATGAGGTAGGGGTATTTGTCTGTACATACTTGTATGACGGCCCCCTAGCTATCACAATTTTTGTGTGACGAAATTTTTTGTTTTTATTTTTTTATAATATGGCATTAAAAATTACATACAACCCTAAATTTTTACTTTTTTATCACCAACCCCTATTTTTTATAGCCATTTTAGTAATTTAATCATTATCATCCCGCTCGGTAACTGATCAATTATAGTGTTTTTAACTGTACTTCGATTAAAATTTCCCTTAGCTTATGACAAATCTAAAAAATTTTTTATGAAAATAAACATTTTTTAAAAAATTATTATTAAAATTTTATCAAAATAAACATTCTAGAGCGGGGACCAACAATTTTGTTGGGCACTAACTATTGAACCGAACTTAAAAGAACTCGGAATGTGAATTAGCATTAATTCTTCCGTGATTATTGGATTAAAATTTTTAGGTCCAAACGGGAGTGGGGGTTATGAGGGAGGCCTGAAATGAAAAATTGTGATATTCCGATTCCAATTGATTTTTCAACGATTTTCTATAGAAATACAATCATTAGTCAGTCAACGATGATTTCCCGGGCATTGCCGGGTTGTTAGCTAGATCGTATATACAAAATACGCACATTATAGATGATATTTAATTATAATAAATGCTATCCATGATTATGATTTGAATTATTCACGGTAGCGTCAAACAGTAGAGAGGGAATGATTAGAGACTTATTTTCATTTATTCTTCAAACCTAAATTTTTGTAGGTCCTTACCTAAAAAGATATTAAAACTAAAGATCAAGTTAACTGCTGAAATAGGACCAGGGGAGAGGCGGGGGTGAGGTTTACTTGAAATATCTCGGTTATTATGAGACGGATCAAAAAAATGATATATAACCATTCTTGGTGCGATTTTAATTCTCTATAATTGTTGTTCTAAACATATTTTTTTGTATGTCAAATATTAAGCGATGTACATTTTTTTTATTTTCAGACTTGAGTGAACCCACATTTTAGCAGATTTCCCTTATGGGAAATGAGCTATTGAGGTTGTTCTCATGATGTGATTTTCGAGACATTTCTTCAAATGTCCGTCGCTCCTATCCAGGAGATGAAGAAAATGATGGCTGTTCAAAATGTTATTTACATATATCTCTATATATATACATATATATATATATATATATATATATATATATATATATATATAAAATTGTAACATCAGTCTGTACATTGATTTTTTTCGCGAAATTTCACGATAACTTTTCGTTTCACATGTCATAGGACACCATAACTGCATTTTGTTTCTTTGGTGTCTGTTTGTTTGTTTGTTACCTTTTCACGCATAAAACGCTGAAAAAGGCTGAACCGAATTTTATGAAACTTAGTATGTATATTACTACTAGCTCAACTTAGACTTTAGGCTATATTAATATTCTCTGAGACGAACAGGAGTGGGGGTTATAAGGGAGGCTTGAAATTAAAAATAGCGGTATTTCGTTTCCTATTGCTTTTTCGGCAAATATGCACATATCAAAAGTTATTTATTTTATTATTTAGAGTAACGTTTGTTACATAGAATTTCGTCGTATATCTAAGTATAAATGAGTTATACGCTAAAAAATATAGCGGGAGTCGACAATTTTATTCGGCACAAAAGAATCAACCGAACAAAATAAAACTCGGTACATGTATTAGGACTAACGCCTTCATTATAGCAAGCCATACCAACATTTCTAGGGACGGGCAGGAGTGGGAGTTGTAAGGAAGGCCTGGAATAAAAAATAGCGTTATTTCGTTACCTATTGCCATTTCAGCCTATATGCATCACTTAACTTGTTTATTTCGTTATTTAGAGTAACTTTTGTTATATTCACTTTTGTCGTAGAGAGAAGTATTTCCCGTCTGACATTGCTGGAAGTGATTTCCAGTGAGATTCTTTATTACAAATATAATCTTACGTATAAAACTTTGCCTGAACTATTTTAGCTCGGGTAGGCTTTTGAATGAAAATATGTTCATTATGGATGATATTTAATTGTAATAAATGTTACCCATGATTATGGTTTTAATTTTTGAAAAACGGTGAGTCATTAAGTGTAGAAGGATAAATTAGGAACACATTTTCATTTATCCTTCAAAACTAAAATTTCTATTCTATTAATCCCCAAAAGTTACCCTTCAGGTTTGGCTATTTCGGAAAATCATTACGTCGTGGAGGGAAGTGTAATTGTACACATTGAAGTCTTACTATCAAAATACCATCATTAGTCAGTCAACAATAATTTCCCGGGCATCGCCGGGTATCTGAGCTAGTATATATATATATATATATATATATATATATATATATATATATATATATATAATTGTTACGTCTGGGCGTACATTGATTTGTTTTTCAATATGTTACTATACTTTTTCGTTTCACTTGGAATTGAGACGATATCAACAATTTTTGGCTTTTGGGTGTCTGTTTGATTGGGTTTGAACTGTTTTTTATCTTTTCATGCCGAAACTACTGAAAGGAGCTTATGCAAGTCGGTACCCAACTTAAATTACATTTTAGGCTAGCTACACTGACGTTCTCAGAGAGGAAAGGGAGTGGGGTTATAAGGGATGCCTGAAATGAAAAATTGCCATATTTTGTTTTTTTTCGGCAGGCATGTAGGTGGGTTAATATTAATGCCTCCTTGATTATAAGCTACGTGTGTGTGTGAGAGAGAGGGAGAGGGAGAGAGAGAGAGAGATGGAGGGAGAGAGTTCATCGACAACTTTCACCTGATTGGATCACAAGGCTTAAAATATTTTGATATAATAATGCCTTAAAAGTTATGTTGAATGACCTATGAATAATTAGTGTATATTTTAATTTCTAATTTGTATGTGGATAAGGGTGGAAGTTTGTCGACAGAAGACCTCGAGTCATCTCCATATGATTAATCTTTTCAGCAGTTGGCCCAGAATAATTTTGCTAGTCCTTTGACTGGGTTTTGGTCGTGATGAGTTGACCGCTCAGCCGACTAACACACCTTCATCATATCTACATAGAGGTAGCTGAACGACTAATTAACCCACTTAAAAAGAGTTCATCAAAGCTTGTGGGTTAAGATGAAATATTTGGAGATAACATGTAATTTTTGAATGATTTTTATTCATTGCCAAAGGGTATTGTTAAACGTATCTTTTGAGTTATAAATAAACCGTTTTTACTGTTGAATTTTTGTTATTTACCTTTGACCTTTTTTTTTTTAATTTGTTAATTCGTGGGGAGAGTTTGGGCCAGTAAGGTTTGGTTTTTTTTGGGTTAGAGTCTTGCTCTTTCGCCTAGATGGTGGTGAGTCAATTTCTGTATTTTGTATGTGGTGATTAGTCTCCTCAAACACTATGAGAAAAAATTGGTAATAACTGCACTTTTTGGTATTGTGAGGGCTACAAGCAGCGCCCCCCCCCCATATAGTTTGTTGGTCGTCGACACTGGCTGTTGATTGAGCACATCTGGTGGGATTTTGCTCTTATTGCGAGAGAAACACGTCAAACATTATATCTGGAAAATGCGATGTATATTGTACGTAGGGAGTTGGTTGGCTATGAGAATTTACCTGCATTCATAAACCACCTTTGTTTCCCCCGGGGTAAGACGTAAACAAACAGACCCGGACTAAAACGTAAACAACTTGATACTGATAACAGATGTATAACCTACTAATTAATGGACAATGAACTCAACTCAGTACAACTTTTGAAGGGTTTGTTTTTTTTTTTTTTTTTACATTGAAAGATCCTGCCAGCTGTACTCAATCATCAGTCAGTACACACTACTGATGGCCTCCACCGACAGGTATGGCAACAGATTTACATATATTTGTTGAAATTATATAAAATAACCTCTATTCTTTTTGTGCGTGGATTGATGTTTTTTGCGGTTAAGAAAAGTTAGCATGGTAATAGCTGTTTAGGCGGAAAGCTTGTTTTAAAGGCAATAGTAAGAGAGCATTTAGACTGAACCATTTTGTTATTTCTCCTGGAGAGATGAGGGAAAAGATTAAAAAAAAAAAAAAAAAAAACAACTATGTGAGTTCTCTTAAGAATTAGGTATATTGAAATAGTTCATTATATATCTATATACTACACGTTATATCTAGAGGTTGAACAAGACAAAAGAACTTTACTTTATGCACTAACTTATCGGCAATAGAAATTAAGAATTAAGTATAAAAATGAAATTTGAGCAGTAAACAAAAGAACGTAACTTTATGAACTAATATGGCGGCCATATAACTATATACACAAAATGAGCGATGGGTCCTATAATATATGAGTACTCATTCTATATTTGCGCAAATAATGCTAGCATTATTAAATAGGTACTTGCGGGAATTATGCACTTTCCTTGAAATGATGGAGTCTTCTCGCTTGTTGCGGTGATAAACACAGGATGGCAGCTTTGCGGGAGATGAAACAACTGACGGACTCTATCACGGGTGAATTCCAACTGCGGTTGTCTATGAAGCGGTTTTCCAACTGAGCGGTTATCTATGAAGCGGTTATCTGTAGCGGAGGAAGAGGGGCGAAGCCCCACTGGCCGTAGGAACGACCGCAGCGAGCGTCCAAGACCAACTGACCCTAGGGACGTTGCGATACTACCGATATGGGTAGGTATCGATACTTTAGTTTCGATACTAGGAGTATTGGTATCGATACTTTGCTTCCGATATTTCAACGGTATCGCAACAAAAAGATGAGTATCGGTATCGAACGTTTGATAATTTAATATCAACTAATTACATTAAAAGTATATTAATAAAAATTTCGAATTTAAAGTAAATAAAATACATGATAATGAGTAATAAATCAAATTATGTCGTAGTACGATATTTCAAAGGCAGGGGATAAAGGATAACCGCCAATTGAGGATTACCTACGTTCTTCATTAATTTCCATAATAAACAAAAAAAAAAAATTTTTTTTATTTTAAGAAACAAGAAAACGTCTTAAAAGGGATAAAACTAACGTTTTATAACAGTAATAAATCACAATTTTTTTTCTAAAAAACCTGATTTAATAATCAGAGGTGTTTCGATACCGATACCTTTGGTATCGATACTTTTATGCGATATTATCGGAGTATCGATACTTTTATACCAGTATGGTATCGATACCAGATATCGGATCGAATCCAGTATCGCAAGGCCCCTAACTGACCCTGTCCTTTTTGCTAGCCGATGCCTTCTTGAACTGCATGTGTTTTTCCGCTGTAGCCACGGCCTTGGCGATATGCATGTGTGTGTGGCGGGTCTATGAACCCCGCGAGCGCGGGAAATTTAAAATTCAAACTGACGACTGAACAATAGCTATTCTGTGTTTATATTATTTATTTTGTGCTATCAGCGCTAATTGGGTTACCTACAGGTTCCCACCCTTTTTGAACAAGAAAAAGAATTTTATTTAATGAGTTTGTCACTAAATAAATTCCTATTACTCAATTGGGAATCGAACTCATGACTCCGGGTTTATCTAGTGAGATTAAGACCAACCCCTTATCTCACTTGACAAACCTGAGCCTCTAAATATTCTATGTAGGCTAATATTAATATTTTTACTGCCGTTGGTAATAATTATTAATACTCTATAAGATGGTAATTTTTTTTTCGATCAGTGCGAGTGGATCGATAACGAATACATTTTCATTTATTGTTTTGAAATTTTACAAAATTGAGCAACTCCTGTTACTCATACAGTATAATATAAATGTGTAAGGCTAGAGAATCTTTTGGAAGACATGATTAAGGAATTATAATATTAAAAACTAGAAAATGTCCAATTATTGGGTGTTCTGAAACCAATTGAAAATTCAGTTGCTAATAGAAAATATCTTGCGAAGCTGTCCGAGTCTTAGCTTTAATTTATGCTTGCCACAGTGATCGCTTAAAATAATTTATGATCAGGTGTGTTGTCTCTTTAAGGTAGAGGCTTGGTTTCTCATAATTTATGAACATGTCACTCATAAGAGTAATTTAAGTTTAATAAGGAAGCGTGTCAATATTAAACATGCAAAGTATAATTCACTCCTATTATATAAGTATAAAACTGACAGTATGCTGTTAGAAAATGTATTCTTTCAAATATTATGCATTTTTTAATAGTGTTATGTAAGAAAACTAATCATCATTGAGTTTATATATATATACACTTTTTAAAATAAATAACATTTATGACTTATCCTATTATGTTTAACAATTAATGGAGAAAAATATATTTCATTTATTTGTCCATTCTACAAATAATTTATATCAGCCGATGTAATAAGTAAATTTAGTTGCCAGCAGGATCAAAAAATGTATTTAAGGCAGAGTCAAAATTCATAATACCTGTTTACCTATTACATAACTAAAAACTCCAAATATTTCGGTTTATATTCATAATCGAGAAAAAATTTACATCATTTATAGGTAATTAAATTTGAAATAAGATTCATTCTATACATTCAAATATATATTTCACAATTGTCCCCCTCAAACCACCCCCTCCCACTGGTTCGATTTCAAACGTTAACGACTTGATCTTTAGTTTTTCAAAATACATTTAAATATTGACTTTGGTTCAAACATAAATTGCGACAGCTAGTGCGGTAACGGACAATATATAAATAGAATAACATTTTGAGTGGTCCTCATTTTCGACATCTCCTGGGCAGGGACATTTGAAGAAATTTCTAAAAAATTCGCGTCATGAATTCAACCATAACCTGATTTCCTCAGATTCTGATCCTAAAGGGAAATCAACCAAAATGTGTTGCATTATAACATTTCATTTAACACGATTTCATTGCAAAAGTCCATTCCAATGTATTTTAACAAAAATTCTCTTAGATCTTCTTAGGACGAGCAAAGGAGGGCCTATACCAAATCTTTTGTGTCTTAAATAGTTTCTTAATTATTGGAACTCCCACCACCCTTATCCCCCATAGCTAAATACAGATGTCACTCTGTAAAAAGTCAAAATGGGTTCAGAGAAGGTCAATCGAAATAATTCCCACTTCTATAACGGAAAAGGGTACTAGCTGTCACACCCAGAAATGGAGTAGCACATCTTTCCTTCTCGATAACCTTTTCTTTTAACACTAAAGACCATATTTGTTAGGGGCTGAAATCGGATCTGGAATAGCGGGGGAGTTTAGTGATTCGAAAATTCATTCGAGTCGGATCTTAAATTGTTATAGATCCAATCTCAATAGCCTATTGATGTTCTACAATTGTTGTTCCAAGCATTTTTTCGTAACTCAAATAATAATCGAGTTAGTCGTACTTTCTTGCCCCCGCCCCTTTTCAATTCGTAGGTTTTTTGCATAGAAATGAAGAATGCGTGGTGAGATGAAATCAAAAGTGTGTTATATCAGCACGTGGGGAATTACTTAGAGCAGGGGTCTCCAAACTACGGCCAGACGGACAGATGTTGTCCGGCCCGCGGAGAGCTAGGCCTCCGCCTACTTGTGAAAAACTCCTTTTAGAGAACATATTTTTTATAGCAAATCAAATTTAGTTTACTGAAGTATTCTAATTTTATGTTGAATAATTATTAATATGACATCTACATTGATACGGTCATGGGCTAACTACTCATAACATTGTTGTAGGCTTATTGTTATTGTTTTTGTGATAAGTTGGATAAAGAAACACAGAATTGTAATGAGTAAAGACATGTATAATATGCAGAAAAATTTAACTTCAGTATATAATAACTAACAAATTTATGAAATGAATCCATACTTTTTACCACCGGCAACAATGATAATATGGTTTTGGCCCTCGGAACTTACTGGAGTAATCAGTATGGCCATAAGGCTGGAAAGTTTGGAGACCCCTGACTTAGAGAATGCAGCCCCTGCGTAAGGGACTTTTTAAACTTGTTTTAATTATTTTATTTAATACTCGAAATTCAATTGGTTTAGACATTTTTTAAAACTTTTCTAAATGGACAATGGGTATTTTCATGTTTTCTGCAATAATAATAGTAATTTCAATTGATTACACATTTTATGAAATAAACTAATTTGATATATATATAGTGAGAATTCTGAGTTGATATGGTAAAGATTACATAATTATTTAGCATCTGATGGTATTAATTGTTGCGCGCACCCAGACGTATAATCACAGACAAAGATATATATATATATATATATATATATATATATATATAAATTCATACGTGTATGACAAGTTAGAGTTACATATGGCATAGCCTAGCAACCATTAACACGAGGTGCTTGAAGGCTGCGGACAACAGAAGTCAATTGATATTCTGGGCGAGTTATAAATAGAGTTACTGGTTTCTGCATCGGCAATTCAATATGACTTCACCAGTTGGCCAATTGGATAATCTACTTGAGTTGGCTTATTTCTTTGACACTATTAGGCTACTTTTTTGCTTCTCTCAAGCAATAAATGAATTCAAATTCTTCTTAGGACTTTTCGTCTCTTACGAAGTTTCGCACAATACATTTCCACTTTTCAGACTTTAATACAATTGTGTCATGAAGCATAAATCTGAAAAAAAATTAGAATCGGTTTGGGTTAAAATAAAAATGCTTTATATTTTATCAAGGGCTATTTTTTCACCTCTGAATTTACAGACAGTAATCACCAAATCGCAAGCATTCAAACAATTACTGATATTTCTTGGCTAAATCATGAATTGTCGGCTACTAGTAATGATCCGATATTGCTAAAGAACCTTTAGTATGGATTTTGTATTGAAAAAATAATCTTAGATCTATGTAAAGAGTGAAAAAAAATATTATTAAAGGGTAAGTAATAAGAGAAAATCTCAGAGCAGAATAATATGGCTATATGCATATACGAAAAACAGAATGAAAATTAATCCAGGACTTGTAGTCGGTAAACAGGTGTAATGCTTGCACTTTTAGCAGATTTCCCTGAAAGGGAAATCAGCCATAGATGTTGTACTCTTGACGATATTTCGAAAAATGTCTTCAAATGCTCATTGTTACTATTTTTTTTTTTGTAAAACTAATGATCAAGTACGTTAATGATTGTAATCCGATCAATGAGGGGGGGGATTCAAAATATATTCGTTATTATACGTTCGGTCAAAAAAATTGTATAGAATTCTTATTCCAAAGTTAATTTTCTACAAATGACATTATATACACTTTTATCTTGAATATTAACTGAGAAATTTACATTTTCGAGTTTTCAACCTTTCGTATACTCCTAATGTTACTCATATCATATTAACAATGAACCAATTTATTCAAAGATAAATATTGTTTTCATTGAACTTTTACTGTGGGAGATATGTGCAAATATTTTCGGTGTGATGTCATTTGAGATTTTACGTTCTAAACTACTTTAGAATGTAAAATCTCAATTCGCTGAAATTGAGCGTGAGGGATGAAGAGCTGTAAAGGGGACGAACCCCGAATTTCGTAATATCACAGTTATTCGGTATCAGATCGGAAAATTATGTATAACCAATATTACTGCATGTAATTTTCAATAAATGTTCTTATATGTATTTGTTCTGGATCTTGAACTATTGCCTGTTAATTTTATTTTATTTTTTAATAACAATTGCGGGACACTCCCACTCATGTGATTTTTAATTTGAGTAAATTAGTTACTAAATATCTCCCAGCTGGTATTTCTATTTCTGTCTACATGGGCTTCTTATTACTGGAAAAATAGATAATCGTTGGCGTCATGAGATCATAAGCGTGTCATATACCTGCCCATGAGAAATCTGCTTCGTTTACGCAGCTTCTGCGTCAGGTACTTTTTATAGACTTCGTGCATTTATAAGTCACGATATATAACAGTTTTAACTTATTTTGAGGAAATATTAAGCTCAATAGAATAAACCAATGAAGTTCAAAAATTAAATATCGACTAGGACATGGCAGATAATTTATTAACTTAGCAAATAGATTAGAAAGAATGATCTATACATCTGTCAACATCTTCGACTTATTTTTGTAGTTGTTTCCTAGCGAGTCTTCGGCATATTCGTATGTTCATCTCTTGCAAGCCCTCAATCAGATTAGTGTTATATCTTTGTCAGCTGCTATCTCTCTCGCTCTACTTCCGTTCTCCGAATAAAATTCTTATCTAAAAGAAAAGTTTTCTTGCTCACATTATCAAAAACTCCGTCAGGCAGGGGCTGCGTAAACTATGCAGAAGGTTTACAACAGATAACTCTACATACTGGTAACACCACAGTGAATGTTAACTGAATAAATACTGAAATCTTTCAGTCAAGTTAATAATATCTACTACGGAAAGCGTCGAAATTGTAAACAAACAGGGCAGCCAACACCGCAGCACTGAATAGATAGAATCTTGACCGGAAAGAAGAACCATTACTGAAATATATCAGAATATGACGTATTAATTTTATTGAAAAGTATTTACTATATCTAGTACTGTAAATTATAATGAATCATTTTTGTCACAATCAATCGAATTTTAGTAGGGGGGACCAGAACATATTTGTATGTATTTCGTATAATAAATGTCTCTTGAAAACAATATTTGGTAAATAAGCTTCGAATAAAGTGATTTATTATATAACAGAATATTGTGTATGTAACATACACATACATGAGTAGAAGTGGTGGTTTGCTGAAGGCTGAAAACAGAAAAATGCAAATATCTTGGTTAATATTCACAATAGAGAATACATTTATATGACAATATTTATAGTACATGTAATATACAATAAGGTAGTAATAGAGATATTTCGAAGTTTCCCAAATCTACCCCTCTAAGCCCCTCCCCTCTCACATGTCCGATTCACGAACTTGATCTTTCTTTCTTTTTACAGAAAACTATTAAATATCGAATTTAGTAACGATAAGCAATAATTACGAACGCTAGAGCAGACTAATATATATATATATATATATATATATATATATACACACACACACACACACACACACACACACACACACACACAATTTTCATCGGACCTTATTTTCGTCATCACCTAAGTAGGATCGATGGATATTTGAAGAAAAATTTCGAAAATGAGTACGACCTCAATAGCTGATTTAAAATTGCACCTTTCACAAGTCCAACAAACTATCTGCAGTATTACATAGGAAATAAAAAATTCTCTAATCAATTCGTTTTGCATTTCTTCAGATAAATCGTCTCTAGTTATCTTTGATTGATCCGAACATTTGTTACGGCCATATAATATCCACTGTTTTGTTTAAGAATAACGTTGCTTTTTCTGAGAGTTGGTGGAATCGGATAGCACTATTCAGATTATGAACGTATCTGGTCCCTGTAATTATTGAAACTTCTATGCCACAGTTTGTACCATTGTCCTCCGTTACTAATTCTTACGGATATTTAAAAAATGCAGAAGTAGAGTTGAGCTTTCTCAAAACGACAGGGTCATTCCTAGGTATAAAATGCGTGGAAAATGAAAGGCATTAATGTCTTTCATGTTCTTTGTATATTTTGTTGCACAAATTTTATTTTTAGCAGATTTGCACTTTTTTCAAAAGTTTTAGAAATCTAATTTTTTATGTGTTTCAGTTTTTAGGAAATGTTATGTTAACGAAGAGCTTTTTTAAAAAGAAAAATAATGTTTTATGTTATAGATTAAGTGAATTATTTCCATTAAGGAATCAGCTACTTATAATTTACATTTTTATTGAATTGTATCATATGTTTTAAATTTCTGTTTTTAATGTGTTTTAAATTTGTATTTTTAATGCACCATATGTTTTAAATTTGTATTGTTAATACACCATATGTTTTAAATTTGTATTTTTAATACACCATATGTTTTAAATTTTTATTTTTAATACATCATGTGTTATACATTTCTGTTTTTAATGCACTATGTGTTTTAAATTTGTATTTTTAATACACCATATGTTTTAAATTTGTATTTTTAATACATCATATGCTTTAAATTTTTATTTTTAATACACTATTTGTTTCAAATTTATGTTTTTAATACACCATATGTTTTAAATTTTTATTTATAATGCACCATATGTTTTAAATTTTTATTTTTCATACACCATATGTTGTAAGAAAAAAGAACAATAAAGCAGATGAGAATTAGCACCAGAGGAAGCTGTTTCTTCTTTATTTATCGTTCAAGCTATTTTGATAAGTGTCATATTTCTATGATGATGGATGGTAACATTTTGAAACTTATTGCCATGGAAGATCCCTTCCAATTTTATAATTATTTGTTTTATTTAAATCGGAAATAACGTTCTCTTTATGCAACTATCGATTATCGAAGGTTATAACCCTTTTCTAGTAAAGGTATGTTCAGGAATTCTATTTCACTGAATAAACTCCTCTTGTCTAAGCACAAATAGCATCCACGACTCCAATTAATCCAAGCGAATTGAAACCTGTCTCTTGCCATGGATAGCTAACGTCAACCCTCTATTTATTACAACTATTTTTTTTTCTATTAGTTTGATATAAACCATTGCATAAATAATCGGCAGGTATTGTTTAAAATCTTTTCCTGATTAAAATTATTAGTGTGAGCGTAAAATAACTAAATTAATAAGAACCTTCATAATATATATTCTTGGACAATTTTCGTGGTAGGAAATATTTGAGAAAAAAATGTTATAAATAGATAAATTTTCATCCCTCAATATGAATCAAATAAACTATCCTGACCCAATCTTACATTTTTTTCTTCGTTGTTTGTCAAATAAAATTCGACTTGACTATAAAATCTCATTCTTTTGTCATTTCCTACATGTTTCTTGGCCATATAGCCATAAATTAAGGGGGCTTAAATCTTCACTAAAATATAGTATATAAATTTTATATATATATATATATATATATATATATATATATATATATATATATATATATATATATATATACACTCAACCGCAAAAAAAAACCGGACACTTAGATTTAGTCTTATAATTTTGTTAAATACTCAATATATATGTATATTAATCTTTTTAATTAAAATAATTGGATAATCTATAGGTTATTTAAACAAGATCTTCCAAAAGTGAATAATTTTTATTGATTATTTACAAAAAAATACAAAAATAAAAAAAAAGAAAAAGATAAATTAACACATTTAAAAAAAAAAAATTATTCTTCATTTTTATTACAGTGAATGGTAGACTTCGCTACCCCAAACGTTTCGGCAATGTAACGTAAGCTCCGGCCTTCCATCTAAGTTTGAAAGACCCATTATTCTTGACCGAAATCAAAATAAAACATTAATTAAAGAACATGCTTGGTTAATAATTAAAGATGTTTAAATATGCGAAAAACTACTTACAGTTTAGAATAGATCAACTTCACGACAAATAAATCTAATCTGAGTTTTATCTAATTGTTTACTAATTCTGAAGGGATTAGTTCAATGGACTTAGACTCTAAATTCTCTGTAATAACTAGAATACCCACATAAAGAAAATTGCTGAAAATTAGCTTTTAATACGACAAAAATGTAGTGTCCGGTTTTTTTTGCGGTTGAGTATATATATATATATATATATATATATATATATATATATAGCCAAATAAAAGTATTTAGTATAATTACTAAACACTAAATAAGTGCCAACCCTCCTGCCAATGGTAGGTCTCATGCTAGTGGAGGCCCCTCGAGAAGGTTATGACAGCTGATTGAAATCGTTACTCAACATCTTATTTACAATAGATTATTTATTTATTCAGAAGATAAAACGGATTAGAGAAAAAAATTATTTATTATATCTTTAGTGGAGATTAAAATCCCATAAGAGGTGAAAAAAGCGGGGCGGGGGCAATATAAAATAAAGATATTTTAAGAGGAAGAAGAATTTGACTTGTTTACTGCTGCTCAGTCAACAAATTAAGAAGATATTGTCAAATATTTGGGTAAACTTACCATTATTGGAATTATTTCATACATTACTAATAACATTTGTACTTTTTATTGATATTCTATATTCTTTTTTTAATGCTGAAAATGCATGCATATTTTGGGTGAATGAGAAGCATTAAAGCTTTTCAGAGAACTTAGTTTCGATATTTTTGTTTAACCCTATTTATACATTTTATTTGAGTAAGCATGTGAAAAAAGTCCAATTAGCTGCTCTGGATAAATCTAAAATAGTAAAAAGCGTCTGATCATGACAGTAGAGGCTAATGTATGCTTTCAGAATCAAAACAAACTATTTGGCTCTGGCACAAGCTGTTCATTTCTGCTCGTCTAACTCCACCTCAAAATGGATTTTGCTGACTTATAACTGAAACTGGTAGAGAATTGTTCTGACAAACGAGACGGCTGAGAGGAAAATATTTCTCTTGCTGCTTCTGAGAAAGGGTTGCTACTGTGGCCCAATTATATTCTATCATGTTTAAAGATGAATCACCATTGTAGCGGTATCTCAAATAAATAAATAAAATACTGTGGTCCAATTAAGTTCTTTACACGTTACTGTAGTTGCTTTAGGTCAAAAAGCATCCATGTATAACACAATGTTTTGAAAACATAGCC